>CM021100.1:662978583-663452095 GCA_007115665.2 Sequoiadendron giganteum
CTAACAGGTGTCCATGACCTGGTAGCATAGGTAATTCCGCTCGGCTAAAAGGGTCACAACGGTACTTGCCTTAATATTCTTGGGAATTAAGACAACATTGTTGGATGAAACCAATCACAGCCATTGATGCAAGTCATCGACACATTGGCAAGGCACAACATTGCCTCCCATTGATGAGTGACTGATCCGTTGATGAAGCCAATGCCAACCAACTTCCGCCAACCCCACGCTTGTCGGCCTATCGATGTAATGCCCTTCAGAGTCTCACCGATCAGACAAAGTCTCGACGACCAAGGGTCAAGATGACCATATGAGAACTTTGTGGAATAGCGATACAGACATGAATTCTTCAAGCCTTAACATAGGTCCAAGCTAGTAAATTGAGGCACATTTTCCAACAATTATCCCACCAATGAACACTATGAATGATGAGAGTATCCCATGGGGCTATAGGCCAAGTGACCTTGAAAATCCCTAGAAGAGACCAGTATATAGAAACACTTTTACTGAGGAGGAAATAAGCCACAAAAAGAAAGAGGTTATGGAACAAGGTAACCAGGATCCAAAACAAGTAATTATAGAGGAGGTAAACGAGGACAAAGAAATAGATGAGGAATAACTGTTTGAATATTCTAACAACCCTAAGGTCCTCAAAATAGTGGATAGGTTGTGAAGAAAGGACCCAAACTCCTATTTCTTCAAACTAGCCCAAAGTGGAGCTAAGTTACCCATGGATTTCAATGTAGAAGCTCTGAAAGAACCTAATCTTATTCCCTTAGGGGACAACTTCATTGTGAGACAAATTACCCAACCTTTGAAAGAACCAAATATGCCACCAGTGTTCGCACAAAATAACGATCAACCCAAAGAAAACCCCTTGTTCAGAAAACCAACTCAGGTTGAACAAGCAACAATAGCACAAATGTACCAAGGGGGTCCATCCCAATACATACCTCATAACACATCCAATGTTGATCCTTCCAAGAATAAACAATATATCCAATAGGGTAGAATGCAAGGACCCCCTCAGAATAACCAGTATCTTCAACAGGGCGAAACACAAGCCCCCCCTCAAAATAACCAATATCTCCAACAAGGTGAAACACAAAATCCTCCTAAAAACAACCAAAAATATTATCAACAATAAGGTGTCCCACCAACAAATCATTAGGGTATCCTTTATTTTAGTCCTATCCAGCAAGGTGTGCCACAAAGCACCCTCAATCAATCATCCCAACAACAAGGTGTCTCATGAACGCATCATCAGGGAAAACTTCAATTTAGTCCTCCTCAATAGGGTGTGCCACATAATGCCCTTGATCAGTCATCCCAAAAATAAGGTATCCCGCCAATGCATCACCAGGGTAACCTTTATTTTAGTCCTACCTAGCAGGGTGTGCCACAAAGCACCCTCAATCAACCACCCCAACAACGAGGTGTCTCGACAATGCATCAATAAGGAAGCCTTCCATATATTCCACCCCCACATTAAGGAATCAACTCTCCTTATACACAACAAGGAATTAACCCTCCTTACATCCCATATAGCTACCAAGGTCCTGTACCTCGGAAATACCCCAACTATAACCAAAACCTAGTAGGACAACAAGGTTATTACACATAGGGTTTGCAAACACATGTACCAAAGATGAAGATGGAACTAAAGCTAGATGCGGTCACCCAAAAAATAGTAGATATATAAATAGGGAAACAAAATAAGACCTACACCATGCAAGAAATTTTTCCTTTCCCATTCGATTGATCTATTACGACACTATCATTTCCAAAAAACTTTGAGATAACTAGGTTTGAAAGAAAGTAAAAAGAAGTAGGAGATCCAATAGAACATATATGAGACTTCTTGATATCATGTATGGAGGTACAAAACAATGATGCCTATCTCATGAGGCTCTTTCCATGTAGCCTTATAGGTCATGCTATGGAGTGGTTCACTCGTCTGCAACCTGGAATCAAAACTTTTAATGAGTTGTGTAGAAAGTTTATAACACACTTTGCATTTAACATAGAACAAGGTGTCACCATCACAAGTCTATCCATGATCAAACAAAACTTGAGAGATTCCTTCACCTCTTAATTGCAAAGATGGAGACACAAAGCAAGTCAATGCAAATGGCCCATTCTAGACAAGGAGTTGGTGGATATATTCATTACGAATGTTCTGCCCAAAATAAACTATCAAATCACTATGCTATGTACTATAGAGTTAGAAGAAACAATCAAAAAAGGGTTAAATATTGAGAGAGCTCTCATAGCAAGAGGAACTTTAAAGACAAACAACTCAAAAGACAATCCCTCTAGCTCAAATGAAAAACCCAAAATCTGGGCTAAGAATGAGAATGTTACAAATGATGGAGTGGTAGAGGCTAGAGAAGTATGGAATACACATAACAAAAATCAAAATAAAACATAGGTGGCACAAACAAACCATGGTACCAACAACACAAAAAGCAATCAAACTACTTATCCCAAGAACAATCAGGCTGTAAACCAAAAGATGAATCAGGAAGGAAAAGAAAGACAATATGATCAACCTAGGAGGCAATTTATTGTATTAGGTGAGTCACTTGAGACCGTCATGTGAAAATTAGTAAAAAAAATTTCATCAAAACAAACGACCACCCAAATTATGAGGAACCCACATTAAGACACCGTGGTACAATGAGAAAGACTTGTGTAATTTCCATATGATCAGAGGACATACGACTAATAATTGCATGTGCCTCAAACATATCATCTAGGACTTAATAGACAAAAGGGAAGTAGATGTTGATCATCATCCTGGAAATAGGGACCCACAAATATACTCAAACCCAATTCCAAACCATGCTAAGAGGAACGATAAAGGAAAGGGACAAGAGTACCATAATGCTAATTACACATACGGTGACACAGTTTTAGGAACCCTCTCACAAGTTGATGACCATAGGGAAAATGTAGTAATAATTAAAGGAGAAGACAAAAATTGCAATGTAACTACCTACCACAGAAGAGTTACAATACAAGGATCACCTCCCAAACCCACAATCAAATCACCAAGTGATTACAACATTGTGGAATATTTTAAAAAGACACTTGCCCTCATGTCAATCCTAGAATTGTTAAAATTGTCACCCGAACATAGGGAGATATTGGAAAAATATTTGGAAATGTCAGTCCCTAATGATCTTGATCTCAATCAGTTCCAAACCATGATTGGAAAAATCACTACAAGTAATCACTTAGTCTTTTCAGAGAAATATTTACCACAAAGAACATTCCACAATCAAGCTCTATACATAGAGGTGGGTGTTCATAAAACCATGGTCAAAAGAGTGTTGATACATAATGGTGCAGGTTTAAACATTTGTAGCTAAAAATTTATAAAACAATAGGGTATTCTAATGATGTGATTGAAAAAGGTAAAAGCATCACCATAAGGGCATATGATGACTTAGAAAGAAATTCTGAAGGGAGAGTCAGGTTGCCGGTGCAGATAGGACCAACAATAACAAAAACCACTTGTCAAGTATTGGATCTTGAGTTCTCAAATAATCTACTCCTAGGATGCCCTTGTATCCATGCATTACAAGAAGTCCCTTCCACTTTCCATCAATTCCTGAAGTTTCCCCATGAAGTAAAATAAGTAACAATATACATTGATCCTAAACCTTTCCATTTTTGTGTGAAGTTGGAGGAAAAATACAATAAAATCCAATGTGTACCTAGAAATGATATAGCCTTCCATGCTACCATTGATCTCCACCGAAGGAACATCAACTAAACAACCAAAAGCAGAAGCCAAGATCCAAGTACTTGACAAGGGCAATGGGCACTACCATTTTAACGAAGCATTCTGCATTTGCATGCTCCCACCGACACCTAGAGTGAATGGAGGACCAAAAGAAATCAAGATAGTACAAATGATCACCAAACCCACTATCTTTATTAGATGGGGAGACATTAAGGATGAAGAAATATTTGAGGAAGACCTTTCATCTATGATTTACAAGGAGGACCAAATAGAACCCCGAAAGCTACAACCCATTTTAATTGATCCTAATACTAAGGGGTATCAATTAGTCAAACAAATGGGATACAATGGAACAGGTGGCCTAGGGCTACACAAACAAGGCCAATAAAAGCCTAACATAGTGGAACAAAGACAAAAAAATATGGGGCTAGGTTATAAACCAAAAGATGTGGTCATCCCAAAAACTGGATGAACCTCTTGGAAGAAATGAGAAACTTCTTCTAGAATTAAGGCACTAGATATCTACCATGTCATGGACAAAGAATTACCCGTTGAAGATTTATTTGAAACCATTACATGGAAACCATTCCCAACATCTATTACCATTTTGAAATAGACTCTAATGAATACGAATGGGATTCCCCTTCCTTCATCACATGATATGATTCCAAAAAATCTAGTAATGATGACCTAGATACCTAGTGGGAAAAAGACACCAGAGCCATATTGACCCTTTCACCTACTTCTATAAGTTTTGTAGACCAAGATGATAGTCTCCCACTCTATTATCCTCAACTCATAGATTGAGATAAAAAACAACATGAGCCTAGTTTAGATCAATTCTAGAATGATGAGGCCATCACAAAGTTCATGGGACTTTAAACAAACATACCAAAAAGAGATCATAAAGTAGGGTTTATCATGGAACTAGAACAAGAGGCATACTTTGGTAGAGAGATTGAATTTTCCAGTCACAAAAATGAAAGAAAAAACATAAAGATACAATCTCCTAGAGAAAACCACACTGTGGCTCTATCGGATCCAGAAAAGATAAAAATAAAGGACACATATGAAGGTGAAAACCTCCCAGAGGCACCCAAAGATGGAGGATTCAATCTCCCCATATCCGAATATCAAGAAATATCATCACTCTTGGTAGAAGAGACATAATCCATAAATTTTGGTACAACAGAGGACCCAAAGACAACATACCATGCAACATCACTCGATCTTGAGGAGAAAACAAACTTCACAACATTCATCAATGAGAGAAAGATAAAATTTTCCTAGACCTATGCCGATATGCCTGGACTAGATCCAACATTCGTAGTGCATCATCTAGCCATCATCCCTGGAGCGAAGCCTATCAAACAGAAACTCAAAAAGATGCATCCCCAAATAACATTATTGGTGAAGGTAAAACTAAAGAAATTACTAGATGTGGGTTTCATTAGACCCATCGACTATCCACAATGGATATCGAACCTAGTACCAGTATCCAAATCTACTAGGGGCATAAGGATATGTATAGACTTCAGGGACCTGAATAAAGCTTGTCTGGAAGATGACTTTCCATTATCGAGCATTGAAATGATAGTAGATCTAGCGATAGGCCATGAGATGCTTTCCTTAATGGATGGTTTCTCAGGATATAATTAGATAAATATCTCTCTAGATTACCAACAAAAAATGACATTCACTTGTGCTTGGGGAACTTTCTATTGGAATGTAATGCCTTTTGCGCTAAAGAATGCAGGAGCAACCTATCAAAGGGTGGTGCCGACCATATTCCATGACATGCTACACACAATCATGGAGGACTATGTGGATGAAATCCTAGAAAAATCAATAAAAAGGGAAGATCACTTGACAAACCTAGCAAAAGTATTTGATCGATTATAACAGTACAATCTAAGACTCACCCAAAAGAAATGTGTGTTCAGAGTAACCTCTGGAAAACTATTGGGGTATATAGTGTCAAGAAGAGGGATAGAGGTGAATCCTACCAAAGTAAAAGCTATAATGGAGATTCCTCCACCAAAGACACTCAAACAACTAAGGATCCTACAAGGGAAGTTGCATTTAATCAGGTGATTTATCACACAATTGGCAGATAAATATCATCCTTTGACTCATCTCTTACACAAGGACATCACCTTAAAATGGGATGGGAGATGTGACCAAGAATTTCATCAAGTTAAAGAGTACCTACTTTCTCCTCCGGTACTCGTGCCACTAATTCCAGAAAAAGAGATGATACTTTATGTATCTACCACACAAGAATTATTGGGAGCTCTCCTGGCATAGCTAGATGAAAACAATAAAGAAAGGGTTGTATATTAAATCAACAGTTTACTAGTGGGATATGAACTAAACTATTCACCCATTGAAAGAGCTTGTCTCTCAGTCATGTATTCTACACAAAATATGAGACATTACATCTTAAACAAAAAAGTGAAACTATTATTGAAGGTGAACCCACTAAAATATTTACTAGCAAAAGCAGCCTTAATAGGACAGATAGCCAAATAGGTGATGATCCTAAGTGAATTTGATATAGATTACATAGAAAGGAGAGCTATAAAGGGTCAAGTCATAGAAAACCAATTAGCCGAAGCACCCATAGATGATCACAAACCTCTCACAATGGATTTTACAGATGAGAGCATTTTGATGACATAACAGATAGGCTAGTGGACTCTATACTTTGACGGGTCTGATACTCAACATGGTTCAAGAGTAGGAATATTATTTCTCACACCATAGGGAGATAGTATACCTAAAGACTATAGGATTGCATTCCCCTATACAAACAATATTTCAGAATATGGAGCTCTTATCACAGGGCTCAAAATGGTGATCGAATAGAGGATAAAAGAGCTACATGTCTTTGGAGACTCCCAACTAATAATCAGACAGGTGAATGATGAGTACCAAACAAAAGATGATAAATTACTACCATACAAAAGAATGGTGGATAGTTTCAAGGAGTACTTCATCAAAATAAATTTTGAACAGGTTCCTTGGGTTAATAACAGAGCTGCAGATGCAATGGCCACCATAGGATCACTGCTAGATATTCCTCATAATGTACCTAAATATGAATTCCTCGTGGAAAAACTACTGGTGCTGGAAATTGACATCCCAAAAACTAAAATGGTATGTTTTTTTATTGATCCTAACTCCCCATGGTACCAAGATACATTTGAATATATCCAGAATGATATCATACCACTTGAATTAATGACTACTCGAAAGAAAAGCTTCACCTGTAGGACTTCCCATTTTATGATCTTAGGAGAAACCCTGTACCGTCATAGCCTAGATGGTATGTTACTCCAGTGCCTTAACAAAAAATAAGTACAAATGGCCTTACAAGAGGTCCATGAAGATATTTGTGGATCCCACTCTAGTAGACCTAACTTAGTCCAAAAGCTACTCAGAGCAGGATACTATTGGCCTTCCATGGAACAAGACTGCATTCAACATTCTAAAAGGTGTCAAAAATGTCAGCAATATAGTGATCTGGTTCATGCACCAGCACAAGAGTTGAGACCCATCACAACACCATGCCCTTTCTCACAATGGGGATTAGACTTGGTAGGTAAGATATCACCTGCTTCATCCAACAGGCACAAATTCATAATCACCGCAACTGAATATTTCACAAAATGGATAGAGGAAATTACATTGATTTATATAACTAGAAAACATATATCAAAATTCATTTTGAATTATCTCATTTGTAGATATGGAATCCGACAAACAATTGTAACAGATAATGGCACCCCACTCAAAAATCAGGATGTTCAAGAACTCTGTTCCAAATTTTCTATC
This sequence comes from Sequoiadendron giganteum, assembly GCA_007115665.2. NCBI lineage: Eukaryota > Viridiplantae > Streptophyta > Pinopsida > Cupressales > Cupressaceae > Sequoiadendron > Sequoiadendron giganteum. The sequence continues at coordinate 662,986,172 of CM021100.1, forward strand.
CAAGATAGATTTTCTATGCCCTACTATCCAAGGAAATGGTTAGGCAGAGGCATCCAATAAAATAATCATGAAAATATTGAAAAATACTGTCAATGATATTGACTGTGATTGGAATTTACAACTAAATAAAGCTTTATGGGATTATAGAACCAGCATCCGCACACCTATTGGTGCCACACCTTTTTCCTTGGTCTACGGATCAGAAACCGTGTTACTTACTAAAGTTGAAATCCCCTCATTGTGAGTCTCACTAAAAGGCATGGTAAGCAATGAAGAATATAGTGTATCCATATTGAATGAATTAGAGATCCTATATGAAAGGCAGTTGAGCATGTTAAACTATCTACAGATTTATCAGAATCAACTCAAACAAAGCTATGACAAGAGAATCAAAGATAGAAACTTTCAAGCTGGTGACTTGGTCCTCAAGGAGAATTAGAAGATATAATTGAATCAAGATGGCAAGGGTAAATCTGAACCTAACTGATTAGGTCCATTCATTATAACAAGTTATGGATATGGGGCATATCAGTTGGCTACTCTCAAAGGAGAACCTCTAGCCGAACTACTAAAAACAACCACCTCAAAAAGTTCTATACATGAAACGTGTTAGAATACCCTAGGAAAAAGGGTAAAAATCCAAAAAAAAAGAAAAAAAGAGGAAAAAATACAAAAAAATACAAAAAAATCAAAAAAATCAAAAAAATAAAGAAAAATAGTAAAGAGAAATAAACTGTTCTTTGAGTGAAAACCACTTTGTGGCAGTCCTATAATAGGTACCATAGTGAAAACCGAGTAAACTAGTAAACAGGCGCTATGCATGAATAGAACATACATTATTATCTATCAACACTTTTTCATGGCATCCACCCATCCATTTCATTCATCATATCTCCAGTCATGGCTTGTCACTAATTAGGGTAAATCATTTTATTGGGGGAAACTTCCTAAAGCTAGTAGCAATTAAGAGTTTGTAGAATTCAATCAAGGTCACAAAACAACAAAATTAAAACACACCACAAAATAACAAACATCAAAAACATATGGAAAATATCAAAACAAAATAACATTGTTGGGTTATTCCTTCAATCAAACAGTCTAAGATATCAACATTTGCTTGAACATCATAGCTAGTTCAAGTGAATTTCCCACAACATATCCTCTAGACACAGAAATGGGGTATTAAACCGTGCTATCGATGTTGTTTACCCAAAAATAGTTCATGCTTTGAATCAAATGTTCGAACTATGTGGTCTTTGCATGTACAATGTAGGCAATGAATTTTAGCCCCTGAGACCCTAGGTTAGTCCCCTTAGGTTTCCCACATTCTTTATTTCAACTTAGTAAAAAAAATACAATATCCAAACAAATTCGAAATATTAAAATACCAAAAACATTCACAAAATAGAAAATTTCAAACCAAGAAAACTATGAGCCTTTGCGTGTACAACGTAGGCAAGGCTTATCTTTGATGAGCCCCCGAGGCCCTAGATTAGTCCCCTGAAACATATCAAAAAAAAAAAAAAACATCATAAAAACTTAGAAAATAAAAAAAATAGGACTATCTCATTAGCAACATCCACAATAAAAATTTCAACCATAAGAAACAAACCATCCCAATCACCCTTTGACAAAAAAAACAAGAAAACAAAGCAAACATCAAAATCTAGAACTTTCAAGAAAAAACAATCGCATAAGAGGATTATAAATAGACCAAAAAGCAAGGCCAAAGTATCAACTACCCATCTTTTTAAACAAGTCCCAACAAAATCTTGAGATATGCCTTAATGGATCCATTCCTATGATAGATATGATCAACAACATATAATAGCCCCACCCTAAATAGATATGGCAAGTGATACTGCAACTTTGTTTTTTTTATCTTTTTGTGGTCTTACTTTTTGTGATTTATTTTATTGACTCATTCCTAGGATCTCTCAAAGATGTCCATAAGGATTTAGAGAGGAAGGAATGGGGGAAATTGAGCATCATTTTTGATTTTCTATTTGTAATATATGTTTGTAATATTACCATGGTGAATACTTTCTTTATTGAGTATGTAAGTTGTATTAAAACAATTCGTGTAGCAGTTACATGTTAGGTATTCTATACCTCTAAGTGTGATTGGTCTGAAACATTTTTTCACACAATCCCCCTATACTTTAAAGTTTATGTATGTTTGGTATGAACAAAGATACTCTTTGATTGTAGAGTCAAATTCCATGCAATGGATACAAAGTCACCTTGGTAATTCATACCTTGGTGCAGCGTATCTATTTGCTACATCAAAAAGGATTGTTCAAACAATGAGTATCTAAAGCAAAGAAAAGTCACATCATCATATTTCTATTAACTAACAACCATCACCATACTTTTTTTGATTAACACCATTTCTTCTATCTATCACCATACTTCTTCTAATTAACATCATTTTTTCTATCCATCATCATATTTCTTCTAATTAACATCATTTTTCTATCTATCATCATAATTCTTCTAGATTAACATTCATCCTACATAACATATCATCAGTACCATATACATTCTACATCCACAAAATGTTATCAATGCATACCATGATGCTAATAAACCAACTAAAAACATAATGTATCATGTATGGGGCATTCATATATCAACATCCATCACATCATGAAATGAGACAAAGTATGATTCCTACATCTACATCAAATCCATACATCAAAAAGGCACAAGAAAACACATATAAACACACATCATCATACAATGAGGCTGAAATGAAGATATTACATCTCATATATAAATCATCATCATCAAAAAGGGAATATGTCATAAGTCCATCCACAATGAAATAAGTATGATAGGAAAGTACAAAAATCATAACATATATACGAGGTCTTGAATGGACCAAGGAATATATATAACACATGTCTACAAAATGCCTTTGCACCATGAAACATCATGAAGATCAGGTATCAAAAAAGGTAAAACCCCACAGGATGGACAAACACTGCTGAAAAATCAAAATGTTCTGGCCATCTCATAGAATGATCACCTACACCACCACCACCACCACCATTGTCGTCGCTTGCAGCACTAGGCTCCCCAAATTGTTGACGCTGAGAGGCCCTAGGAATGGTATCATCATACAAAGTATGATAATAGGTAGATTCCTATAGATACCTATCTAGCTCTGCACGCATACCATCACACTATGCCCGAAGAGTATCTCTCTCTACTGTCAATAACCATACTCGAGCCTCTGTAGCATGTCATCTACCAATATCACTCTCCCGATCTACCCAAAGAGAATCCCTCTTTGCTGCTAGTAATACTACCTAAGCCTCAGCCACATGCACTCTACCAAATGCACTGTCTCACCCAAACCTCATAGTATCTCATTCCACCCTCAAAGTATCTACCAAAGCCTTTGCGACCTGTCATCATGCAACCTTTGCATCTCTATCCAAATTCATCTGAGATAGCAACAAGTCAACATCCCTAGCTGGTGGAGGAGGATTTGGAACCAGTCTCTGACCCTATGCATGAGGCACCCGCTCATCCTGACTATCCTCTACCTCATCACATCAAACTCAATCCAACTACTCTGCAAGAACCTCAGTACGATGTCGCTCACCACAATGACCTCTGATTCCAGCTCTGCCCACAATATGATCACCCCTAGAATCCATAAGCCTCATAGGCCTATGTCATGACCACCACTCCTCATAATCATGAGTAGTACTCAGATCTTCCACTCCAATGAACCAATCCCAACCAACTGGGGCAAGTGCTGCAAACTCGGCAGTTACAATATCTGCATCGACCTAGATACCCCAAATATGGACCTCCCGACAAGTACGACCAAACCAAGCATCATAGGCATCAGGAATTGACCCCTTCCTCTCACCAAACTGATGAAAAAATTGATCCGGCAGATAATGCTCTATCATGGATGATGAATGAACAAGAAACAAATGGGTTTGTCGACAATACACAAGCTAATATGCATCTTTTGACCAAACCTCATAGCTCATGTAAGGTCTCCATACAAAACTAGGCATCTCGTAAAACACAGGGCACCAATCAGGCAGATATCCAAGAAAAGTGTAGTGCATAAAATACCCATAATGATAACAATATGGATCATCCAGAGAATGATCCTGAATCCCATTAGGATGAGTAATTGCAATATTCTCCCATGCCCAAACATGCAAAAGGGATATACCTGTAGACAATGACCTCCTACCCCGATACACTACCTCATGCATATCTCGGTAAAGATGGGCAAGAAAATAGGCACCCCAGGCATATCTCGTACCATGCTCGAGCATACTCTCAATGGATACACCCTGGCCAACTGCAAACTATCGACCTCATCTATCGGGAAAAAATAATCCTGATACCAAGCCATAAATGACAAGAATGATAGGGCTCATGCTATCTACAAAGTCAGATAAATCAATCTCCACATTACGAACATCCACACCTAACAATCATTGCATAACACGGGCACTTCGACAAATCTGGTATGTAACGAGCTCACCATGAATAGGAAGACGAAGAATCCTCCACACATCCTCTAGAGTAATTGTTGCCTCCCGTGTAGGAAAATGAAAAGATGATGTCTCACAATGCCACCTCTCAACGAGAGCAGTTAACATTGTAGTATGGGTCCTAATAAGAGGAATGTAACATATATGATACAAACGCACTGCCTCAAGAAATTCTTGATCCAATACACCAAACTAAGCAATAGGATCAAATAGCTGATGAGGACATCTCTCTCTCATCATGAGCGGTCGAAGATTTGCTTGCAAGTGACATAAACCAAGGCAATAGGGTTTCACTCTAAAAAAAAGTGAAGAAGCATAACAGGCGACTTTCAATGCAAGCAGGATGACAAAATGATGTTTAAACGAAAAAAAAACTCAAGATAAGGTTTCACTCTAAAACAAATGAAGCAACATAAAATGATACTTTCTAGATGACAAATGACATGTATGATGCTAAACGAACACAAGCAAGACGAAAAAACAATGCTTAAATAGAAAATGAATGCAAGTTAGGGTTTCACTCTAAAACAAGCGAAGCAACATAAAATGACAATTGTTTGGTAAAAAATGACAGTTTAGATGGTAAATAGACACAAGAAAAGGCTTTATAACACAAAAATGATGAGGAACGACATTCAAGATGGAAAACAAACACATACTAGGGTTTGGACAAAGTTGAGAGAAAAATGGTGAACATAGACTCAATTACCATATTTTGAGACAAATGCTCAAGAGGAGATAGAAAAATGTGCCAGTTTTGAACAAATGTGCAATTAGGACAAATGCACAAGATTTTGGGTGTAGTTTTTAGAGAAATGTGTAGTTTTAGGACAAGTGAGCAGTTATAGAACAACTACATAGTTTTAGGACAAGTGCTTAGTTCTTCAACAAATGCTTAGAAAAAAAGTGCCAATCTTGGACATAAACACTAAAACCACCTGAAAAAGGCGCCAAAACCTCAAAAAATGCATTTATCTGACAGGACTTTGCACACGTAAAACAAGAATAAAACATGAGGAAAGTGAAGGGTGAAAAGGTACATATCGGGGCACTGATGTTTGAAGGATGTCTATACTCTCGAAAAAGCTTGGAATGATGTGGGGTAACCTCGAATCTCGACATTCTCCCTCAACAAATGATAAAATGTAGAATCTAGAGACAAGAATTAACAAATGAAACCAAGAACAAATGAACCAATTTGAAGACAAATTACCTATATAACACCTCAAGGAAACCCTAATTTCATCTAGGAAACCTTAATTACACTTATGAAACCTTCCTACTTATAAATTAGAAGTTCTGAATGAGAAATGATGTACATTATCATAGAACATTCCATCAGAAACATCGAAATGACAAAATAATAGTGTCAAGAGCCTGACCTCAAAAAATTGAAATTTGCGGTCAACCTCTTGAGGGGGTAGCATAGAGTCCTACCATCATTCCACTGAACACTGGGCATAGTGAAGCATAATTTTTTTAAAAAAAAATCATCATCAAGACAAAATCTTTGAAACAAAGCAACTGATACTTTGTATCAAACAGGGGCAAAATGTAGACATGTAAAATTGACTTGACACCTATCACACAACACTGAACAACATCAAACAACACTGAATGACATCAAACAACATTGAACAACATAAAAAAAAACACTGAACGACATCGAACAACCTCAAGCAACGTCAAACGATATGGAACATCATCTCACATCACTTTAGAATGACTCAAAATCATCTCGTAACACTTCAAAATAACTCAGAATCATCCCATAACACTTCAAAATGACTCAAAATCATCCTGTAACACTTCAAAATGACTCAAAATCATCCCATAACACTTCAAAATGACTCAGAATCATCGCGTAACACTTCAGAATGACTTGGAATCATCCCGTAACACTTTAGAATGACTCAAAATCATCTTGTAACACTTTAGAATGACTCAAAATCATCCCCTAACACTTTGGAATGACTCAGAATCATCCTGCAACACTTCAGAATGACTCAAAATCATCCCGTAACACTTCAGAATGACTCAAAATCATCTGGTAACACTTCAGAATGACTCGAAATCATCTGGTAACACTTCAGAATGACTTAGAATCATCCTATAACACTTTGAAATGACTTAGAAACATCCCGTAACACTTTAGAATGACTTGGAATCATCCCATAACACTTCAAAATGATTCATAATCATCTTGTAACATCTCATAATAACTCAGAATCATCACATAACATCTCAAATCATCTTGGAATCACCCCAAAATAGTTCAGAATCATCTCGTAACGTCTCAGATCATCTCGAAATCACCCTGAAACATTTCAGAATCATCCTATAATATCTTGCATCATATCAAAATCATTCCAGAACACTCAGAATCATACTGCAACATTCCCGCATTGCACCACATCGTATCACATCAAAATGACATAAAAAACCCTAATTCATCTGTTAAATTGAATAATACAACATTATTTAATTAATTCACTTTTTCATCATTTGAAATTTCATTTATTTAATAAAGTCCTAGAAACCCTAATTCCTTTGTTAATTGAATAATAGAACATTATTTAATTAATTCACGTTTCATCATTTCAAAAAATTAAATAAATCTCATTTATTTAATAAAGTCCCAATCCCACCTTATTTCATCCTGATTAATTAAATAGTGCCAATTATTTAATTACATTACTAAATCACCTTATTCCACTAAGTGGATTAAATTATTAAATAATAATTTAATTACAACACTTTCCCTCCAAAAAAAAGAATTAAATCAAACTATTCAAATCAATTATCAAAAATCAAATCAAGCTAATGAAACTTTGTTTGTAAAAGTCAAACTTGATTTGCACACTCAAAAATGAATGAATGAATTAAATCAATTAATTCATATTCTTCATCCACTTTCTGATTGAGAAAATTATGATTGTTGACTAAGAAATCTATTTTGTTAACTAATCAATCTATTTTGTTAACTAATCCATCTATTTAGTTAACTGAAACATCACATTCCTAACTAAGCCATCATAAAGTTGACTGATCAATCTATTCAGTTAACTGATCATCAGAGTCTTGACTAGCCAATCTATTTCCCAATCACACAAATTGTGCAATCAACTTTGCACAATTATCTCATGTCTAAATCCTCTCAACACACTCCTATCGTTGATCTGGATATTCTTCAAAACGATCTCAATCGTCCATTTCAAATCTTATTTTCTATATGAAAAACCCCTTTCCTCATAAATAAGGATCGATGAATTCATACACATTGAGCTATGAAGTGCTATCAAGATCATCCTTGAGAGAGAGCTTCATCCATTGTCTTTGATCAACCAAACATAACAAGCATTCATCAACACTTTTCACATGAACTTTGGAGGCTTTCTATGATAAGAACAATCCAACATCAAGTGAATACACTCTGCTACGGGATGGTGAAACTATCTTTTGCTTTCAGTTCATATGATAATTAGTAGGTTTCTTATTATGTTTGCATTAGTATAGTTTAATTTCATAGGTATAGGTTTCTAGATTTTAAATTTTGAGATTTTTGGCTGTAGATTAGATTTCTTCACTAGATTGCTCTAATGTCCCTCTTGGATCATTAATCTAACGTCCTCATTCCCCCTCACACATTCACAACAAATATGCAGTTTTAGAACAACTATGTAGTTTTAGGACAAGTGTGTAGTTCTTCAACAAATGCTCAAAACAAATGTGCCAATCTTGGACAAAAACACTAAAATCACCTGATAAAGGTGCCAAAACTGAGATAGATGCGCCAAAACCTCAAAAATAGCTCAATTATTTGACAAGACTTCGCATAAGCAAAATGAGAATGAAAATATGATGAAAGCAAAGGGTGAAAAGGTACATATCGTGGCACCAATGTCTGAAGGCAGTCTATACTCTCGAACGAGCTCAAAACGATGTGGGGAAACCTCGAATCTCAACATTCTCCCTCAACAACTGACAAAATGTGGAATCTAGAGACAAGAATTAGCAAATGAAAGAAAGAACAAATGAACCAATTTGAAGACAAATTTCCTATATAACACCTCAAGGAAACCCTAATTACACTTAGGAAACCTTCCTAATTGCAAATTAGAAGTTATGAACGAGAAACGATGCACATTATCATAGAATATTCCATCAGAAACATTGAAACAACAAAACAATAGTGTCAAGAGCCTGACCTCAAAAACTTGAAATTTTTGGTCAACCTCTCGAGGGAGCAGCACGAAGTCCTACCATCATTCCACTGAACACTGGAGCATAGTGAGGTATAATTTTTATCAAAAAAATAGAATCTTTGAAACAAAGCAACCAATACTTTGTATCAAAGAGGGGCAAAATGTAGACATGTAAAATTGACTTGACACCTATCACACAACACTCAACAACATCAAACAACACTGAACGGCATCAAACAACACTGAACAACATCAAAATAGCATTGAACGACATCGAACAACGTCAAGCAACGTCAAATGATATGGAACATAATCTCACATCACTTCAAAATGACTTGAAATCATCTCGTAACACTTCAAAATGACTCAGAATCATCCCGTAACACTTCAGAATAACTCAAAATCATCCCGTAACACTTCAGAATGACTCAAAATCATCCTGTAACACTTCAGAATGACTCAAAATCATCATGTAACACTTTGGAATGACTCAGAATCATCTCGTAACACTTTAGAATGACTCAGAATCATCTTGTAACACTTTGGAATGACTCATAATCATCCCGTAACACTTCAGAATGACTCAGAATCATCCCGTAACACTTCAGAATCACTTGGAATCATCTTGTAACACTTTAGAATGATTCAGAATCATCCCGTAGCATCTCATAACAACTCAGAATCATCACATAACCTCTTGGATCATCTTAGAATCACCCCGAAACAATTCAAAATCATCCTGTAACATCTCAAATCATCTTGAAATCACCCGAAATAGTTCAAAATCATCCCGTAATATCCCACATCATCTCAGAATAATTTTGGAATGCTCAGAATCATACGCATCACATCAAAAACCCCAATTCATCTATTAAATTGAATAATACAACATTATTTAATTAATTCACTTTTTCATCATTTCAAACAAATTTAATAAATTTGATTTATTTATTAAAGTCCTAGAAACCCTAATTCCTCTATTAATTGAATATACAACATTATTTAATTAATTCATTTTTCATCATTTTGATAAATTAAATAAATCTCATTTATTTAATAAAGTCTTAATCCCACCTTATTTCATCTTGATTAATTAAATAACGCCAATTATTTAATTACATCACTAAATCACCTTATTCCACTAAGTGGATTAAATTATTAAATAATAATTTAATTACAACACTTTCCCTCCAAAAAATTTGAATTAAATCAAACTATTCAAATCAATTATCAAAAATCAAATCAAACTAATTGAAGTTTTTTTGCAAAAGTCAAACTTGATTTGCACATTCAAAAAGGAATTAATTAATTAAATCAATTAATTCATATTCCTCACCCACTTTTTGATTGAGAAAATTACAATTGTTGACTAAGCAATCTAATTTTTTAACTAATCCATCTATTCAGTTAACTAAAACATCACATTCCTAACTAATCCATCACAAAGTTGACTAATCAATCTATTAAGTTAACTGATCAATCAGAGTCTTGACTAGCCAATCTATTTCCCAATCACACAAATTGTGCAATCAACTTTGCACAATTATCTCATGTCTAAATCCTCTCAACACACTCCGATTGTTGATCTAGATATTCTTCAAAACAATCTCGATCATCCATTTCAAATCTCTTTTTCTATATAAAAAACCCCTTTCCTCACAAATACGGATCGGAGAGTTCATACACATTGATAAACGAAGTGCTATCAAGATCATCCTTGAGAGAGAGCTTCATCCATTGTCTTCGATCAACCAAACACAACAAGCATTCATCCACACTTTGCACACAAACTTTGGAGGCTTCGCTATGATAAGAACAATTCAACATCAAGAGAATACACTTTGCTACGGGATGGTGAACTATCTTTTTCTTTCAGTTCATATGATAATCAGTAGGTTTCTTATTATTTTTGTATTAGTATAGTTCAATTTCATATGTGTAGGTTTCCAGATTTTAGATTTTGATCTTTTTTTCCTGTAGATTAGATTTCTTCATCAGATTTCTCTAATTTACCTCTTGGATCATTAGTTTAACATCCTCATTCCCCCTCACATAGAAGTCTAGTCATCTACAACATAAATTTGTGACTCTATGTAAATAACTTGATAAAGTTTAAATGTCTACAAATATCTATGTATTTTCCCTATTTCAACTTGAAAGAAGAAATAATTTTGTATAAAAGCCATTTTAGAGATATGGAAGAAATAATTTATTCCTAATTAAGTGAGTTAAAGCACTAAGGAAGGGAATAGTAATGGTCATTTTTCATACATCTAAGTTGAAATTTGTAATATCTAAATGGAATGGAAGAAGTATGCTTGTTTATGTAATTTTTCTTTTTTAAAGGTGTTAAGGCATAAGGTACATTTGAGTTGGGTATCTTTATAATCAAGAAGAGTTGGTTTCTCATTTACCATAAAGTTAGTATTTGAAGAATGAATAAAGATACAAGAGAAATGTACCATTCCCCTATATTTTCTGGTAAAACATCAAGTACAAGCATGCCAATTGTGCAATTCAAAAGATACCCTCAAAGGAATTTCTCTATTGAGAGATATAAGTATTTAAGTTTTGGAGGTATCAGGGGTTTCCTAACAAGATTCCTGATGATGTTAGGAAACATTTGCCAACATTTATAGGGAAAAAATCTAAGTCAACTTCCAAACACTTAAATGCATTCTTAGATCTAATGGGTGATTTTTAAATAAATCATGAGGATGTCGTCATGAAGTTGTTTACTCAGTCATTAAAAGAGGATGCCCAAGATTGGTATTCATATTTTCCCAACTATTATATAGTTTCATGGGATGATTTTATGATAAAATTTATAGAACAATTTGGTGAAAGGATTAGTCCAAATGAGATAAGAACAAGGTTTAGGGAAATCCAACAAGATGAAGAAAAGTTAGTTCCTTCTTTTAATATTAGATTCATGAAAGCAGTAAATGATATTTCAGAGTATTTAAGACCTAATGATGCAAAATGTTTAATTAAATATCTAGGTTCTTTTGATAATAAGATAAGTTATTTGATAAGGGAAAAGGAACCTACAACATTGCAACAAGCATATTATATTGCTATGGACATTGGAAACACCCTTAAATAATCAATGATGAAAGGGTATATGGATGCACGTGTTCTTTGGATACACATCAAAAGGATGATCAATGTGATGGAATTTGTGATGTCTCATTTTTTTTAATTCTCACAACATATTAATCTTGAGAAAATTCAAGATATTTTTCAACAGTGTTAAGATAATAATGACCAAGAACTGTTAATTCTAACATTGTCTATCATGAAGAGGTATAAAGAGGAACCACCATATGAGTTACTAGCAAGGTTTTTGGATTCCTTGCTTGAAATCCCTAAAAGGTTATGACCTGAGGATTCAATTTGCATTGACTTATTTTGTGACATCTATGAGTGAGGGCTTAGTACCCTGCCTAAGGAATTGAAGCCTGAAGATTTTGATCAAATAATTGATTGGATTAGAATTGCCAAGGAAGCAAAGCATGACTATGAACAAACAATGAGGTTTCAAAATAATAATAATGCCAACCTTTGTAAAAAATATCAAGAGGTTACTCAAAAAATGGATAAGGATATGTTTAAAGGTGGATGTATCCATAACAATACAAATTGTGATGTTATCATACTTACAAATATTGTTGATGTATTTTTGAAAGTTGATAACTAGGGTAATGAAGGTGAAAATTTTAATTACTCTCATAAGGAAGACAAACCTCTGTGTAAGGAAAACTTGAAAGCACCTTTATTTCTTAGGGAATCTGATTGTGCCAATACTCATGAAATTCTTCCATTATGAGTAGGTAAACATAATGAATGTGATAGGCTCTTGCAAAGTACTCTAACTAATTTAGAATCAGAACATCCTCATGATCTAATTGGTGTTAAATTTAAAGACAAGAATATCTAGATATTCATACTCTGGAGCCTGATTTTAATGATGCGATTGATATTGACAGTCACCAAGGTTGGGTTTCTGAATGTTTACATGAAGCAAAAGTAGGATATGTCAATCTTGTGGCAAAGATAGACATGGTTGTTCTTTACCAAAGTTATGTTGAGGAAGAAAATGAAAAGGTCTACTTAGAAGAATAGAAGCTATGTTCAAATTGTCATCATAAATTAATAGACCTATCATTTGAATATACAGTTGAAAACCCTAATTATAATCATATCAATTCTGAGTTAGTTGATCCATCTTTTGAAAAATTATGTTTCTAGTTGAAAGATGATGGTTGGAAGGAAGAATCAAATTATGGTATTGATCTTGAAGCATAAATTATTTTTGATGTCTAGAATGATATAAATAATGCCTTTTATAAGAAGGATTTCACTTTAAGTAAAAATGAATATGCCCTGAATTATGACAAATTAAATTTTCAATAATATGAAGCACTAGGCAACATAACTGATTTATATTGTTTTGAGGAATATGAACACTAGTTTGAAATGGATCATGTATATCAATGTTTCTTGTTTATTGCAAAAAAAGGGTGTGATGTTTGTCCTAGTGAATCTAACATTCGTCAAATGGACTATGAATGTTTCATTTTCCCAGACCAATTAAATGAGAATTTGGTAAAGTATAATGATAAGTTGAGTCAGGTGGAGTGCTACACTAATCATATATTCTAACTAACACTTGATTACAACACACAAAGGGATGTGAATGGGAGAGATAATTGCAAGATCAAGCACATGTCTATTGTGGTTGAATGCACTAATTTCAGCATGATCAGCGAGTGGATTCTTCATGATAATGTTTCTAGCATGCACATGGTGAAAATGGTGGAAAACAGGGTTTTTGACAGAGGTAGGTGCTAGTTTTAGGAATGGTTTGGCCCTGTAACTTATGTAAATTTTGTACATATTTTGTTTGGTTTGGTTTTGGTTCTCTTACTTTGTCCTTGGTTCTATGTCTAGTCAGTCTGCTTCACTCGAGATTCTAGATCCTCACTTTGTTTTGGATAAACAGATGTCCCCAACTAGAGCCATTGATGGAACTTGCAAATTTTTTATGTTCCATCTCAAAATATTGTCACATTTTAAATACTGGGTTGGTATTTGAGGACTTTGAGTCCTCCTTGTCATCACTGTTACAGGGTTTTAAAATATTTTGAATCCTCCCTTGTGATACTTTCAGGGTTCTTTGTTTAGGCCAATGTTCTATTTTGTTGTTGACTTCTTGTTTCCTGTTGCCAATCACATTAAAACATATTATACCATTCATCATCATAGGGTAACTAGTCCCCCATGCCAAGGTCTGAGTTTTGTTTATTTTATAAGGTTAAGTGCCTTTTGGCCTTTACATCCTTTTCATTTCATGACTTAGAATCTTTTGAGTCCTTCTCTCATGTCATCCTAGAGGGTCCCTTTCATTTGAATAACTTATGAGCATGTGCTTGAAATTTTTCACTTAAGTTCCATCAGCCATCTCTCTTTATTGTGTATCAAAAATTTCTTCTAGAGTGTATGTTTTGAACTGGTGATAGGTGATGAGCGGTATTTCATTTTATCACTCATTATAGATAGGTTTTGGAGCTCTTGGTTTCAATGAGTGATGAGTGATTCTCTTTTGTTTCTTCTTGTATCAGTGATCGTTAATGGATTTTGAGCTTTAAAATTGTAATAGTGATAAGTGATGGCCTTTGGTCTTCATGTTCTTCTCTACATCACTCATCATGAATGATCTTGTAAAGGTAAAGTTTAATAGCAATGAGCGATAGGATGGATCTCCTAAACTTCGCATGTAGTGGATAGGTTTTAAATGATAAGTTGTACATTAGCAATACTCGATACAAGTACTCAATGTCATCGCAGGGATCTCTCATCGCTGATTGCTTGCAAAATTTATGAGGAGGATTAGCGATGAGTGATGGCCTGGTGATTTTATATTTTATTGCATCGCCCATTGTGGATTCATTCTTCAAAAAGAGAAATGAGCGATGGAATTCTTTGTTCAAGTTTCTTTCGCTAATTTGAACAAATATTATATGCGATATCTTTTGTAATGTTGGTTCTCATATAGGTGTACATGTCTTAACCTAGCCTCTTTGTTGTATCTCCCATTGTTAATAGGATCCAAAGTGAAAAGTTACATTAGTGATGTACGATGGGAGGATGAACATGATCGAGGATGGGCCATTGATCCAAGAGCTAAGGTTTCATCGTGTGGATGCTTGCATCATTGCTAGAGTTGGTGAAGGAAGAAATGCATCAACGATAGGTAATGACTACTGCTAGAAAAGGGCAATGTGGCAGAATCCTGAGGATATTGTATAAACCAAAAAAATAAAGTAGCGAGATGAATGGAGAATCATTGAGATGGTCTTAAAGCAGGATGATCCAACGAAATAAGCTTCATCGCAATAATACTCTCATAACTGATTGCACCCTAGAATTTGGGGTAGGTCTGTGATGAGTGATGAAGTGTATAAATAACTATTCTCTTCAAAATTTTGGTTTTATGTACTTCACCGATATTAATGAGGATCATAGATTGAGTTGGCGATGCATGGTGATTCTCATATCACGTATGATTAATCAGGATTAAGGGGAGAATGTGGCAACATTTGAGGTGGCATCGTTGCTTTCTAGGAACAAGTTACTAAAGGCCAAAAAATGATGTTCATGATCACCATGGATGAAGTATTAATTTCTCTAAGATCGATGACCCAAATTCAAAGTTGAGCTGCAAAGTTATCAACTCACTCATGCGAGGAGTTCTTGAGTCATTAATTTTGCATGCTCCAAATTGTTTATTTCATGTAGATTTCTTTCTGTTCATTTTCACCATCTTTTCAAGTCTGAAGTGAATGTGAGGTGTGGAATAGTGAAGAAGTGTGAGGGTGCTAATTCGCCCTGAGTTGAAAGCTTTGATTTAGAAGCTTTTGGGTTATCATTTTCTACTCATTTTAGACTAGTAATTTTTCATATTTTTCTCTAAGAGATGGGAAAGACTAGTATGCCAATTCAGCCTGTTAGGAGGTCTAGCCGGCTTATTGTGTTTGAGTGCTATGAGGATATGTCTATAACTAAGCATGAAAACCTAGCAGCCTATGAGTTTTCAAAGGGTAAGAGAAGGTCTCGAGGTCACAAGAAGAAATAAATTGCCCAAAGTACTTATAATTTAAGGAACAAGACCATTCCCCAAGAATTGGTAAAGTTTAAGGGCGAGGAACGGGCTAAGCCTATGAAGAAGGTTAGGAAAAGGACAAGGAATGGGCTAAGCCTATGAAGAAGGTTAGGAAAAAGGACAAGAGTCATAAGGCCTATCTAGGGAAGTATAATTCCCCCATTATGCTCTTTGAGAGTTCTCCATATGTTGAAGGTGACACTACCTCATGGTACAATCAATATCTTCTTTTTGTGGTGCCATACGAGAGCTCTGATGATGATGTATTGGTGGTTCCTCCAATTTAATCGCAAACAAGGAGTGGTTGAGCATGATCAGATGCTGACGACTTAGAATAGAGTCTACTCCTTGTTTTTGTTTTTGATGAGACCATGGTCTTTGCATAGGTGTTCTTATCAATATGTCCATGGTTTTGGTATTTTACTCTTCGATGCTAATGTGGAAGTACTTCGACTAATATGATGTAGAATATTTTTATTCAATGTGGACATGGAAGCAACAACAAGCAATACCCTGTGCATGTCCTCTATCTTTTGTCTTCCCCTGTTCTCAAATGATTACATAAAACCACTTGGGGAGTTTTTCAAGAATCGGTTGAAATTAGGTTTTGAAATGAAATGAAATGAAATTATAATTCAGTTGGATGCTTGTTGCTCCCTTTCTTATAAAGGGGATTTCATGGCTGAAAAAAGAGATTTGAAAGAAGATTTTGAGTCTAAGAAAGGTCTAGGTGGAATTTATGCTCAAAGAGTAGAAGAATGTAAATAGATAAATTAGTGAATATATCATAAGCCAATCGAGGATATAAGTCATAATCTATGATGATCTTAAAATAGTTTTGCAAAGAAATATCAGTAATGAAAGAAAATATTAGTTCTAGAATATGTGTTCTCCTATGTGTTTTTCCTACGAATCATGAATGAAATTATTAATTGTAGTTTTATTTGTCTTCTATCATTTGCATTGAATGAATGGGTTTATTTATGCTTGAATTCAAATAGTTTATTAAATGCTAAAATAAGGTCATTATGCTATGGGAAAAGGATGTGGGATTTAGTAAGGAAACAATATTTTAAAACACAGTGAATTGGATGCCACAAAGTAGCATGCCAACAGTCCCCTGATTATCGATGTTGAAATATAGTTGTATTACTAATTGATTGCAAATATGACTCCATTATTCCCTCAAATAGGGCACCGGTTTTCCCATTAGTTTATCTTGTGGTTGATTGAGCTAGTGATGAACTTGACCAAAGATTCAAAATTGAAATGAATTCATTAAATCACATTGCATTAACCTATAGTACTAGTGTATTCCTTGCAATAATTAACAATTTCGTGAGAAGTCTTCCAAGCCTTTGATGATATTGTTTTATTTGCAATTCCTTAAGGAATACATTTGTGATTAGAAATTATCTTGATCAAGTAGGGATATTATGAGCATGAATAAGATTACCCTCTTGGGTCTCACAAAGCTCGAAGAGAAGAAGTGGGGTCCTAAGTACTTCACTTAAGTGTTGGCCAATACTCAACCTTGCTAATAATTGAATTCTAGCAGATTCATAGGTAAGGGATGAGATTAAGTTTAGTTTCTTAAAAAATAACCAACGTATGCAGCTACAAAAACTTCAACAAAGGGATTTTGTCTTTTTGTGCAATGATACTCTTGTCTTATATAACAAGTCACTTCTCCCAGGCCTTTATCAACAAAGAATGAAGTGGAAAAGATCACAACTATCAACATCAAGCACTTTTAGAAGGGACAAAGACTACAAGTAAATATAATTATATTTTTCCTTATATAATTCTATCCATGAGTAGTTGTGCTCATATTTTGAAATGTAATAGGTTTTCAAATGAAAAAGTGACATGTGCACTTGGCTCGAGGCTTGTTGCTCCCTTGTCTTATAAAAGGGAATTCAAGGCCATTTACATGGATCTTTTAAAGAATTTTTTTAATTTAGAACACAAAGAATAGAGCTTAATTATTTTTTAGGTTATTGAGTCTGAGTTTTTGTAAGTTGCAGGTTTTGCTTAATTGTACCAATATTTTCGAAAATACAATGAAATAAATTTCTGGCCAATTGTCTCTTGATGTATATTTTATATAAGTTATGAATGAAAATGATCAAAGATCTTTCATCTCATTATCATTGTCTTCGCTTTGATGTATGTTCTTATTTTAGCTCTTGTTCGAGGAATGAGTTAAATGCTTAGATATGAACATAGATTTGTATAATATAATGTAGGGAGTTTGAAGTAGAAATTGTTGGAAATTATTGAGTGCAAGGATGTAATGCATTTTTGTAAATCTCTATAATGCTTAGGTAAAATATTGTTAAGAAACTTTAATTACTTCTATTTTGACTCCATGCCCTATGTTAAGGCACCAATCTTTTGAATTTGTCTAAGTTACAACTCTAGGGTCATTCAACCAAATAACACTCACAATTTTTAAATTTCTATTTCAGTTATTATATTTCTAGAAGTTTCATGTAACTTCTTGTTCTCTTGCTATAAATTGTTTAAATGCTTAAGGGATTTTTTAGATCTTGAGATTTTCATAATCACTAAGAAAATTTGTAGAGAAAAATATATTAATTACAATGTATAGGATAATTTATCATAGGATATCTTAAGAACATTGTAAGGGATGACCATCTCAGGTTTTGAAAATCCCAAAGTGCAAAGGGAAAGTTATTTCAACTTTCACTTGTTCATTGGACAATCCCTCCAAATAACTAACCATTGTAAATGAAAAATCCATAGGTTATTTGTGAAATCTGGTTGGGGATTAAAAACAACCAACAATGACTAGGATATTTGAATCAATTTTGGACATTTCTTGGAGATCTCATATGACATTTGCAATAAAATTCACTCCTTTTGAAGTAATTACAATTTTTTTATCAATTTCTTTCTCTCCATCAATAATTTTCATGTGCATTACCAAAACTTTGTTTGTAAATTATAGTCCATTAAAAACTACTTGTTTAAACCATGATTAAATTGATTGCCATACACTTGATATTTTTTAATATTATCAATATTTTCTCTACAAATATCATTTGGGATGGAATATTAAATTATATTCATATGTTTGGGAGAAGTATCAATAATTGAATTGATATAAGAAGTTTAAACTTGTATCTTTCTTTTGATTTTGATTTTGATATTTTCATTCTTTCCACAAGGAAATCAAAAAATACTTGGAAGTTATGAATATCACCTCTATGAGTAGGGTCGAGGTCAACTCTAGATTCAGTGTAATTTGCCTCAGTTATGTCTTCTTCATTGTTATCTTCAATAGGACTTCCAATTTAGATGTTGTACAAGCCTTTTTAGATTAAGGAATGGCTATGACATCAAATCACGATTCTACTATCTAAGCATTTTTATTTTCATGGTAACCATTTACTTGAACCATGGGAAATGAGATGATGGAGGAGACATATTGGGGTTGGGAGGAGAAATGGTGCCAATAGGTTTGTTGTAAACTTTGGAGGAATGTTGTCATTCATAATATATTGTGTTGGTGAAGATGGATGACTTAGTGGTGGCAATGGAGGTGATGGAGGAGGTAATGAAGACAATAAAGGATTAAAATTGGATTAATTTGTAGGTCCTCCACTTGCATGAAAAAATCTATGACTTGTCCAATTGAACTAGCCTTTTGATGTTGAGATTTTTCATCCCAAACTCTTCTAGGATAACAATTTTTTGGTTATTTTTTATATCCTCCTATAAAAGTGATTTCTTTCAATTTGGTGTAGGAAATCAAAGTGATGGCAAGGATTGGGGATGATTTCACTTGGTCATTCTTCCTTTTCATTTTCTCTTTTGCAGGAAGACTCCTTGTAGTGTTCTCTACAACTTTGGCCATGCCATTTTTCACTTTTCTTGAGTATTAAATAATGATCTTTCCTTGTCATTAGCCTCCTTATCAACCTCATTGATTGTGTTGATTGTGAAAATGACACAAACAATGTTAAACAAAATATCTCTACTCTATTTCTCCTGAAAAAGAAAGACAACATATAGTAGCCTAACTCCCAAGGTTCTGGTAGTTGGTTCTCAACTGTCTAGTATCACTCAATTGGTCCATGCAACTATAATATTCAAGGGGCCTTTGTTGAAAATAAGGAATGCAAGCAATGACTAATTCATCAAACTATTTTTAATAAAAAGGGGTTTTAAATAAAAGAAAAAGATAGATCAGGGCGTACATCAGTGAAATATGAATAAAACTTATCTAATATCTGGACATATATTTTCAACAACGAATGTTATTCCAATAGATTAAGAAAACCATAACATGATGCAATTTACAGAACAACCCATACTATTGCATGAATCTAAGGTGCTTAATTTAACATCACAATCACACATCATAAATATTTTAAAGATTTCAAAAGAACACATTCTCATTCGTTGCCAAAATCATAGATCAACAGACTTTCAATAATTCACTCCATAGATAATTTAACGAAATAATCCTCAAATCTGGTTTCTTCTAAGGATTTTCATCACAAAAGAAACAGTTATGCTTCAACACAGTAACTAGCATACAAATAGACTATTATTCATCAACCTTATCCAATAAACTTAATTCCAACACCATATTGCGTAAAAACCTGTATTTATATTCAACTGTAAATAAAATAACAAAGTATCTCTGTTCAAACTACAAAAAAAATCTATTTGCTACTATCAGGTGGCTAATATTATTCTCATTAGCCAACCTTTTTAATATGATATCCTACAGGTATATATATGTACAAAAATATGAAGGCCTCCCTATCTAAAGTCGATCCACCTTTTTAGGAACTTAAGTCTTCTTGGAAACTCAGATCAATTTGATCTCTAGTTCCTACATTGATCATCTAGTAAACTTGAGAGAAGAAGAGAGAAAAGAAAATAAATCCATGCGCCTCTAAGACTGCCAGTCATGCATGCGGAGGAGAAAAGAAAGCCATGCATGCATGAGACTATCAGTTATGCATGTGAATTTTTCTATGTAGTCTACTCATCATAACTAGAGAAGACTTGTTGAAGCATATCCAAATATGACTCATCAACCCAACTGTCTTCGAACTTCATCCTCTCCAATTCTGTAGCAGCAAATCCTCTCATGTCTTTTAACTTTGTCAGTTCCATTTTAGCAGCCCTTACCTCTTCTTTAATATCCATCAACCAATCCAAGAACAGATCCTCTCCATCATCTCCCTTTTGCACGACCTCCTTAAGTCTATCATCCCATTTCTCTTTTAACTGACTCAAAGGTAGGCCTTCCTTTACCGGTATATCAAAATTTACTATAATAGAAACAACTGCTTCTAACTCATCAAGCTGTTCATTTAGATCCTTACTAGAATCTTGAACTTCATTCTTATGCTTGTACAAAAAGTGAGATCTAAATCAGACTATGCTGGAGGTCTTTTCCAAGAAATCTTTGTTGTCCTCTTCAAGTATTGACTTTTCTAGAAGAGTGGATTTCAACAACTTATTAATCTCTTTCAGCTTCTAGATATATCCTCTACACTCCTCCTCTTGTTCTCCCAATGCTTTTTCATATTGATTCATCTCTTCTATTAGCTCCACTGTCATCTTGTGCATCTCAAAACTACTGCCCAACACCTCACCTATCTACTGATTAATTCTGTCGATCCACCTACCCATCATCTTAGCCTTACTCCTTATCTACACCAAATCATCCACCTCTCTCTTGCTAAGAAAAATTGGTGTCTCAATGGTGGTACTTTGCTGTGACCTTGGAGCAGAAACATTCTTCAAGAAAGTGTGTAGTTGATCCAATTGAGCTTTAAGCTCATCCTTTTTCTGTTTATCCTTCATCATTCTTGATTTGGTGGATGATGCTACCACATCAATCAAGTTCATTTGTTGATCTCTTGTGGGTCTTCCCAAATTAATCGTGCCCAACTGGTAATCAGTTAGCTGCATATCCCCCCTATCCTTATCCAACATCGATATTGCACATTCAACAAAAATCTCTCCTCCTTGAATGAGTCTAGTGGAATGCAAAATTTTAGCCTTCTTTTTGGGTCTTTCTTTTTCAATTTCTTTCATCATATCATCCCAATTGAGAGGCTATGAGGGTGTCACTGATCTCTTTTGAAGATCAAGTTTCAACCAAGTGGGAGCACTTGGAGTAGTGGTCATTATAGTTGAAGAATAAGCAACAGTAGTAGAGGGTTGTTGCACATTAACCTTAGGTTGAGAATCAACCTCTTGTACATTTTGTTGTTCTTCTTCTACATTTGTCTGTGCAAGATATTCAGCTTCCTCCCTATCCTTTTGTTCCTGTATCCTCTTGTCTTCTTCTTCCTTCTTCATCTTTTCCTCTTCTAACCTCTTCTCCTCAAGCACCCAATTTCTCTCTTCTTCCAATGCCTTGAGTCTATCTACATCTTCCTTTTCCTTTTGAAACTGCCTGGCCAACTCCTCAACATCCTTCTCTTTTTGCATACATTCTGCTTTCTCCTTCTTATAAGCTTGTTCAACAAGCTTCAATTTGATCACTAGGGCTTCTCTTTCCCTTCGTTTCTTTGCCTTTTCCTCCTCTAGATCATGAATTTTCTGTACCAACTCTATCTTATCATTCTCTTCCTTAGTTCTAAGCTCTTGCTCCCTTTACCTTTGTTGTTTCTGCACTTCATCAGCTCTTTGCTTGGCCTCCATTTGTTGTTTTTGAAGTAAGGCATCTGCTTGTGCCTTAACATCTATTGCCTTTTGTTTTTCCATTGCTTCTGCATGTGCTTGAGCATCTGAAGCTCTCTTCCTCAAACAATGCCCATTGATCTTCCTCAGTTGAAATATGTTCAGTTTCCTCTTCTAGAGACATCTATTCTTGTGCATCCTTCTCTGATAAGGTCTCATCAGAGTCTGTTTCAACACCATTGATCTCTAGCTCTACTCCTTTTCCCTTTAATGCTTTAGCTATACCATGAAGAGTTCCTTTAGGCATCTCTCCGCCTAGTTGCTCCGTAAGAGGGACTTGAGCAGATGACTGACCTATTGCTGGTATTGAAACCATAGGTCCTATTTGGACATCCTCCTCTTGTACTCCAGGTAAATCTTGAGTAGGGGCTTCAAGCTCGATTTCTTCAATATCAGGAGGGAAGAACTCCAAAGGCTCCTTGGGAGGTAATTTACTCTTGATTCTCTTATATCCCTTCCCTTTCTTAGGAGCTAGACCTCTAGAAGTTTTGGCTCTTAGAAAAGCCTAGTGGATACTCCTATCTAAGAATGGTCTCCCTATTTGCTTGATGTCAATGGTCTCCTCACCATCCCAATCTACCGGATCCAAAATTTTGGTACCAATGTTCAATGCTTCATATGATGGATCCAACACAACTCCATCATCTACTAATGTATCAAGAATATTACCTTTGTTCCTGAATTCTACCATGAGTGAAACAGGCAACCTCTCATAATTCCTCTTCCTGAGGTCATATTAATCCTGAAGATCACTCCAGAAGTCCTCTAACAAATTTAAATGTTTGTCAAAGACTGAAGCCAACAAAGCATTCATCTTATTATTTGGATCAAAGTGCTTTCGAGCAGTATACAAACCCAACTTTAAATGTATCAATTCACTGCAAACCACCTTAGCTCCCACAAGGTGTGGGCAGCTATATTCACTCAATTGCATGGGGAACTTGTGACAACCTAATTTGTGTTTTAATCCAAATTGAGCATTGACCCCCAAAGCTTGATAGAAAAACTCCATCAGAATCTTCCTGTTACTGAAACATCTTGGAAGTAAATGGGGATGACCCTCAAATCCTGCCAACCTGAAATAAGTGAACTTGGGGTATTGGATATACCAACATCCCCATTCAATGATAAAGGCCATGGATTCCTGGCTCAATCTATATCATGCATCTCCATTAATCTGGTTAATGACTACATATAAGAATGCATCATTAACTCTTCTAAATTGTGTTTTAGAAACCTGTAGGGATAGCTGATCATAATGATCCCATACTCTCTTTTGTCCATCAGCTTCTCCCAATATTCCTACTCTGTTCAAACCTAGAAAGATGCCTCCTCTAGCAGCTACATAGACAACATAAGAAGTCATGAAAAAGCTCTTGGTTTCCCTTATTCTGGTTAACTGATCATGAATGGTATCTGAGACAATCATCATCCAATCAAACTGTTTCTTGCCATTATAGATTTTCTGAATGAAGGGAAACATCCATTCCTTGAAATGAAATGCATCCCTCTTCCCAAAGGCTCTAGATAACATCGTTATCAGGTGCTATACCTCTTTGTAAAATTTTTCCCTTTTTGGTTGATCATGAAGCTTTGTCAAAGAATTCTTCTCTGTTCTCAACCTTTTCTTGTTCAGGTGAGCCTTATTAGCCTCCTTGTCTTTTGTATATATCCCTAAAGCATCTGCCTCATTTAACTATACCAGGTTCTTTGGATCAGGGACACTGAACATGTGCTGAATCATTTGAGGAGTTAGGTCTATGATCACATTGTCCTATGAATCCATACATTGTCTAGTGGCCGGATTGTAAGCTCCTGCTACCATCATAATCAATTCCGAGCATTGGATGGATAGAGGAAATATAGTGATGTGAGCCAAGCCAGACTCAACTATTCTTCTAGTTCTTCTTGTTACATCCTCAGTGAAGGTTTATGAATATAACTCCTCAAAATTGAATGGGCCTAGATTGGTGTCAGTTACATCAGACCAATCAGATTCCACTTTGCTGACAGTGATGACAAGACCCCTATGGTTATACCTCAAGATATAAGGCAATTGCTTTGGCTTAATCTTCTTAGACTTAGTTGATGCCTTTGAAGTTTCTGTAGGCTAATTCCTTTGGGAAGCTTCTCCTGATACTGCTGACATTCTTTAGCTTCCTGCAATATAACCTTAAATTAGATCCTTGAGAAAACATAACAACATATGCTTTAAAATCTTACCCTTCATATATATACTAGAGGTAGAACTAGGCAAAAAACACTCTAAATAGTCTCTTTTTAACACACTGTTGGGATCAGAGCCAAAACCATTATTGAGATTATAGTAATAACAAGCGTGACTGAAGTCAGAATTGAAATGGTAACTGGAATTGGATCTAGAATGGAAACTGATTCAGTTTCATGAAGATTTTCTAATTTCACATTCAGTTCCGGTTCCACTTCCGCCTAGGTTATCATTATTTTAAAGGCCTACTTCTTATTGTAAGCGGAGTCGAAGACGGATGGAAATGGAATCAATACTTATTAAAAGAAATGGTTCAAAGTCTAAATCAATTCGGATCCCGGCTCTAGCTAAAATAACCATGATGTGATAAGAGATTTTAACTGAATAATAAATGGCATTATGATCTAAGGATTGGATCATATCAAGATGAAAGGGGTTTAAAAATAATCTATACAAGATCATCCCCATATGACCGAGAGGCAACCGAAATAATTAGGGCATCATATTAAAAACAAGAACACATCAAAACCCTAAATTATAAACCCTTGATTTCAAATAATTAGGGCACAAATTTAACCCCATTCAAACTGAACAGATTCAATGCGCAACAAGATTCCTAAGTAAAACCCATAATCTACCAAACCCTACCAATGTAAAACAATAACTAATCTATGCATTTAAAAACTAGGGCACTGTGATGCGGTCATGATTAAAACATGAAAACAAACAAACAAGAAACAAAACTAGAAAAGCAAAAATGAAAAACAAGAAAACCAAACAAAAGAGAAAGAAAATGAATCACACGAACTCACAATAGAACTGAGAATCACGAATTTACACGAAACCAATGATCGAACAAAAACGGAAAACATGAAACAAAATGAATGAGAAGAACAAAAAAACCTACCTCAAATACAAATAAATAGGTTAGTTCCCTGAAGCAATCCATGCATGATTGTCTCCCTTTTGATTGACTCAAACACACAAATTCTCCACTGCAACTCCAGTTCTCTCTTTGATCTTTTAACAATAATGAAAGCTACCAGTTAATCCCTATTTAAGGTAAAAACTCACAGTTTCATACATGCAAAGATCCTGTAATTATGCATTAAATGTGGCAGAGTGGCATCATAACTGTAGAGGGAACTAGCACATTAATGCTGTGCAACTTCAGTAAAGTCAACGACCCAAAAAACATGGTGGGAGTAGAATCAGAATGAAAATTGATTTGGAAACTTGGGTAATTTCACAACTCGGTTCCCATTTTGGGTCTGGTTTTGCCAATCAAAGAAGAAAGCGAAACAAACAACAAAATAAAAACATAAAAACCAAAACAAGAAAAACTTAACACAAAACCTAAGCCTAAACAAAAGTCCAAAAAAGTGCGGAGGCGGAGGCGACATGGGAATTGATTTTGAAATTTTGAATAAATACAGACTTAACTTCCACTCTGACTCCAGCTTCGACAAAGACAAAGCAAAAAAGGCAAAAGAAGACTATCAGGATGGGGATCAAAATCGGTCTTTGAAAGAAGCTTTAAAGACCAATTCAGTTTCGGCTCTAGTTCTGACATAATAAACCAAAGAAAAATAAAGTGTTGGAAAAGAACGGCTCCAAACTTTGTATGAAAAACAAACAAGGACAAAAACATAGAGGGGGACCCATTTTGACGAAGGCAAAAGATGGGGTGGTTATGCAAGGCATAATAAATGGCGACTCGGCTGGGAAAATGGTTTACCCATTTTCAAGACACCCAAGAAAAAATTGAGTCACCCTAAAACTACTTGGCTTATGAAGCATGTTAACTTGAATAAAATTAGATATATATAGAATAAGGTTGAGCTAAATCTCAGATGTATGTGCTCATGAGTTATTTCTGAATTTGAGTGTGTGCGTATATTGTGCATCATTCTTTATAGATACTTTCTCTGCTCCCAAACAACTATACCTAAGATTCAAGCTACATAGGTTGAGTCCTTTAACTATCGTGCAATAAAATACTAGGTATTGCTCTACTGCCAGACAGGCATCCATAGCCCCGACGAAGATACCTCTAGTTCTCTCAAAGAATTTCTCTACTGCCAGCTAGGCATCCATAGCTCGGATAGAGATACTTGATTACCCATTTGATATTGAGTTTTCCTTTTCTTTCTTTCTTTTCATTCATCATTTTTTACTTAAGCTTCACTTGTGGAAATCTTTTATGCACCTTCCTAAATACTTAGACACAATTGATCTGAAATGTGGGTTGAGAACTACAATGAATTTCATGATAGTTTTGGAATTGGATTTTTCACTTGAATCAAAGGTAGAGCCATTGTAAAATAGATAGGAATTTACTTAGGCAGATGTTTTCTAATTTGGTGATAGATTTTTTATCATAATTCATGAGATATTCACAATGTATCTTTTATCCTTAATAAATTTTCAAACCTAGATTAGAATGGTTATAAAAACATGAGTTTCAGAATGAAATCCTTTTCAAATGATGATGATGAAAATACCTGAACCAATTTATATCCTAGTGCCAGTAGCATACTTTGAATAACAACCCCCTATCTTGATATGGACAAAAATGAAGATCCCCAACGAAACAAGACAAAACAAAACAACAAAAACAAACAAACAAAAATAACAAAAAAAAAACAAAAACTTAATTACATATGATACAGTATAATACATTATTTAAAACATCAAACCTTTCATGAACCAAAATAGTACTTGAGAAACTGACCATTAACTGGTAATGGAACAGGCTCTCCTGTCAAGGTATTTAAATGAAAAGCATTCTCGCCTAGTATCTCAGCCACTTTATATAGAGCTAACCAAAGTCTATCAAATTTTTGGTGATCTCCTTTCTTTTCTTTGCATTTATCCCACAGTAATACAAGATATGATATCCTAAAGACTTTTATCTTGGCTCTTTTGTCAAACCAGCGCTTGATGACAACCTAATGTTTAGAGAATTGTTGCAAAGCAACATCCCTTTGCTCTTCCATGTTAAGATAATTAAGTAATCTAACCTCAATCCTATCATCCTTGGTAAAATTCTTGCATAAAATTAAGAACAAGTATTTGTAAATGGATCAGGAAGACTAGGTCTTGGCCATAGACTAACTTAAAAGGAAAATTTCCTAGAGCTGCTTTGATTTGGGTTTGATTTGCCCATAAGGAAAATCTTAACTAGGTGTGCCATTCTCTAGGATTGTTTTCTAACATCTTTCTTATCACTTCCAATAGATTTTTATTAGTGGACTCAGCCACTCCATTTCCCTGAGGGTAGTAATTAGATGAATACTTCAAAATAATTTTATGTTCATATTCCCATTGAATGAATTTAGTAGAAGAAAAAGCAAGGCCATTCTCACATACCAGAGAAAATGGAACTCCAAACCTGGTTGTGATGTTCTCAGCCAAAAAATTGATGACCACCTCTGTAGTGCTATTTTTGCAAGGTTGGGCCTAAGTCCAGCATGTATAATAGTCAGTTGTAGTCAAGATGAATTTATGTCCTGCAAAATAATTGGGATTAATAACACCTACAAAATCTAGGGCCCATTGAGCAAACGACCTTACCTCATACACTGGTTGCAAAGGAATTGCATGATTTCTTTCCCTCGGTGTTGAATTGGCATACATGACACGTTCTGACATGTTGGTGTGCATCCCGAAATACATAAGGCCAATAATAGCCTGATCTAAGAATCTAATGAGCCAAAGCATCCGCAAATCCATGTCTTGTTCCATGCCTTCAATGAAACTCAGAAATAACATGCTTGGCCTCTTGTTGATCTAAACAATGCAAGTAAATCCTTTGAAAATTCTTTCTATAAATGGATCCCCCTTTAAGCATGTAGTGAGCACTCTTCATCGTCAATTCTCTCCTCTAAGTAGCATTCATTCCTTTTGGACATATTTTATTGAGGAGGAAGAAAATCAAGTCTATGTACCAGGGATCCTTTGTAAATGACTGGACGGTATACCACTGACAAGTGATGTTTTTGTCCACATTTGCCATTGCTTTTGATAAACCCTGCCCTCAGACAAGTTTCATTAGATGAATCTCTAATTCAAATTCTTGTAGAATTTCCATCCACTTTCCTCTTCACTCTCCTAATTCACTTTGCATCAGAAGAGACTTCATAGCTGGATCAAGAACTATAACCATTACTTGACTTCGAAGAATGTAATGCCTAAACTTCTTTACCGCTTGTACCAATGCAAAGGCTTCTTTCTCCAGTGGTGGGCATCTCACTTCTACATTTTTAAATGGAGAGCTCATGAAGGAAATAGGTCTCTCTTCTCCCTCTCCTCTTCATTGTGTGAACACAGCTACACATGAATGGTCAGATGCAAAAGAATAGATATAAAAAGGTTTTAAATAATCTGGTCTTGTCAAAATAGGCACCTCAGATATTGATTGTTTGATCTATGAGAAAGAAGATTTAGCCTCATTACTCCACTCAATCTTTGCCTCTTTCTTCATCATTTCATTTAGAGGTTTGACGATCTCCATAAACCCTGTTATAAAATTTCTAACAAAATTGATCCTCCTGAAGAAGGATCTCATTTCTTTCTTACTGCCTGGCCTTGTTAGTTTCAAGATAGCCTCCACTTGATCAGGGTCTATGGATATCCCTTCTTCTGATATGATGTGACCTAAGAGTTTCCCTTCAAATACCCCAAACACACACTTCTTTGGATTGAGAGAGACACCATAGCTTATACATTTCTTGAGAACTTTTTCCAGATCAGTAGCATGGTCTTCTCTATTCTTGGAGAAGATGGTTAAATCATCCACATAAATAATTATACACTTCCCTATCAAATATGTGAAGGCTACATCCACTTCCTTTTGAAAGGTTGCTCCTACATTGATAAGACCAAATGGCATCCTCTAATAGGCAAATGTGCCCCATTTGGTACTGAAAGTTATCTTCATTCTATCCTCATGACTAACAAGGACCTGATTGTACCCAAAATATCCATCCAAAAATGACATCATCTGAGACCCATTAACCTTTTGTAGCACTTTGTCCAAAGAGGGAAATGGATAATTATCTTTCTCAGAGGCTTTATTTAAATTCTTGAAATCAACACATAATCTAATTTCACCATTCTTTTTGCGTACAAGAACTAAATTTTCCACCCACGTAGAATGTCTAACAGGAAAAATTATCCTTGCAGATAGGAGATTTTGCACCTCTTTTTGGATCAGGGGCTCAATTAAAGCATTGACCGGATGTTGTTTTTGATAGAAGGGCTTGGATTTTGGCTTGAGAGGTATGGTATGTGTGATCACCGAAGTCTCAAAGGTTTTTAGATCATCATAGCTCCAAGAAATGGCTGCAATGTTTTGCTCCAAAAATTTAACTATCTTGTCCTTAATTTCTTGAGGACAAGTCTTTCTTATGAGGACATTCCTTTTAGGGCCTGAGTTAGTTAGAGTGACAGATTCATATTTCCCTCCTTCACTCTTTTTGGGCACCCTTCGATGAGCCCATGGTTTGGAGTCAAATATTCTCTCCAAAGCTACCATCCCTTTCAGAATGCTATTTATTTTTAAATCCAATATCCCTTCTTCACCATCCTTCTTAGGATCCCAATCTCCATGATCTCTTTCAAATTCATCTATTATCTACCCTTCAAAAACATCACAACTTGCCAAAAAAGCCAATATATGCCAATCATCATCAAATACCTGAAAATTTCAGACATTATCAGGGACAGCTAGGACTAAAATTAGTTCAACTAAAAATATCTTTAGATTAGAGTCTTGCATGGGTTCCAATGTGCTAGCAGCAACAACAAGTGCATCTACAATTTTATTAGCTTCTATAGGGATCAGAGTAATCCCAAAAGCATCAAAGTCTTCAATTAAGTTCCAAACTCTGTTTCTGTACGTAGCCAATCTTTTGTTATGACATGTATATTAGCTACATACCTATTTTACAATCACTTCAGAATCCCCCATAATTGTGAGAGCAATAACCTTCTTTTTATGAGAAAAAAAGAGTCCACGAGCAAGTGCTTCATACTCAACCATGTTATTTGTGCAGCCAAACTGTAACCTGTAAGACGCAAAGTAAGTTTTCCCTTTCAAGTTGGTTAGTTCAATCCCTTCTCCACTTCCTGCTTTGGATTTGGAACTATCAAATTTAAGACTCCACAATTGGTCTTTGGCTGGGAGTTCTTTCCTTTTTGGGACAACAGAGGATGACTTGCTTGGGATGTGTGGTAGCTCAGAATTTTGTTGGTCGTCAAAAATTGACTCGGGGCAAGGCTGACTTGAAGATTTTTCTATGTTTTCAACTTGCTCAAAAATTGCTTCCTAAACAACTTCTTGGGTTAAATTGCAATTTAATTCATCTTTTATCAATGCCTTGGGCATTGGCAGAGTATCCAGGGTAGGTGTATTGAATAGGAATTGAGACACCTCAATTTCTTCTTGAATTTTGGAGCCTAAAACCTAAGTCTTCTCTACTAGTGAATAACCCTCCTCCTGAGAAAAGCTAGTCCTAGTGAGAATAGTAACATCCTTAACTTGAAAAAAAAACTCATTGATAGGGGTCTGGGGTTTCTTTTGACATATTTGTTGAGGCTGGTCTACATGAATTAAGATATCTAGGCATGATTGGCATGTTAACTCCGAATGATTGTGATAATGAATCCTACACCAATTAGGAAGCAAAAAACTGCTCAAATCAGTTTCTTCTCCCAATACCAACCAATCTTGTTGCAATTTTCTTATTAGAATTTTCTAGTTGATGCAGATAATTGGGTTACCATGTTCTAGGGGCAATGTATCCCTAGGATTGAGTACAGATAAAGTAAGGAATTCCTCTTGTTTGTAGACTCCTATCTCAGTCTCAAAATATGCTACTTCATTTGAAGCATCATATTTTGTAATCATATGTTTGAGTCTTGGTTCACTTTCAATCCTTATCTACATTGCAACCCCCTTCCAAGGTAGCCACATGTGAGAGAAATTCAAGGACAGATATTCCCAAATACTTTTTATTAGCTCCTGGCTTAGGAGCATACCATATGTCTCTGGAATGTCAGCCACTTGGATATCTATGTAGGTCTGGATCCTTGGATCTGATCCAACTTGTACATGCATGTTATTTAGTTCTCCTACAACATTGACCTCAGTTTTGTCTAACTGGATCACTTTCTTATTGGTCGGGATAGGAATTAATCCTAAATTCTTACATATTGAAAAGGGCATAACATTTCTCGATGCTCCAGAGTCCAATAAATAGTTATGCAAATTCTTTCCAAAAATCCTTAAACTTAAAAGAAAAGGTGGGGTACTGGTCTTACCTTTATAAATGGTTGCATTTGTCTCCTTTGCTGGAGTTACTTTACCTTTTCCTTTTAAGCGGTCTGCCTCCTCCAGGGCCTTCAATACCACTTCACGTTGAGCCGGGCACCACTTCATGATGTTAAAGAATGATAATTATGTCTTATGTCTCTACAGTTCTACAATAAAATCAAAATCTGTATCATTCCTCACTTGATATTTAGGAAAAGGAGGTGGATTACCTCTATTCTGAGAGTTAGAAGGTCCCTTTGGTGGTGGTGGGTTATTATCTGCATTTTGGTTAGGTGGGACCATGTTGTTTGGAGGTGCAAATGTAGTAAATGGGCCCTTATTCTGATTTCTCAGAAAGTGACCACCTTTGGACTGAAAGGCTTGGACATCATACACATCCTCCTCTGGCCCATTATCTCCCTGCATGGGAAATTGGTATTTCTCTTCAATAGTCTCATAAGTCATAGCAGTACTTACTAGCCCATCATCCTGATTGAAATTTCCTACTAGAGGATGGGCATCAGCTTGTGCAATCTTCACCAGTTTCTCCATTTCTAGGCAATTAACCTCAAAGTGTGTTGCAGTATCATGTAGCCTACACCAATTAGTCATGAAATTAAGGTCAGCCAAATTAGTAGTATGTGATCTCTCCTCACTTGACTGATAATTATGGGAAACTCCCCCATTGTTAGGTCCACTATTCCACTGCCTATTATTGTTATTGGACCTCTAGTTATATCCTCTATTCTGATTTTGGTAATTTTGGTTAGAGGAGTTCTGATTCTAGAAATTCTGGTTGGTGTTCTGATTCACATTCTGATTAGAGTAATTCCCTTAGTTGTTGTAACCTCCTCGGTTCTGATAATTCTGGTTTTGGTTGTGGGGAGGGTTTTTCCTAAGCTATGCCATATCATTATACATTTGAGATAGAGTCTTTTTAAGAGTTTCTAGCTCACTGGTCAGTTGAACAGTTTGTTCATTTTGCACATTATATAGTATGGATGGGGAATGAACATGTGTCGATCCTCCCACCTATTGTTGTTAATTTTGAGGTTGCTGGGAAGAATCTTTCATGCCATTGCCGAAAAAGGGCATGGTAGGTGGGGCCTGCAATTCAGACATAGGTCCGTATTGGGAGTAAGAAATCCCTGGGACAGTGTTGTACAATGGTGGGTTAGGCATCTGATAATTCATGGGAGGAAGAACAACTCCTAAACCTCCTAATTGTAGACTTATCTGTTGTTACAATTTGATAGCTAAATGATAAACCTTAGACAAAGAGTCAATCCCATTGGCCTGATAAGTTCTCTGTAAGAATAGGCCAATCAAGGGATCATCAACTCTTAAATATGCTTGAATGGAAGTATTATCAGCTACTAATTAAGGATCTTGTAGCCTACGAAACATCCTTTGGAATCTAGTGTTGAATAGAGGCAATGGCTCATGATGTTCCTTGCTTATGGTGGAAAACTAGTGATACAAGATGGGAGGGTCTACGTATACCTTGAATTGATTAATGAATGAATTTTCTAAATTTTTCCAACCCAGAATAGATCCACGAGGCAAATTTAGGTACCAGTTATACGCCATGTCCCCTAAACAATAAGGAAAAAATCTATATACCACGTCCTGGTGAGAAACTTGAGCACGGGTACAAGCATCCTTGAATGCTTGTATATTCTCCTCAGCACTTCTTGATTCGCCATGCATGTATTTGGGACAAAACTTTTCTGGATTCTTGGGTAAATCATGGATTCCCCCTCGAATAGTCCCTAGCGGAGAGGGATTATTCACAAAGTAAGCCATGGGTAGGATAGGTTGAGTAGGTGGTGGTGATATAGGCCGAATTGGTGGCGACACAGGTCTAACTAGTGGGGGTGATACTAGCCAAGCTAATGGTGGTGGTGTACTTGGGTTTGGTTGAAACCCTGGTTGAGTAAGTGGTGATAGCAATGTAGGTATCAAAATTCAACGAGCATGGGGTCTAGGTCTAATAGAGGTTTGGAGTTCTTCTAATGGTTTAGGATTAGTAGAGGATCTGAGAATCCTCCCGTATTTCTCTGGTGAAAAATACCCAATGCGAGCTAGCCTGTTCCTTCAGCCCTCCTAGCGCTAGATCTGTTGATGGTGAAAATGACACAAACAACATTAAACAACATATAGTAGCCTAACTCCCAAGGTCCTAGTAGTTGGTTATCAACCGTCTGGTGTCACTCAATTGGTCCATGCAATTGTAATATTCAAGGGGCCTTTGCTGGTAATAAGGAATGCAACCAATGACTGATTCATCGAACTATTGTTAATAAAAAGGGGTTTTAAATAAAAGAAAAAGATAGATCAGGGCATACATCAGTGAAATATGAATAAAAATTATCTAATATCTGGATATATATTTTCAACAAAGAATGTTATTCCAATAGATCAAGAAAACCATAGCATGATGCAATTTATAGAGCAGTCCATACTATTGCATGCATCTAAGGTGCTTAATTTAACATCACAATCACTTATCATAAATATTTTAAAGATTCCAAAAGAACACACTCTCATTTATTGCCAAAATCATAGATCAACAGACTTTCAATAATTCAATCTACAAATAATTTAACGAAATAATCCTTAAATCTGGTTTCTTCTAAGGATTTTCATCACAAAAGAAACACTTATGCTTCAACACAATCACTGGCATACAAATAGACTATAATTCATCAACCTTATCCAATAAACTTAATTCCAACACCATATTGTGTAAAAACCTGTATTTATATTCAACTGTAAATAAAATAACAAAGTATCTCTGTAAAAGCTACAAAAAAATTATATCTGCTACTATCAGGTGGCTAATCTTATTCTCATCAGCCAACCTTTTTGATATGATATCCTATGGGTATATATATATGTACAAAAATATGAAGGCCTCCCTATCTAAAGTCGATCCATCTTTTTAGGAACTTAAGTCTTCTTGGAAACTCAAATCAATTTGATCTCTACTTCCTAGATTAATCATCTAGTAAACTAGAGAGAAGAAGAGAGAAAATAAAATAAAGCCATACACCTCTAAGACTGCCAGTCATGCATGTAGAGGAGAAAAGAAAGCCATGCATGCATGGGACTATCAGTTATGCATGCGGATTTTTCTCTGTAGTGTACTCATCATAACTAGAGAAGACTTGTTGAAGCATATCCAAATCTGGCCCATCAACCCAACTGTCTTTGAACTTGATCCTCTCCAATTCTGTAGAAGCAAATCCTCTCATGTATTTTAACTTTGTCAACTCCCTTTTAGCATCCCTTACCTCTTCTTTAATATCCATCAACCAATCCAACAAAAGATCCTCTCCATCATCTCCCTTTCGCACAACGTCCTTAAGTCTATCATCCCATTTCTCTTTTAACTGACTCAAAGGTAGGCCTTCCTTTACCGGTATATCAACATTTACTATAATAGAAACAACCACTTCTAACTCATCAAGCTATTCATTTAGATCCTTATGAGAATCTTGAACTTCATTCTTATGCTTGTACAAAAAGTCAGATCTAAACCGGACTATACTGGAGGTCTTTTCCAAGAAATCTTTGTTGTCCTCTTCAAGTATTGACTATTCCAAAAGAGTGGATTTTGGCAACTTATTAATCTCTTTCAGATTTTGGATATATCCTCTATACTCCTCCTCTTGTTCTCCCAATTCTTTGGAATACTGATTCATCTCTTCTATTAACTTCACTGTCATCTTGTGCATCTCAAAACTACTGCCCAACACCTCACCTATCTATTGATTAAGTCTGTTCGTCCACCTATCCATCATCTCAGCCTTACTCCTTATCTGCACCAAATCATCCACCTCTCTCTTGCTAAGAAAAATTGGCGTCTCAATGGTGGTACTTTGTTGTGACCTTGGAGCAGAAATATTCTTCAAAAAGTGTGTAGTTGATCCAATTGAACTTTAAGCTCATCCTTTTTCTATGTATCCTTCATCATTCTTGATTTGGTGGATGATTCTACCACATCAATCAAGTTCATTTGTTGATCTCTTGTGGGTATTCCCAAATTAACCATGCCCAACTGGTAATCAGTTAGCTACATATCCCCCATATCCTTGTCCACCATTGGTATTGCACATTTAGAAAAAATCTCTCCTCCTTCAATGAGTCTAGTGGAATGCAGAATTTTAGCCTTCTTTTTGGGTCTTTCTTTTTCAATTTCTTTCATCATATCATCCCAATTGAGAGGCTATGAGGGTGTCACTGATCTCTTTTGAAGATCAAGTTTCAACCAAGTGGGAGAACTTGGAGTAGTGGTCATTATAGTTATAGAAGAAGAAGTAGTAGTAGAGGGTTGTTGCACATTAACCTTAGGTTGAGAATCAACCTCTTGTACAATTTGTTGTTCTTGCTCTACATTTATCTGTGAAAGCTTTTCATCTTCCTCCCTATCCTTTTGTTCCTGTATCCTCTTGTCTTCTTCTTCCTTCTTCAACTTTTCCTCTTCTAACCTCTTCTCCTCAAGCATCAAATTTCTCTCTTCTTCCAATGCCTTAAGTCTATCCACATCTTCCTTTTCCTTTTGTAGTTGCTTGGCCAGCTCCTCAATATCCTTCTCTTTTTGCATAAGTTTTGATTCCTCCTTCTTATAAGCTTCTTCAACAAGCTTCAATTTGGCCACCAAGGCTTCTCTTTCCCTTCGCTGCTTTGCCTTTTTCTCCTCTAGATCATGAATTTTTTGTACCAACTCTAGATTATCATTCTCTTCCTTAGTCTTGAGCTCCTACTCCCTTTGCATTTTTTTGTTTCTGCACTTCATTAGCTCTTTGCTTCGCCTCCATTTTTTGTTGTTGAAGTAAGGAATCTTCTTGTGCCTTACCATCTATTTCCTTCTATTTTTCCATTGCTTCTACATGTGCTTGAGCATCCGAAGCTCTCTTTGCTTCCTCAAATAGTGCCTATTGATCTTCCTCAGTTAAAATATGTTCAGTTTCCTCTTCTAGAGGAATCGTTTCTTGTGCATTCTTCTCTGATAAGGTCTCATTAGAGTCCATTTCAACATCATGGATCTACAGATCTACTCCTTTTCCCTTTAATGCTTTAGCTACACCATGAAGAGTTCCTTCAGGCATCTCTCTACCTGGTTGCTCCATAAGAGGGACTTGAGCAGATGACTCACCTATTATTGTTGTTGAAACCACAAGTCTTGTTTGGACATCCTCCTCTTTTACTCCAGGTAAATCTTGAGTAGGGGCTTCAAGCTCGATTTCTTCAATATTAGGAGGGAAGAACTCCAAAGGCTCCTTGGGAGGTAATTTCCTCTTGATTCTCTTATATCCCTTCCCTTTCTTAGGAGCTGGACCCCCAAGAGTTTTGGCTCTTAGAATAGCCTAGTGGATACTCCTATCCAAGACTGGTCTCCCTATTTTCTTGATGTCGATGGTCTCCTCACCATCCCAATCTACCGGATCCAAAATTTTGGTACCAATTTTCAATGCTTCATAGGATGGATCCAACACAACTCCATCATCTACTAATGTATCAGGATTATCATCTTTGATCCTGAATTCTACCATGAGTGAAATAGAAAACCTCTCATAATTCCTCTTCCTGAGGTCATATTAATCCTGAAGATCACTCTAGAAGTCCTCTAACATATTGAAATATTTGTCAAAGACTGAAGCCAGAAAAGAATTCATCTTCTTCTTTGGATCAAAGTGCTTTCGAGCAGTATAAAAAACCAACTTTAAATATATCAATTCAGTGGAAACCACCTTAGCTCCCACAAGGTGTGGGAAGTTGTATTCACCCAATTGCATGGGGAACTTGTGATTACCTGGTTTGTGTTTTAACCCAAATTGGGCATTGACCCCTAGAGCTTGATATACAAACTCCATCAGAATCATCCTGTTACTGCAACATCTTTGAAGTAAATGGGGATGACCCTCAAGTCCTTCCAACCTGAAATAAGTGAACTTGGGGTATTGGATATACCAATATCCCCATTCTGTGATAAAGGCCATGGTTTCCTGGCTTAATCTGTATCTTGCATCTCTATTAAGCTAGTTAATGACTACATATAAGAATGCATCATTAAATCTTCTAAATTGTGTTTCAAAAACCTGTAGGGATAGTTGATCATAATGATCCCATACTCTCTTTTGTCCATCAGCTTCTCCCAATATTCCTACTCTGTTCAAATCTGGAAAGATGCCTCCTCTAGTAGCTACATAGACAACATAAGAAGTCATGAAAAAGCTCTTGGTTTCCCTTATTTTGGTTAACTGATCATGAATGGTATCCGAGAAAATCATCGGCCAATCAACTGTTGATTACCATTAAAGATTGTCTGAATGAAGGGAAACATCCATTCCTTGAAATGAAATACATCCCTCTTCCTAAAGGCTCTAGATAACATCATTATCAGGTTCGATACCTCTTTGTAAAATTCTACCCTTTTTGGTTGATCATGAAGCTTTGTCAAAGACTTCTTCTCTTTTCTCAACCACTTCTTTTTTAAGTGAGCCTTATTAGCCTCCTTTTGTTTGCTATATATACCTAAAGCATCTACCTCTTTTAACTGTACTAGGTTCTTTGGATTAGGGACACTGAACATGTGTTGAAATATTTGAGGAGTTAGGTCTATGATCACATTGTCCTATGAATCCATACATTGTCTAGTGGCCGGATTGTAAGCTCCTGTTGCCATGATAATAAATTCTGAGCATTGGATGGATAGAGGAAATATAGTGATGTGAGCCAAGCCAGACTCAACTATTCTTCCAGTTCTTCCTATTACATCCTCAGTGAAGGTTTTTGAATATAACTCCTAAAAAATTGAATGGGTCTAGATTGGTGTCAGTTACATCAGACCAATCAGATTCCACTTTGCTGACAGTTACGACAGGACCCCTATGGTTATACCTCAAGGTATAAGGCAACTGTTCTGGCTTAATCTTCTTAGGCTTAGTTGATGCTTTTGAAGTTTTTGCAGGCTGATTCCTTTGGGAAGCTTCTCCTAATACTCTTGACATTCTTTAGCTTCCTGCAATATAACCTTAAATTAGATCCTTGAGCAAATATAACAACATATGCTTGAAAATCTTACCCTTCATATATATATCGGATGCGGAACTAGGAAAAAAACACTCTAAATAGTCTCTTTTTAACACACTACCGAGATCAGAGCCAAAACCATTATTGAGATTATAGTAATAACAAGCAGGATCGGAGTTGGAATTGGAATGGTAACCAAAATCATAATTGAAATAGAAACTGATTTAGTTTCATGAAGATTTTCTAATTTCACATTCAATTTCGATTCCTCTTCCGCCTGGGTTATCATTATTTTGAAGGCCTGCTTCTTATTGTAAGAAGAGTTAGAGACGAGATGGAAATGGAATCAATACTTATTAAAAAACATGGTTCAAAGTCTAAATCGATTTCGATCTTGACTTTTCCTAAAATAACCATGATGCCATAAGAGATTTTAACTGAATGATAAATGACATTATGATCTAAGGACTAGGTCATATCAAAATGAAAGGGGCTTAAAAATAACCTATACAAGACCATCCCCATATGACCGAGAGGCAACCGAAATAATTAGGGCATCATATTAAAAACAAGAACACATCAAAACCCTAAATTACAAACGCTTGATTTCAAATAATTAGGGCAAAAATTTAACCCCATTCAAATTGAACAGATTCGATGCACAATAGGATTCCTAAGTAAAAACCATAATCTACCAAACCCTACCAATGTAAAATAGTAACTAATCTATGCATTTAAAAACTAGGGAACCATGATGCGGTCACGATTAAAACGTGAAAATGACCGTGTCAAAAACAAAAAAACAAGAAACAAAACCAGAAAAGAAAAAAAGAAAACAAGAAAACCAAACAAAAGAGAAAGAAAATGAATCACGTGAACTCACAATAGAATCGAGAATCACGAATTCACACAAAACCAACAACCGAACAAAAATGAAAAAACGCGAAACAAAATGAAATAGAAGAAAAAAAAACCCTACCTCAAACGCAAATAAATAGGTTAGTTCGCTTAAGCAATCCATGTGTAATTGTCTCCCTTTTGATCGACTCAAACACACAAATTCTCCATTGCAACTCTAGTTCTCTCTTCGATCTTTTAACAATAATGAAAACTACCAGTTAATCCCTATTTAAGGTAAAAACTCATAGTTTCATACGTGTAGAGCTCCTATAATTAATGCCATAAATGTGGCAGAGCGGAGTCGAAACTACAGAGGGAACTGACACATTACTGCTGTCCGACTTCAGTAAAGTCAACAACCCAAAAAAAATGGCAGGAGAGGAATCAGAATGAAAACTAATTTGGAAACTTGGGTAATTTCCCAACTGGGTTCCCGTTCTAGGTCTGGTTCCACCAATCAAAGAAGAAAGTGAAACAAAAAACAAAATAAAAACATAAAAACCAAAACAAGAAAAACTTAACACAAAACCTAAGTCTAAACAAAATTCCAAAAAAGCACGGAGGTGGAGGTGGCACGAGAATTGATTTTGAAATTTTGAATAAATCCAGACTTAACATCCACTCCGGCTCTGGCTCCGAGAAAGAAAAAACAAAAAAGGAAAAAGAAGATTGTCGGGATGGGGATCGGAATCGGTCTTTGAAAGAAGTTTTAAAGACCGATTTGGTTCCAGCTCCGGTTCTGATAGAATACACCAAAGAAAAACTAAGTGTTGGAAAAGAAAGGCTCCAAACTTTGTATGAAAAACAACCAAGGACAAAAACATAAAGGGGGACCCATTTTGACCAAGGCAAAATATGGGGTGGTTATGCAAGGCATAACAGATAAGATGGAGTAGTTGTGTTTGAATGGAAGAATAAAAATCTTTAATCATTTTTGTTCCATCATCCACGATGTCAAGTACATCCCAATTGAGATTAAGGCTCTCATTTTATCAATTATTAGTCTCATCCAATCTCACTTTTTGACTTCAAAATCATTTTCATGATCCTCCCAATAATCTTCAAAATGAAAGGTATGATAATAACTCGGACCCAAATGGAGGTTCTCTTCAACATAGTTTTTTCTGTCAAAGGGGCATCTTGCACCATTGAATTTTAATGTAATATTGGCCAAGGACCTCTCTATGCTTTAACAATTAGAAGATGATTGACATAAATAGTTGCTAAGTCTAATTGAAAAAGGATGACATGCTCTTTTTCTTTCTTTGCACATTTTATCGACTTGTCCCATGTCTAAATACATCCATGAGGACCAAATTATCACTCACATATCAAGGAATATTGTGTGAAGGTCCATTGAATCCTCCAATTTAGGTGTAAGTAAAATTAGGATATTTTATGAAGTAACTCCTAAATTGAGTTGTCGTACTAGCTACTTCTTGGGAGATTCTAACTTCATGGTCACCTTCCAATTCCCTGATAGTTAGCATGGTGAAAGTGTCATTTACCCTCCTAAAGTGTTTATTTTTAATTTCTAATTGGAGTTGAGGGAAATGATCATATATTTGCATTATATTTTCATAAACACCTTATTTTTGCATCCCCAGGCATAATTTTATGCTTGTGATTATATAGAAAAAATATGAAGACATAAAATAATTAATTTGTAGGGAAGTTCATTAATTTATCATGCAAGTTATTGTCGCTTATTTTCCCAGTTAATATATTCTTTTGCATAATAGATGATTTTTGTCTACCTACACATCTAGTAATTGAATTCTCTTGTATCTTCCTTTCTTATGATCTTGTTTAGTAAGGTGATCATATCATTTGTGTCTTTGTCAAAATTCACCCTTTGTAGATTGTTTTGGTAATTGTGACTTGACCCTTATAGTAGTCAATACTTTGCTAT
Source organism: Sequoiadendron giganteum (assembly GCA_007115665.2). Lineage (NCBI taxonomy): Eukaryota > Viridiplantae > Streptophyta > Pinopsida > Cupressales > Cupressaceae > Sequoiadendron > Sequoiadendron giganteum. The sequence goes on from CM021100.1 coordinate 663,028,207, forward strand.
ATTATTTAGATGCAATTATTTATTCTCTTTGAAGAAGTGGTCAACAATGATTGAATTTATATCAACAAATTATTTCATTACTAATAGCTTGAATGTGATTCTAATGGAAGGACCATCTATTTTAGATATTAGATTATCATTAATTGAATTAATTTCTCTTATTTAAGCTTGGAAATTCTTAAAACAAGATAAAATTAGGTCAGTGCAATTGTGTTGGAGGGAAACATACATGTACTAACCCATTGGAAAATTTTTGACTATACATTTGGACTCCTTGGGGATTTTTCCATTCTCTCCCAAAAATTTCTCACCTACCTTGGGAAGGTAGTTTAAAGTTGATTGGTAATCATTGTAGCATATTTGTAACTCTAGTATCTAAATTTCACTGTGTGTGGTTTAGATAATAACCAAATATGGGATAAGGTTTTGTAAAATATTTTGGTAAATGACAAGGAATTTAATTCCATCTTAGCATGTTTAATAACTATAGTAGAGGTTTTACACCTTTCCTCGAACATATTCATGTTCACGACTCCAATGCATCAGTATAATTTGTTTCTTACTGGCATAATACTAAGCTTCAAATCAAAGGTCTGGAAGTGGAGGTGAATGAGGAGCTAGTCGCTGATGTGATGGGGATGTCGATGGTAGGCTACAATTTTTTTAAGGACAAGAAAAGTAATGAGGATGTGATGGCTCATTTATTTAAGGATGATGAGTGGAAGAATCTGGTGAAAATGGATAGCTGGGTTTATGAGCACAAGTCACTTAAGAAAAATTGGGCGGAGGTGGCTGAGGTTAAAATTCGATATGTGACTTTGGAAGTTAGGTTTACTGTAATTCTAGGACACCACTTCACTCTGTTAAATCACTTCAGGCACGAGCTATATGTCTCTTTTCCTTTTTTCTTGTTATTGTCTTTGGAAATTTTGGTGTATGCCCATTTACAAAAAAAAATACCTTGGTCCTCCATGAGGGTCTTATCCTTTTGATTATGGAGCATGTAAAATCTCTCATCCCGACTGCTGCTATTTTGGATAAGGAAAATACTTCAAGTGATGGGTTGGATTCCTTTGGTTTGGACACCAGCAGTGAAGAAGATGATGAATGTGTTGGAGAGGAAGAGGTGGGTCCTTAATCTCACAAGGCCACCTCTTCCAAGAAAAGGAAGAAGAGCTATCCTAAAATTAGTCGTGTGCCTAAGTGCATCATTCTCTCTGATAGCGAAGATACAGAGGTTGGGTCAAAAAATTATTCTCCCAAGAAGGTGGAGTTGGCTTTTGGCCAGGGTGAGACTGATGTTGTTGGTAAGGAGGGTTTGAAGGAGAACATTCCTAGCTCGAAGGCTAGAGACCAACCAAGGAGATCGTCCAAGAGGATTTCTAAGTTAAAGAGCCAAGTTTCTAATGTTCTGTCTAAGGATGCCAAGGTGTTAGAGGAGGATAAGGCTACTAGGGTTAATGCGGGAAATATTGAGGAGTATTTGGCCCAGAATGTATCAAATGATGTAATGCAGACTAAGTTTAAGGGTCAATATGAAGAGGACTCTGAGAGGATGAACACTAAGGCATAACCCTTGGAGGTAGACCCCCTCTCTGAGGATTTTTTTATATTTAGATGATGAATCTCCCTCAATGTTTCAGTTGCTTGACATGGCTAGGGTTGGGGCCATGGGTATGTTTAAACTTGCTAAGTGGACTCTGCAGGAGTTCAATAAAGTGAATATTAAAATTAGGGGTTTGAAGGAAAACATGAAGAATGTGCCGAATTTTTTGTGTCAGACATTCTTATTGACAGGATTGTAGACATTAAAGGGTTTTTGTAGGATTTCAAATCCTGGTGTGATGAAAGGTTGGATGGGTTGGAAGAAAAGGTTGTGAGCACTAATGCAAACATCAAAAGGTTTATGCATGTGTGCCATATCTCGGTAAAAAACAACACAGACTCCTTGGAGGTCCTGTTTAAAAAGATCAGTGATTTAAGAGAGGACCAACTGTACTTCTCCAAGCTTATGGAGAAAGAGCACACAACTAAAGGAAAAGGAAAGAAGTGCGTCAAAAATGACACTAAAGGCCCTGCTTCTAAAGGGCCAACTGATTGGAAAAGATCTATTAAATTCAAGAAGAAGGAGTTGTTGGAAATGATTGACCTACATAGGAGCCAGGAACTTGAGATGGCCAATACCTTAAGCAACATGAATTAGTGGTAGCTTTTCTATTTTTTCTCTTCTGGTTGGTAGGTAGTCTTGTGTTGTTTTTTTGTTTTGTCGCTGCTAAGTGGTGTTTTTGGTTCACTATTGTTTATCTTGGTCAACACTCTTTTTGCCTTAGTTTACTTTTCGTTGGTTCCCTGCTGGTACTCTATGGTTTATATTTTTAGTATCATTTTGTCTTTTCTACTATAAAGGGTTTAGGGTCCCTTCAAAACCTATTTTCCTCAATTAATCAAAACTATAGTAGAGGTTGTTCAAGAATACACACTTCATAATTTGGGAAAATTTAACCCTTAGTAAGAAAACAAGTTTGAATTTATCAAGCAATTATGCATTAAATTTTAGTGAATATAGATAGAGTTTTTACATACCTTGCAACACATGTTGTGATGAGGAAAACTAAGATTTGTGGGTGATTTATAGAGAAATTCATAGAAAAGATGTGAGCTTGGTTGGGAAACAACACTTCAACCTTAATTTGAATGTTTGCTAATTAAATATAAGCCCTTTTGAAGACTTATATTTCACTTTAAATTTTTGGTGCTTTATTAAACCCTATTAGTGATTTGAAGGGTTATAAACCCTTAAAATATGCCATACATTAATGAATTGTCTCCTTTTTAAAAATTACTTTATAACTTGTTGAATTTGTTTGAGAGATTGAACAATTGATGAAATTTTTTAAAAAAAATTCTCACTCTATCTATGAATCAGTGAGTTGACAAACTTTCTAACTTTGTGGAAAATCAACGAGTTTGCTAAGTTTGATTAAAACTCTATAATTTGTGTTGCCATCATTTTTAGTTACCCCTCTCTACTATATATATATATATCAAGGTACTTAGACAAGTTAAATTTTTTCTTTCATCGGTCTTAAACTAATTTCCCAAAATTGCATTGGACACCATAATGGTTTTAGAACTCTCTCTTCACCTGACAAGCTTAGTTCTTGAGAATTCATGTGTTGGTCTTTGTGATAAGTCGACTGTAGGTCAAGTGGTTATTAAAAGGATTTTTTCATTGAAGAAGAGAATTGAATGAATGAATATTGAAGTAAATAAAGCTTCACAATATTTCACAACATTTAGAAACCGTTGTCAGTTCCCAACATGGTTCTCAAAACTTATTCATTCCCTTTTTGACTTTAAAATAAGCCATGATTATTTCTCTAAGTTCTTTTTACAACAATGATGAGGGTTAATAGGTGGGTTATCAATAAGGTGACATATGAGTAGGTTTTCATAACAATGAAAGACTCTGAAGTATTCCAAGAACTTTCCCAAAAATGAGTAACCAATTCATACAAGGCCGAAAATTGCTTCATTATTAAGGAGGTATAAATAAAAATTGCTTGCAAGAATGATGATTTTCATCCATGAAAATAAAGTCTTCACCATGAGAGTAAAATGAAAAGTTGTAAGTAGTGAATATAAAAATAGACAAGGTATTTCCAAGGTGTTCTCATAACACAAAGCATTTTAAAGTAAAAAATATAGATTTATTTATATATTTATCGATAAAAGTTATGTATTATGTGTCATAACCTAGTTTTTATTGCATTTAAATTATATTATGATAAATTGAATTATTGAAGAAATTCAATATGTTGAATGAAAATTTTGATATTTTTGAAATGTTTGAAAGAAGATGACCATCTTTTGACTATGTGATCTTTTGAATTATCTTATAATTTATCATGATTGAATGATATTGATGAACTGTGTAAGTGCAAGTGTGTGCAAATGCAGGATACCAGGTTGAAGGGCGAGAACACGATTGAGGTAGGGTCATTTAATAGAATTGAATGGTAAGATTGATGGAATCTCAGTGCACACACCACAAAATGGCATGATAGTTGCATTTAAAATTTCATATAGAATATTATATTGAATTAATTCGAAATGATTCGATGTTTAAAAAGATAGGCTTGTGGAATGAGACATGTGATTTCTTATCTAATTGTCTAATTTGAACTCTTTTTTTGAAATTTAAAAGAAAATGATAGCATGGTTAAACATATTTGTAAGTAATTAGAAGACATACCTGAAAGATAAAAAAACCACTTTTTTAAATATTATTGTTTGAATAAAATAAAAGTTCATTCTTTATTTAAAAGTGAATAAACACTATACTATTATAAAAATAAAATAGAGATAAATAAATATATATACATATATATGCATAGATGTATAAATAAATATATATATATACACACACATATATATATACATATTCCCTAAGAAATAAAAAAATGGGATCGAATTCATCAAATATTATTGTTAATTTCTAATAGCATGTGAAAAAAGAATAAAATATGTTGATAATATCATAAGGAAGATATTATGAAATAGTGGCTTGCATTCAAAATTAAAGTAAGATATTCAAATTTTAGTAGTGGAGTGGCCAAATTAAGGGTAATTATGAAAATAAATGACCCCATAATGAAGCGAGCAGGTAAGGAAAACATGGTTTTTCCATTTTGGTATCACGAAATACTAGTAAGGAATCAGTAGGGGACTAGCAGTGTCATTGAGGAATTAGGAAGAAGAAAAGAAAGAGAATCGACTCATCTAGAAAAGTAGGAAAAAGTTGAGGGAAATCCACGAAACATAGGTAAAAATCGATGTTTGATGTTGTATAAGCTTGATTTTTTAGTACAAACTATTCAAAATTTCATATTTCCTTTCATTGTGTCGATTTCATTCGAGTTGATGGTAAAACATTAGATGTCCATTTATTGTAAGCGTATTTTGCTTTAGTACTAGGACGTTTTGATTTAAGATCGATCATTTCTTTAAAAATGTTGCAAGGGCCTTATCATCCTCCCTTTTGCATGCACTAAATCTATGCATAATCTTCTATTATCATGATAGTTGAATCTGGTTAAGATCTGTATGTTTTATTGTTATCACCTCTAATCGATATTTCTTGCATGTAATTTTTATTAACCATTTCATGGTTAATTGGATAAATCCAATAGCTATTAGTATTGTTTTATTATATGAGATTTTTAAATCATTTATAGTCTCCCTCTAAGGGTAATGAATTTTTATTTGATGATATTCTTTATTGTTTGTTGTTCTTCACGCTGGCTAGGCCGAGCAAGTATGCCGCACCCAAATGGGTGTGAAGGCTTCAATAATGATTCATAGAACGATGTATAATGTCATTGTTTTTAAAAGAATTTCATTTTGTTCATCAAGAATTATTATATCGTTCCACTTTATTTTCATAATGTTGGCATGATCTTTATGATCAATTAATAGTACACCATTTGTATATATATTTATTCATTCATCAAAATGATTCCCATTATCGTTGCTTTCATGCGATGCTCAAAATACCATTTTCACTGGTCCTTATTGCATGCATTGTATCGTTCCTTAAGAATGATACTTAGATTGTTTCATTGCACGAATGCCATAGAGGTCGATGATCTGCCAACATAGGTACTGTCCTTGGATGGCGTTAATATTTATACTAAATAACCATTCGACTATTAGTAATTCTTTAGAACAATAATGGCTTGAATATATATATATATCTTATAACCGTCACTTTTAGAAGCATGAGTTTCTCCATGACCCAAACAATAATAATTTTTTTCTAGATTCATATGTTTATTTAGTTTTGCACTGACAAGCATGTCATTTGTTTCTTTTATTTTCACAAAAAGATATTAGTTTTGTTTAAATATTTGTATATCCAGAATGATAGAAACATTGATCATTTACATGTTGTACTGGTTAAATTGAAACTGATAATGAGACACATTAGCACTGGAAATTGTAAACTTCTGCAAACATCATGGATTTTGAAACAAACAGTGTACCAGTATGAAGTAACTATTTAAAACAAAATTGTTCTTCTTTCTCTTAAAAAGGAATTTTACATCTTGTATAACAATCAAGTGATATGACAAATCTGTAACATAATTTTGAATGAAAGAAATATGTTATAATGGTTTTTATTTTAGAATGTATGCACAAATATCATAACTTAAGTTGGCACATATATGTGTATGCACATAGACCTTCATTTATTTACATACACATGCTTGTGACACACCTTATTTTGTTACTTATTTAATTCATTTTTAATGAATACTGAATTATGTTGAATGCAATCATGTGATATATGTATGAATAGAATGGATAATATATTGAACGAATACATTTAAATTATTTTTCTGGTTTATTTAAGTTGAGGAATTAAGTAGAATGAATTACTTTTCCGTAGATATGTGTATAAAGAATATTCTCTTTATTTAGTAAAACAACAACACTTAAGTAGACTAGAGCACCTCAGGGTATATACTGCTAGAGGGTAGATAGTTGCTAAGGAATAAACTATTTTGTTGAAAGTTACTTTTCAGGATGGGTGCCAAAATGGAGTTTCGAGAGTATATGTTTTTTCTTTATCCAAAACCTATCTTTTTTTGTTGCAACTCAATTTTTATGCTTGGCCAAGAAATTAGCCCATTATGTATGTATGGACTTTGTGATAAAACTCTCTACCATTCCTAGCATAGATCTTGTATTTTTCTAATTATAGATGTAGATGCATGTTGATGTTTGGGAACACACCAGATTCCACCTTGCAGATTGTTCTCTTGCTAAAATTTTCATGCAAGTTGGGTATTCTTTAATTAGGAAGAATTTTGGGGAAGCGTAAGCTTCATGGTTGGGCAGTAAAAAACCTCAGCCATGTTCTCGTCCACCAGAGGAGCAAAGCATCAAAAGGAAACCTTGAATGTTTTCAAGTTATGAGAGGATTATGATGTAACCTTGATGTAAATTGTATATTGTATTGAATTTGTGACCCTATGAGCCAAGTCAACTTGGATATTGTAATTGACATTTGGAAATGAATATATATATCATGACTCATATTTTAATTAGACATGTGTTGCTATGATTGAAAATAGTTGCTTAAGTTATGCCTTTTTAAAATTAATATTCATAATTCCATTTGCAATAATATATTTAAGTAATAATTAGAATGGGTTATTACATTTAGTATCAGAGGTAGGTTCAACTTTAAGCCTTTTGAGTCCACAATGACCATGACTAGGGGATAGTTGACCCCTGACCAAATTGAGTTGTCCTGAGGATTGACCAAACCTGGATTGAATGCATGTATGGGAAGGTCAAAGTCAAGAAGAAAGAGAGGGAAGACCGTTAGGACCTCAAACAGGCAAGTTGTAGTGGAAGAAAACATCAAGACTCAGGTTCAACCCTAGATTCTCGATGATGAGACACTAGCTCAAGACCTCACTCAAATTAAGCTAGAGTGGGGCAAGAGGACTGAGGAGTCAAAGTTAGCTCCTAAGATTAAGAAGCTTTCTACAATCAGTGATTGGCCTCTAGGGTGTGGACCAAATGCAACCTTATTAACCAAGGAGGAAAAGGAGAGCCTGCGTGCTCAACCCTCCCCTTCCGAGAAAGTTGATGTAAATTCTGATGAGGATCCAAAGGAGTTTCCTCTCTTTGAGAATGAGAAAATTGACTAATGTAAAAAGAAGATTTTATAAATAAGGGCCTATTGACCCACACTTAATATGAATAAAGCAAGATGTTATTTTATGGTGTGTTCAAGTGAAGAACTCCAAAAAATGTTTTATTGTGCATGGATGTGTATGTCTTCAATGAATGAGTGATATATGCATGTCTATGTAGTGTGTGTGAATAAGAATGTTTACTCGTAGATCCCAGTGTTAAGTTATAGTAGATGTGAATTGTAATGTAGGTCAGGTGTGAGTTAGTATGGTGACCACTAGACATGAGTTGGGCGGTAGTGGGTCAGATAATGGACAAAACAAGAGGCTAAAGTAGACTCTAGAACTTTTGAATAGGAAAGAGGCTCGTATGGACCACATAGAACATGAGGTTTGAGTGGTATGCGAGGACCAAAATCATAGGAATGTGAAAGTCAATCAAGGAGAAGGTGGACTAGGATAAGGCCCTCGAGGTCAAATTGAGGAAGAACTAGGAAAGGATCTCAAAATATTAGCACCACCTAAGTTTGATGGTAAGGACATCAAACAGGAGCCAAGGCATGGATCATTGAGATGGAGAAACAATTTGGACTATGTAACCTATCTGACCAAACTAAAGTGGCATGGGCTACATATCAGCTTTCAAGAGAAGCAACTACTTGGTGGGACAATGAAAAGACCAAAAGGAATATTCAGTTTAGAGAGATTACTTGAGAACTCTTCCTTTAATATTTTAAGAAGAGATGGGTAGCATAGCTCTTTTTTGAAAAGGTGATAGAATTCCAAAACCTAACTTAGGGGAGCATGATTGTGACCCAATACTAGATAAAGTTGACCAATCTACTAAAGTATGTGCCCTAGTATCAGGGAGATGAATGCTTTCGTATTCAAAAGTTGATATTGGGACTTATACCCAACATTGGAGCATAAATGTACATGCATGATCATCTCACCATGAATGAAGTCTTCTTGAAGGCCACCAAACAGGAGTAGAAATTGCAACAGTTATCTAATTACTACAAAAATTCAAATCCTAAGTCATGGTTTGGGAACAAGAAGTTTTAGAAAGGAGACAAGAACCATCAAATCCGTAATCTCAAGAGGGGAAGTGAGTTACAAGAGAAAGGAAAATATGGAAATGGTGGAAAGAGCAAGAAGGCAAATAACAACAAAGGCAAAGATGAACAAAAGCATAAGGGCTTTATAGAAGACAAGCTAGGAGGTCGCAAAGGGCCTCATGATGGGTGTTATACTTGTGGAGGTGAACATTATGCCTCTAATTGTCTGCAATGGTTAAAGTCATGAAGGGAAGGAAACTATCAGTAGTATCAACATCATTAGATCCACGCTGCAATGGATAACAAGCAGACAAAGTATCAAACTTCACCAATATAGTTGATAGGTAAGCTCTATGGATGAACTGTCTTTATTTTAATTGATATCAGAGCTATTGAATGTTTCATAAACCCTAGAGTAATATCCAATATACCTATTAGACCTAGATACATGGAAAACTCATCAAAAATCTAGTATAGAAATTGAGTAGAGCATAGGGTAGACACCTATATCTTTTTTAGTGAGTTAAAGCTTCCAACCTTCCAGACCTAGGTCAGCCTATATGTGGCATCCTTAGGCTCACATGATGTAATTTTGGGGATATTGGTTAATCGAGCATAAGTCTATAGTGAACTATGAGGATAAGATATTTAGTTGTTTGGATGATTTATGGGAACCCAATTAAGATTTGTGTGATGCAAAGACCCTTAGAACTTAGACAAATATCTGCTATGCAACTCAAAAAATCTTGTCGAAAGGGATGTGTTATTTATGTTGTGCATATCGATAATCCTAACAAAAAGGAACCATATTTAGATGACTACCCTATTCTCAGGAAGTTTCAACATGTATTCCCTGATGAACTCATGAAGTTACCTCCAAAACAATAATTTGAATTCTCTATTGACCTTGTACTAGAAGATGAGCCTCAATCCAAAGCACCATATCAGATGATCACCACCAAACTCTATGAGTTGAATGCCCAGTTAATGGAATTGTTGAACAAAGGGCTCAAAAGACCTTGTGTGTCTCCTTGGGGAGCACTAGTTATCTTTGTGAAAAAGAAGGTTGAAACCTTGCATTCGTGTATAGAATATCAGATGTTGAACAAGGTGACTATCAAGAATTGATACCCACTCCCAAGGATCGATACGTTGTTTGACCAAATGAAGGGAGCAACAATATTCTCCAAAATTGATCTCAGGTAAGAATGTCATCAGTTAAGAATAAAAGAAGAAGATATTCTGAAGATTTCCTTTCGAAATCGGTATGGACATTATGAGTTAACTATGGTACCTTTTTGTTTGACCAATGCACCTAAAAATTTCATGAATATCATGAATATGTTCAGAGATTTCTTGGATGATGTTATTTTGATTTTCATAGACAACATCCTAGTTTACTCAAAGTCTATTGAAGAGCATGATAGGCACTTGAGGATAGTTTTACAATGGCTGAGAGAGAATAAAATATTTGGGAAGCTATCCAAGTACTTGTTTTATAAGACATGGTGCACTATATAGGCCATATTATTTCAGCCAAGGGTGTCTCTATAGGCCTTGAGAAGATTAAGGAAATCATGGAATAGCCAGTGCCTCATAATGTCTTAGAATTTTGTAGTTTCATGGGCCTTGCATGGTACTATAGAAAGTTTGTGCAAGGGTTCTCCCATATTATATCTCCAATCACATCACTCCAAAGAAAAGGAACATGGTTTGAATGGACCAAGAAGTATGAGCATGAATTCCAACTCCTAAAGGGGAGGCTCACAATAGCACCAGTGCTGACCATCCCTAATCCTAATGGAAGATTCACTATAATCATTGATGCTTCAGGAGAGGGATTGGGAGTAGTACTAATACATGATGGAAAAGTGGTAGTGTATGAATCAAGGAAGCTTAAACAACACGAGGTGAATTACACATCACATGACTTAGAGTTGGTCACAATATTTCATTCCTTGTGAATGTGGAGAAATTATCTCTTGTAAAATCTATTTGAGCTCAAGAAAAAATATTTGGGATTGAGATACATTTTACTCAACCAAAGATTAATGCACGAAAAAGAAGGTGGTTGGAATTCCTTAGTGAGTATGAATTTTAAATTGAGTATATAAAGGGAAAAGAGAACAGAGTGGCTGACGCTCTTAGTAGATGAAGAAATCTAGTAGCCATGATCTTGAAAAGGTCTAAACTAATACATTAGGTGACACAATAGTTGCCAGGGGATGAGCACTATGAAAGAGTGAAGAGCACCCTAGTAGAGAATCCATCAGATCAGCAGTTCAATGGGTATGAGTTTGAATCAGATGGAATTTTGAGATACCAAAAAAGAATGTACATCCCAGACTCTAGAGATTGAGGAAGTTGGTTTTAGAAGAGGTTCATAATGCACCTTATTCAAGACACCGTAGAGTATCCAAAATGATTACAAAATTGAAAACTATACCTTTTTCCTAAAATCAAGAAGGATGTAGTGGAGTACACAACTAGATGCTTAGAGTGTCAGCAATTCAAGAATGAGCATGCACATCCAACAGGGCTATTGTATCCTCACAACATACTTGAGTATAAATGACAAGTGATTAGTATGGAATTCGTATAGGGGTTACCCTTGAGCAAGAATTGACATGATGTTATATTGATTGTGATTGATAAGTTGAACAAGGTGGCACACTTCATCCTAGGAAACCTTAAGGATGGATCATTAACCCTGGCCAAGAATTTTTACTAGGAGATCTTCCGCTTACATGGAGTGCTAGAGACTATCATTTCTGATAGGGATACTCAAATGACCTCAAGATTTTGGATGACCCTGAATGTCACATTGGGAACCAAGTTAAATTTTAGCTCGACTTACCATCTTCAAACTAATGGATAGACATAGAGGGTAAATCATGTAATCAAACACCTACTCCAAATGTACTATGTGGACCAACAATATAAGTGGGAAGAATACTTACCGTTGGTAGATTTTTCTTACAATAAATCTTATCACACATCTATAGGTATGACATATTCTAAGCTCTTTATGGGAAGAAGTGTCATGCACCCATCAGTTGGGATAGATTGGAAGACATGATCATAGTAGGACCTAAAATGCTCAAGGAGATGGAAGAAAAAATGAGAGTTATTAAGAGCAGAGTGAAGGAGGTGGTAGATCAACATAAGAGTTATGTCAACAAGAATAGAACTCCTAGATAGTTTTCAGCAAGGGATAAATTCTTCTTAAGAGTCAGGCCTCATAAAAGTTCCATTGCCTTTGGAAAGTCTTCCAAGTTAGCCCCGAGATATGTGGGTTTGTTTGAAGTCTTGGAAGTGATCAACCTAGTTGCTTATAGACTTGCTCTACCACCCACTCTAGCTCAACTTCATAATGTGTTTCATGTTTCTTTTCTTAATACATATCATCTTGATGTAGCTCACGTGCTTGATTGGAAAAATTTGTAGGTATAGGACCCAAGAGTGGTGCTAGTGGAGCCCATTAGAATCCTAGATAGATGCAACATTAAGTTGTGGAGCAGCGATATTGCTTAGTTTAAGGTCCAATGGGATCAATATTTAAAATATAGTGCTACTTGGGAGGATGTGGAAGAAATATAATGCTCCTTCCCACATTTTCTTTCTTAGAAAGAGACACTTGATAAAATTTGTTTGAAAATTTTGGATTGAATGCTATAATTTTTTGGCTTGGAAATAGTATGATATGACATTGAAAGAGACATATATGCTCTAATTTTTATTTAATCGACATCGGGATGATGTCTCTTCCAAGAGGGGAAGGATGTCATAATCCGATTTTTATTGCATTTAAATTATAATATGATAAATTGAATTATTAAGGAAATCCAATATGTTGAATGAAAAATTTGATATTTTTGAAATGCTTGAAAGAAGTTGATCGAATTTTGACTATGTGATCTTTTGAATTATCTTATAATTTATCATGATTGAACATTACTAATGAATTGTGTAAGTGCCAGTGTGTGCAAATGCAGGATAATAGGTTGAAGGGAAAGAGCACAATTGAGGTAGGATTGTTTAGCTGGATTGAATGATAAGCTTGATGGAATCTGGGTGCGCACACCACAAAATGACATGATAGTTGCATTTAAACTTTCATATAGAATATTATATTGAATTGATTTTGAATGATTTAATATTTAAAAGATAGGCTTGTGGAATGAGATACATGTGATTTCTTATCTAATTGTCTAATTTGAACTTTGTTTTTAAAATTTAAAAGAAAACGATAGCATGGTTAAACATATTTGTATGTAGTTAGAAGAAATTATTGAAGGATACAAATACCACTTCATTTAAAAATCATTGTTCGAATAAAATAAATTTTATTCTTTATTTAAAAGTGAATAAACACTATACAATTATAAAAATAAAATAGATATATATATATACACATATATATGTATATATAAATACATATATATAAATATATATAAATATATATAAATAAATAAATAAATATATATTCCTTAAGAAATAAAAAATGGGATCGAATTCATCAAATAATATTGTTAATTTTTGATAACATATGAAAAGAGAATAATTTTTTTTTGATAATATCATAAGATATTATGAAATAGTGGCCTGCATTTGAATTTAAGGCAAGATATTCAAATTTTAGTAGTGGGGCAGCCAAATTAAGGGTAATTATAAAAGAAACGACCCCATAATGAAGCGAACAGGTGAAGGAAAACATAGTTTTTTTCCATTTTGGTAGCACGACATACTAGGAAGGAATCTATAGGGGACTAGCAATGGCATGGAGGAATCAGGAAGAAGAAAAGAAAGTGAATTAAATCATCTAGAAAAGTAGGAAAATGCCGAGGAAAAGCCACAAAACAGAGGTAAAAATCAATGTTTGATGTTGTATATGCTTGATTTTTTAGTACAAACTATTCAAAATTTCATATTTCCTTTCATTATGTCGATTTCATTCGAGTTGATGGTAAAACATTAGATGTTCATTTACTACAAGCATATATTTCTTTAATACTAGGACGCTTTGATTTAAGATCAATCGTGTCTTAAAAATGTTGCAAGGGCCTTATCATCCACCCTTTTGCATGCACTAAATTTGTGCATAATATTTTATCAACATGATATTCAAATTTGGCTAAGCTCTGTATGTTTTATTTTTATCACCTCTAATCGATATTTCTTGCATGTAATTTTTATTAACCATTTCATGGTTAATCTGATGAATCCAATAGCTATTAGTATTGTTTTGTTCTAAAAAAAATTTAGATCATTTATTTTCTCCTTCTAAGGGTAATGAATGTTTCTTTGATCATATTCTTCATTATTTGTTGTTCTTCCTAGTGGCTAGGTCGAGCAAGTATTTCGTGCCAAAATGGGTGTGAAGGATTCAATAATCGTTCATAGAATGATGTATAATGTTGTTGTTTTTAAAATCATGTTGCCTCGTTCACCAAGAATGATGGTCTAATGATTATATCATTCCACTTTATTTTCATTATGTTGGCATGATCTTTATGATCGATTAATAGTACACTATTTCTATATAGATTTATTCATTCATCAAAATGATTCCCATTATTGTTGCTTTCATGCGATGCTCAAAATGTTGTTTTCACCAGTCCTTATTGCATGCATTGTGTCATTCCTTAAGAATGATACTAGATTATTTCATTGCATGAATGCCACAAAGGTCAATGACTTTCCAAAATAGGTAGTTTCCTTAGATGGTGTTAATATTTATACCAAATAGCCGTTCGATTGATAGTCATTCTTTAGAATGACAATGACTTGAATATATGTATATATCTTATAACTGTCACCATTAGAAGCACATATTTCTCCATGACCTGGAAAATAATAAAATTATTCAAAATTTATATGTTTATCTGGTTATGAAACGACAAGCATGTCATTCGATTATTTTATTTACACAAAAATATATTAGTGTTATTTAAATATTTGTATGTCCAAAATGATGGAAACATTGATTGTTTACATGATGTATTGGTTAACTTGAAACTGATAATGAGACACATTAGCACAGTAACTTGTAAAATTTTGCAAACATCATGGATTTTGAAATAAATAGTGTATTAGTATGAAGTATATGTTTCAAACAAAATTGTTCTTCTTTCTCTGAAAAGGGCATTTTACATCTTGTATAACAGTCAAGTGATATGACAAATCTATAGCATAATTTTGAATGAAAGAAATATGTTATAATAGTTTTTATTTCAGAATTTATGCACAAATATCATAACTTAAGTCGGCACATATATTTTTATGCACATATACCTTCATCTATGTACATACACATATGTGACATACCTTCTTTTGTTACCTATTTGATTCATTTTTAATGAATATTGAATTACGTTGAATGTAATCATGTGATATATGTATGAATAGAATGGATAATGTATTGAACAAATCCGTTTAAATTATTTTTTTGATTTATTTAAGTTGAGGAATTAAGTAGACTAAATTACTTTTCCATAGATATGTGTATAAAGAATATTCTCTTTGTTTAGTAGAACAGTAACACCTAAGTAGACTAGAGCACCTTAGGGTAGATGCTGCTAGAGGGTAGATAGTTGCTAAGGAAAAAATTGTGTTGTTGAAAGTTACCTTCCAGGACGGGTGCCAAAATGGAGTATAAAGAGTATAGGTTTTTGTTTTATCCAAAACCTATCTTTTGTTGTAACTTAATTTTTTATGCTTGGCCAAGCAATTATCCCATTATGTATGTATGGACTTTGTGATAACACTCTCTACCGTTCCTAGCATAGATCTTTCATTTTTATAATTATAGATAGAGATGCATGTTGATGTTTGGGTACACACCAGATTCCACCTTGCAGATTGTTCTCTTGCTAAAATTTCCATATAGGTTAAGGTATTCTTCAAGTAGGAATAATTTTGAAGAAGCATAAGCTTCATGGTTGGGCAGTAAGGCACCTCAACCATGTTCTCATCCACCATAGGAGGAAAGCGTCAAAAGGAAACCTTAGATGTTTTCAAGTTATCCGAGGATTATGATGTAACCTTTATGTAAATTGTATATTGTATTGAATTTGTGGCCCTATGAGCCAAGTCAACTTGGATATTATAATTGAGATTTGGAAATGAATAGATATATCATGACTCATATTTTAATTAGACGTGTGTTGCTATGATTGAAAATAGCTTCTTAATTTATGTCTTTTTAAAATTAATATTCATAATGTCATTTTCAATAATATATTTAAGTAATAACTAGAATGGGTGATTAAATTACATTGCCAACAAAGTGATTTCATAGCATAGGGTATTCAGATGCAGAGAGTGAACATGTTAACTCTTATAGCCTCAATTACTTCTTGCATTTTCTCTATCTACGTAGGGGAGAAGAGGTTCTCGTTGTACTTGGCATAGTGGGAAAATGTTTCCATATTGTTACTCTCTAGACCAACATGCAATAGGGAAATGGCTTAACCAACCCGTTCATTATGCAACACAAAAGTGATGAAAATTACATTGCCAACTAGGCCCACATACAGATGGATAAAGAGGCCTCTCAAGGAATCTTCAACACACAATAGATAACATGGACAAACAAGATGCTCATAATCTCATATCCCCCATCCAAAACTCCCAAAGGTGTGCACAATGTTATATAGGAAGTGCTCAAGTAAACTAGCATCATGGACATGCACCTAGGACATAAAGTGCTCACCAATTATTTTATGGATTACTTCTTCTTCCACATCACCATAGATCAAGAAGATTTATCTCAGTTGGTCTATCACCAACCTACAGAAAAAACTACACTCAATGCCCGTACAACTAGAAAATCACTCTCCATAGCCACTTCACTTGATGAACTCGACATACTGGAAGCAAAAATTAGCATTGTATAGATGGATAGTGGAAAAGTTAATTTATAGAGTGGTGGAGGAAAATTGGTGGAGCTCGCCAAGAAGTAATTCATGCTAAAAGTACACTCCAAGTTGTTGGCATAAGGTTGTCATTGATGTCAAAAGGAGATTGGAGATGGTTTGGACCTGATTTTGAAAGGAGATTGTTGGCTTATGGTGTCATTGAAGTCAAAAGAAGATATAAGAGATATCATGGAGAAGAAGTGTAAAAGACTTAGTCAAATTTGTGCTAAGTTAGTAGGTTTCAAAGTTTGGGCTTCGGGCCAATCGCTTACCACATGCATTGAAAATCCTTAGAATATTTGGAGAGTATCGGGCATCGTTCATTGAGATTACCATTTAGCAAATACCTTGGAAGAAGACTTAGATGATTTGAAGGTTTTTAGAAAATCAAACTTCAGAGTTCTAGCATAAGCTTTACTTGTTGAGTCTGCGGTATTATTATCGAAGAACCATAAACCCTAACCCATGAAAGAATTTCACACTTCGTAGCTTCACCATAATGTTTACTCAGTTTGTCTATGGTATTGGGTATTGAGGAATCCTGAACCCCAAACCACAACATGAATTTTCTCTTCGTTGTTGAGTGTTATATCTGTCAATTTGGCATGAAGATCAAGAGATCCCTGTCCCTGACTACTGATAGTAGGAAGTTTCCTACCATCCCATTGATTTGAAGTATTACTTAGGTTGACCTCATGGGTGTGTAAGAGTTTGACACGTGGCACACTTTGATTTTTTGATTTTACATCATTTTTGTAAATCAACACGAGGTTTTGGTTTGAATTTTTTAAAGTATTTCATAGAATGATTAAAATCAAATTTTGATGGTGAATGTTAAAAACAAAACCCTAATCACATATATCAAAAAAATAAAACCTAGGTTTGAAGGTGTGAATAAAAAAGTCAATGGCACATTTATATAGGTGAGCAGGATATCAATTCAATGGCTATTATGAAACCCTAACAGGTAGAGCATACATGGGCATGATGTATGCATTCAATAAGGTAGTTGGTTGATTGTCTAAAAAAATGACAGCTTGTTGGAGAAGGTGGTGAGTGAAGGAAACCCTAAAAGATGATTCTAGATGGTTTTGATGCAGTTGCAAAAATTTGGTGCAGTAATTGCAAGTCGATGAAATGAAGTAAAAGGATGGATGAATTGAGAGGTTTGCACAAATTAACAAGTAACCATTCAACAAATAATTCATTACTTATTGATTGAAATGGTGGCACTAAGGCAAGGAAAATCAAAGATATTGAATGGGAATCCATTGCACAGAAAAATCATTAAATGGTATGAAAACCCTAGGTTCATTTTTATCAAAAGTAAAATATACGATGAATCTAGACATAGGTTGTTGTATGGTTGATGTAGCTTGATGGTGTATGTAGAAAACATTATAAAGGAGTATACCAAAAATGAAAAGTGTTGGATTTTGAAAGAGGGTTACAGGGTTAGAGAGTGAAGTGCATAAGTGAGTTATTGATCCAGTTTGACTGAGTGTTGAATGAACATTTGAAGTTGATCTTAGTTGAAGGAGAGTGAGCGGAGAGTGAAAAAATTAAGTATTGAATGTATTTATGCATTATCAGGTTATACAAAACTATTTTTATGTATATATGAGCTTTTGATATTGTAGAGGTTATTGCCTCATTTGTACTGAGTTGGTTCTCAAAATAGGGGATTGGTGTCCCCTTAGGGTTGGTTCCCTTAAAATATTGTAACAATAAGGATAAGAAGATTACATTTTTATTATGTATTGATTCACCCCCCTCTTAATATATTGTTTGTGTTCCAAAAATCAATATCAAAGCCCTAAATTCCCTAGGATAAGCTTAATCAGCTCAGATAGATCTTTATATTTGTGAACACAATAAGAAGGTTTTTCTACAAATAAGTCACCTCAATTTGATGGAACAAATTATGCCTTTTGGAGCTCATTGATGAAAGGGTATTTGGGATCTTTAGGGTTTTATGTGTGGATTCCTCTTGTGAATGGATACACACCACTAGCCACACCTCCTACTAATGCTACAAGAAAAAAGTACTATGAAAACAATAAAAAAACATGGTTTGCTATTATGAACAATTTGTCTATATTTGTGCATAGCAAGGTTATGTATTGTAAAACTACATAGGATGTTTGGGATGCATTGAAAAAGATCTATGAAGGAGAGGATAAGGTAAAATTGGCAAAGCTTCAAGTACTAAGAGCTATATTTGAAGGCCTAAAGATGACAAAAGAAGAGAAGATTTCATAATATCTTCTAAGATTCAATGATATAGTGAACTTTATTAAAGGATATGAGAAGTAATGAAAGAATATTTCATTGTATTGAAATTCCTAAGGTCAATGACAATTAGATATGATTCTAAGATTTCTGCAATAGAGGAAGGAAGAGAAATAGATAAACTCACTCTTAATGAGTTGCCTGGTATATTCACTACATATGAAATAAGGATGGGAGATGTTGAACCATCAAGTAAGGAATATGGTTTCAAGGTTGCCAAAAAGGAAAAGGATGTATCTCCTAAGAATGACAAGGTTGAGACTACTACATCCGGTCATGATGAGAGTGATGAAGAAGAAACAAATTTCATCAAAAGAATAAGAAGAGAATATAGAAAGTACAAAGGTAAGTTGCCATTTGAATGTGGAAAATTTGGTCATTTTTCTGCTAAATTTCCTTATAATAAGAAAGGAAACTTTGATCAAGAGGTAGAAGGTAAAGTGAAGAAACCCTACTATCCTAAGAGGAGTCTTCAAAACAAAAAGAAAAGTCTATACATTCAAGAGGATAGTGCTGTATCTAATGATTGTAATAGATCACATGCTGAACAAAATTGTGCTTTTATTATAAAATAAAATGAATTTATTTTCATGGAAAAAGAGTTTGAAGGAAAAAAGGATGGAAATTTTGAAGACCTTGGTAAAGATGGTGAAGAATAAGGTGAGGTTGACTTGGAAGGAGAACTTATCTATGCCCTAGATTAGATAGATGATCTCAGAGATGAGATTGAACAGTTGAAAAAGGAGAACTTAAAGTAGAAGAAACTTGCACAAAAAAAATCAGACAAACTAAGCAAGGATCTTGAGGAATCTAATTATATGGTAGTTGGTCTAAAACTTCAAGTGGAGGAAGACAAAAAAAGGAAGAATTAATCAAATCAAAATTAAAATCTAAAATGGATAGATGCATGAAGCTTGAGGAAAAAATTATTGCTTTGAGAAAGGATTTGGAGGAAACTAAGGAGCATGTTGAAAAAAAGGACTGAAGTTGAAAGGTGGTTCTGAAATCTTGGATGAACTGTTGAGTACAAAAAAGCTAGCTAATAGGGATAAATCAGGCTTGGGATTGGAGAAAGGGCATAGTTCCTTTTTTGATTCATTTGTAAAATTATATGAACTATTTAGGGCAGGAGAAAAGTCAAAATCTATCAACGAAAGTGATTGCAAAGGAAGTGAACTCAAAGAGAAATCTACAAAAGTTGAGAAAACAAAGGAAGAAAATAAGCCTATTGTAGACAAGAAGGATAACAAATCTTCTCAAAATCCTTACAAGGACTGATGCTAATGGATTTACAAGAGTGCATGATCTAAGGATTCCAAGAAAAAGGAGACCATTCCATCCTACACAAAATAGTATGATCAAGTATTCCTCATAATTTTATGGATATTTTTATACATGCAATCAGTTTGGTCATAGGGCTATAGAATGTAGATTCATTCCTAGGAGAAGCAAAAACTTTGTAAGAAAGAACTCCTTTGCTCATTTGATGGATATGAATATAGTCTGTTACAACTGCAACAATTTTGGTCACATAGAAAAAAATTATAGAATGAAATTTGTGATACCAAATGTAAAGAATGAGAATAAGAAAATTCTACCTCCTAAGTCAAACAAAGAATCTAAAAACAAGAAGGTGAAGGTAGAAAATACAAAAAATAAATATAAGAAGGTGTGGAAGGAAAAAGGACAAAGTTCCACACAGACAATGATTGCTCAAACAATGTTGCATGCTAAAAAGAAAAGTTTATGGGTAATAGATAGTGGCTACTCCAAGCATATGACTAGAGACAAAATAAAATTCATCAAACTCAAGAAATACAATGGTGGATCTGTGAGTTTGGGTGACAATATACTATTCAAGATAGTTAGAAAAGGCATCCTAAGTCTAGATGGAAAAAATTCCACAAAGGATGTTTTGTATGTTGAAGGATTGAAACACAACTACTAAGTGTGAGTCATATGTGTGAAAATGGCTATAAAGTCACATTTGATTATAAAGGTTGCAAAATCAGAAAGAATGGAAAAACAGTTGCACAAGGAGCACAAACTGATAGCAATCTTTATAATATTTGTGAATTGAAAGGTAAAAGTTGTTTGATAGGAAAAGCTAATGAAAGTTGGTTGTGGCATAGAAGATTAGGCCACATAAACTTTGATAATATAGTAAAGGTAATTTCAAGAGGTCTTGTAAGAAACATGCCTAAAATAACCAAGCCTACAAATGTCATATGCAAAGATTGTTAGCAGGGAAAGCAAACAAAGGCTAGTTTTTCAACCAAGGAATACTCAACTACTAAGTCGTTGCAACTAGTTCATACTAATTTGTGTGGACCTACAAGGAAAAGAGGTCTAAAAGGTGAAAGATATTCCATGCTGCTAGTTGATGACTACACAAGAATGACATGGGTGAAATTTTTGAGAGACAAGTCACAAGCATTTGAAAGATTTAATATATTCAAGAAAATGGTTGAAAAGGAGACATGTAGAAGGATTAAATGCTTAAGGTCAAACAAAGGAGGAGAATTCACATCAAGTGAATTTATTGAATATTGTGAGGTACAGATAATCAAGAGACAATTCTCAATGCTAAAAACTCCACAACATAATGGAATTATAGAAAGAAAGAATAGACTAGTGAAAGACATGGCCAAAACAATGTTAAATGAGGCCAGATTAGCTGATATGTTTTATAGAGAAGCAGTTCATACTGTAGTATATATTCTGAACAAAGTTCAAATCAGAGCACATAGTGATAGTACCCCCTATGAGTTGTGGTATGAAATGCTTGTATCCGTGAAGTACTTCGAATTGTTTGGAAAAAAATGCTACATCAAAAGAGAAGATGAGAATCTGAGAAGCTTTGAATCAAGAAGTGATGAAATAACACTTTTAGGATATTCTACTCAAAGAAAAGCTTACAAATTCTACAATATCAGGCTGAGCAAGATTGTGGAGAGCATCAATGTCAAAATTGATGAGAAAATAAATCATACCAAACCTGATGAGAATGATTTTGATGATGAACTAGAAACCAATCATGGAGAAGATGAATATGAGGAAGTAGAGGTTGAGAAGGCCCTTGCAAAGTATGTTCAAAAGGATCACCCAACGGATTAGATAATTGGGGACAAAAATGGAGTTTAGATTAGGAGAAGATTTTCAAAGAATAAAGAACAAGTAAACTTTGTTCTCCTATCTCAAATTGAACCACTTTTATTTATTGAAGCTAGCAAGGATGAGAGCTAGATAAAAGAAATGGAGGAAGAGTTAAATTAGATTGATAAGAATAACATGTGGGAATTGGTTCCTAGACCCCCAAGCAAAAATATAATTGGTAAAAAATGGGTGTTTAGAAACAAACTAAATGAAGATGGAGTTATTGTGAGGAATAAGGGAAGATTGGTGTGCAAAGGATACACACAAGTTGAAGGCATTGATTTTGAAGAAAAATTTGCACCAGTGGCAAGATTAGAAGCAATAAGAATGTTTCTTGCATTTTTAGTTTAGAAGGGATTCAAAGTATATCAGATGGATGTTAAATCTGCATTCTTGAATGGAAATCTTGAAGAGGAAGTCTACATTGAACAACCAGAAGGTTTTAAACTATCAAAACAAGACTATGTTTATAGATTGAGAAAGGAATTGTATGGTCTAAAGAAAGAACCATGAGCATGGTATTCCAGATTAGACCAATATCTTCAACAAAAAGGATTCAAAAAGGGATGTGTAGATAAAAAAATTTATTTCAAGTAAAAAGGTGAGGACATGATTATTATTTTTTATATAGATGACATAATATTTGGAGGTAGCAATGATAAAATGTGTCAAATATTTGCTACGCATATGCAAGATGAATTTGAAATTTCAACGTTAGGAGAGTTGCCATTTATCCTTGGCTTACAAATTTCACTAAGGATAATAAGATTAAATTTTTAGTATCTACTAATTCACCCCATCTTAGTAGATTGTTGTGTTCCAACATAATTTCTTTGAACTCAATTAACTCAAAGAAAGATGATGTGATGGAAATATTACAAGTTATATTCAAATATTGATGAAATCCTCTACATTTAAAGAAGTTGGATGGAATGATCTTAAGTGGCATGCCAATAGTCGTTGAAAGTTAAAAGTGGCTGATATTTCACACGAGGATAAGCCACGTGGTTTTATTACATCAAGAAATGATTCATTCTCCTATTTTATCAATCAGGGGATGGGATGTAATCATAACCATCCTTAAAATTATAAATTAATGGAGGTGTTGTCATAATTTGACAAGGTTATATGGTTTTTGGCCAACCTTTTATTCAGCTAGATGAAAGTTAACGTCCAAGAATTAGTTTTCAAGAAATCCTAACCATTACATTGTAAATTTTAAATATCTCATAGTTTGACATTGGAGGGGTCCAACATTTTGATCCCCCTTGCACTGTGATGAATGAGTGAATCAATCATAATAGAAGGATCAAATTTTACAGTTTTAATTCATTGTTGTAAATGTTTATTGTTTGTTTGTAGTAAATTGTGAGTTGGATTCTAATTTTTATGAATAAGTCTATGAGCTTAGATGAACATTTGGATATTCCTTCCCTATGAGGATGTGCTATTCAGTGGTGTTAAATTCATTTTTTCTATAGTGAATGATTAATATTATGTTGTCAAGTCAACAAGAATTGGTAGTCTAGTTTGTGAGCCATGATATTTATTGTTTTCCAGTTCATTTTAGCATTGAAGTTGTTTCTTTAAATTTAAATAATTTCTCTTTGCATCTACTCATGGATATGAATAGGTGTTAGTTTTTCCTTTCCTGCTTTTTGGTCAAAAGAATACCCCATTTTATATATTTTTAAAAATCAAAATTGTATCTAAAGAGAGAGTTGTACCTCAATTAAAATTTAGAGGAAGATTGTCAATGCAATGGTAACCTCTTCAAGCCTTGTGAATTGACCGGTCCTTCTTAGGAATTATAGATTCATTTTGTATTTAATATTGTAAAGGAAAAATCTGTCCATCAATAGATTTTTGGTGACTCTACTGGGGGCTATTTTATAAATAAATTCATAATTCAAATTATCCATGTAATGAGAAAATATGGTGTTGCCACATGAGAATATATTTCCTATTTTGTAGCTAGGTCTAGATTTGATTACATCAGAGCAAGAAGACATCATCTCTCAGTTGAATAGTCTTGCATGGTATTATCAAAGGAGTGTGATAGAATATATGAGACTGAGTTTTGTGCTTAAAGAAGAAGAAGAACGTGCACAATGCCTGCCAATACTTGTGGTCAAGAGGTTTCCGAGAATTGATATCGTGCATTATCCTAACTCGCCACCTCAACCCAATTGAAACCAAAATCCTCCACCAACTCAAAGAGGGCCACCTCAAAATTAATTGAAAATCAAGACATTATCTCTTTTTAGAGATTGGAAACTCTGCTAGAAAAGAACCCTACTTCCTTACATGCAATTTATTCTGATGTTCTCTTCATCATCACATCCCTGGGGAACTCTTTTTGGCCCCTTGGATCTATCCAATTACCCACCTCTTCTGAAAGGATCAAGAGAAAATTTCCCTATATTCACTGGTGAAAATGCACAAGACCCTAAAGATCACATACATGTTGTTTCCATTACATGTGCTACCTCTGGAGTTATTGAAGAAAACATAATTTTATACTTTTTCATTGCAACATTGGAAGGTCAAGCAAAAAAATGGTACATGTGGCTCAAAAATGGGTGCATTACAAAATAGAATACTCTCAGAGGAAGGTTTTTTGAGAGATTTGAGATTGTGGTTAATGTAGAAGCTCGTTTGAAGATCCTTTTCAATATACAAAGAAATTAAGGGGAAAGCATTAGAAATTTTGTTGACAGGTTCACTAGAGATTTGAATTGAATTCCACACTCTAATAGGGAAAGCGAGTCTAATTTTGCAGCTACCTTCATGCATTCCCTACCTCCTAAAGTTCATTTTGTCTTGAGAAGAAGGGGCATATTCAATTTTGAAGTAGTAAAAGTTGAATCCATAAGAATAGAAGAAGAATTGGTGAGGCATCGTGAAAGTCTTGAAGAATAATCTCTCCCAAGTTCAAGCCTCATTTTGAGGGAAGTCCTCAGTGTTTTAAGAAATGATGAACCAATAAAGGTTAACTCTTCAGACTTAAATGTACCATAGCAGGGAGAATCTTCTAATTCCCTTAAAATGGGAAATGGGGGCAAAGTTTATATCAAACTCTTAGGGTTAGAAGATGAAAACTTTGATGAATCAAAGGATGAAGAAGATTTATTTAAACATAGTGATGTGAGTGTTGATATCATGACACAAAAGGATGTTGGGAAATCGCTTGGTCTTAGTATCTGAGCAACAATAATACCTTTAGAGTGGCATGTTTAAATTACTCATAATGAAAAAGTGACTGAGGAAAATGATGTAGGAGAACTTGAAGATCTACATTCCCTTTCTCTAGAATGTAACAAAAAAGGATAAATTCATACTCCTAAAAATGATATGTAGAAAGAAAGTAAAAAAAAGGTAGGGACATGTATTGATGCGAATATTTCCTTCAAATTTTCTTTCACAAGAAGAATGTCAAAGTTTCACACAAAATTAAAACTTCCAACAAAGTCCAAATTTGTATGCAAGTTGGAAAGTGGAGTGGGTAATTATGGAAACACATGTGAGCCCTTGGTCCTTATAGAAATTAATCTAAGAAAATTTTTGGCCACATTGAATGCTAAGAATGAAGCAACTTATATTTCTTCTTCATCAGCCAATTAGCTCTCAAGTAGTTTAGTTTTCGTCACTTGGATGATTCCTTTAAAGGCTGATGTGACTGAAGGAGTAGATAAACACATGGCTTGGGATATTTTCATTCAGAAGTTGCTCCAAAAATTCAAAGGGATGATGCAACCAACCTACCACTATGTAAGTCCTTTTTCTTTTCAATTTTTTTTAAATGTGCAGTTAGGACATGATTTTTCCTCTCTTAGCCATTGTGGGTTGTATTTTTCCTAGCCTATCAATGACTATGTTTAATTAATTTTGGTTTGCTTCATCGATAAGTTTTCCCCTACCATGTAAATAATTTTGTCTTTCTTTGGTCTTCCCACTTTTGGTTTTGGTTTGCACCCATTTTGCGGTGTGTGGTTTTTGGTATGATTAGTCCTATGACTCATATTCTTGATTTTGTTGCCCTATGAATAAAGAATTGGTATCCCAAGTTTAAAGTCTGGGTTCATATCTTTGTCCTTCGCAGTCCTTGTCCCCAGTAAAAGCTAGTCGTTGCCATCATTTTCAGTTATCCCTATCTTTAAAATATATATATCCCTCAACGTACTTAGACAAGTCAAAAAGTTACTTTTGTTGGTGTTAAACTAAGTTCTCAGAACTGCATCAGGCATTGAAATGGTTTTATAACTCTCTCTTCACCCAAAAATCTTAGTTCTTAAGAATTCATGTGTTGGTCTTTGTGATAAGTCGGTTGAAGGTCAAGCAGTTATTAAAAGGATTCTATCACCAAAGAAGAGAATTGAAAGGATGAATATCAAAGTAATTAAAGCTTGGTGGTATTTCACAACATTTTGAAATCTTTTTCAGTTCCCAACATGATTCTCAAAAATTATTCATTCTCACATTGGTGGATTATCAATAAGGTGACATATGAGTAGGTTTTCATTGTTAGATTAATAAGTTATTTCACTTAATTAATTTAATCATATTGGTTAATTAATTAAGTCACTTATCACTTTAGGTTTACTTAAGCTAAACATAGGCACATTAATAATTATTTATTAATTATTAAGTGTGCACACTAGGGTTTCATTTAGGGTTTCAATCTCCTTTCTTAAGGATTGATCTCATTGTAATTATTGATTCTCTTAATGCATTTTTTAGCTTGAGGCTTGCAGAGCATATTTGTTGTTTTGAACATCCTTCTTTCTTTGTGACAGGTTATTTCTTGCAGGTGATTCTTGGGGTCTTTGAAGTTGGGTTTCTCAACTTCTACATGGTATTAGAGCTTTAAATCTGTAGTTTCTTGTTCATCTTTTGAAGGATATTGCCTTACAGTGATTTTTAAGTGCAAGGGTTTCAACCAGGCATATTTTTGCAAGATCTGGGGGTAGCCATTTTTTTTGGGTATTTTTGGGCAAAATAGACATCGCCATTGCATTCAGAGTGCCCAAAAGCCATAGAAATGCCTTTCGTTTTGTCGAAAAAGGCCTTCATTTGTCAGATCTGCAAGGGTTTGAAGTTTATGAGGGTTTCTAGGTCCAGAGCGTACCTACAATTTTGGAGCATTTTTAGCCCAAACAGACCTCACCATCATGTTCAGAGCGCCCAAAAAATCCTAAATCAACTGTCAAATCGTCAAAATTGGACACAGTGACTTCGAGAGGCAAAAAAAATTCATTTATGGGTCGTACGACTTGGTATGACATGCAATCCGAGAAAAAAAAACAAAAAAATAGTGTTTAATGGCCGCCATGGTCAGTTGACCGCTAGTGGTCAACCGCTAGCGGTTAATGCTAGCGGCTAGCCAAACCACCAGGCTTAATCCCCAAACCCTTTTGGAGTAGTTTTGGTATTTTGGCCATAACTTTTGCATACGAACTCCATTTTTTGAAAATGAATAGGTGTCGGAAAGCTGGTTCTGGGCAATATCCAATGGTATAGGTTTGATTTTCTGGTTTTTCATTTTTGATGCCTTTTTTCCAGTCAAAGTACGAAGATGGTTTTGCACTCCGGGGGCATAAATTTTGTGTCTGGATTCCTTTTTGTGCAAATGAATAGGCATTAGAAATATGGTTAAGTGATCTACACAGTGATTAGACTTATTTTCCCAGATTTTCCCCAAGTATATTTTATTCAATTTTTTGTGTTTTCATAGTTTTCTTAATTACTTGGATGTTTTGGCACTTGGGAACCTCCTGTTTGTGCCATTTGGTTCTATTTCATTTGATCTACATGCAGTAAGGTCAATTTTCTCAGATTATTTAATTTGAAGAGTTATCATGGTTTTTCTACTCACCCTTCAGTTGCAATCCTAGAACGGGGTAATTATGAGTCATGGGCAAAGGGCATACTTACACATTGTAGGTGACTTAATATTTTTCCTGATTTATATGATCTCATACTTGAACTAGCCACTTCAGAGGGAAAATTAACTTGGGATATCACTAGAGATCACATAGTAGGACTTATATTGTCTAGTGTTGATAATGACACTGTGTGGGCTATATCGGACATTGATTGTCCCCACCCACTTTGGACACGTCTTTGGGAGATCTATGGAGACCCTAATCTCTCTCCATTCCTAGAGGATTTTTCTTCAGATTGTCTCTTACCCATTGCTTGGAGAGAGAATATACCCTTTGATCATGATACTTTAGAGGAGCTTGAGTATTTAGACATTCTTGCATGTTCTGATGGATCAGAGGCTTGTCTCATAGTTCCTACTCTTCAGACAGAGATTACACATGTATCATCTATTTTTCCTAATGACATCAATATCACCACATTGGTCCCTATAGTTTCAGTTCAGCATCATGACCATCTTGGTCATTCATTATCTACTACATCATGGGATTCTTATCTTTTAGACACATTCTTGTTTGTTGAGTCTCACATTATAGATCTTGAGGATTATTTTGAGGACATACATATCCTCTACCTTGATAGTTAGGTTATCACTGTACGCCCACCATTATCAATGCATTCAGAGGTTGCATTTTAGGATTCTCCACATCAGTTTGGATTTGGCATCATATGTTTCAGTTAAGATAGAGGGATTCTTCAACATCCTTTCATGGCACACATCTTGAGATAGATTGGTTCATCACTCTTCATAGGGTTTCTTCTACATCGTCCATTGGATCGATTTCTTCCTAAGGGGAGGAATATCATTTGCTGCTTCAAGATCTCTTTTTGGATTCTACATCAGGCATCTACCATTGTGACAAGAGTTTCTTCATTGTGGGGGGGGGGGCCTTCTTGTCTCTTCTATCTCTCCTATGGAGACCATTGTATATGTACTTATATGATATAAGTTTTCTATGGGGGGTATCATGTAATCCACCTTCTATCCTTATTCTATTAGTGCATTACATTATTTTCTTTGCATCCTATTTTGGGGAGGATTTTTGTTCCCACTGGGTTTTATCCTTTATCTTGTTTGGTTTAGTTTGCATTGCATTTGTACATGGGTACCTGATCAGGCCTTTGTTGTCGAGACCCATCTTTGCTTTCATGCATCTTTTCCTAGTGTTTTAGCTTCTCCCTAAGTTCATCTTAAGGGGGGGTGTTAGAGTAATAAGTTATTTCACTTAACTAATTTAATCATATTGGTTAATTAATGAAGTCACTTATCACTTTAGGTTTACTTAAGCTGAACTTAAGCACATTAATAATTGTTTTTTAATTATTAAGTTGCACACTAAGGTTTCATTTAGGGTTTCAATCTCCTTTCTTAAGGATTGATCTCATTGTAATTATTGATTCTCTTAATGCATTTTTTCAGCTTGAGGCTTGCAGAGCATCTTTGTTTTTTTGTACATCTTTCATTCTTTGTGACAAGTTATTGCATGCAAGTGATTCTTGGGGCCTGTGAGGTTGGGTTTATCAACTTCTACATTCATAACAGTGGTGGAATTTGAAGTATTCTAAGAACTTTCCTAGAAATGAGTAACTAGTACATATAAGGCCAAAAATTGCTTCATTATTAAGGATGTATTTGTAAAAAAGAAAAATTGGTTGCAAGAAATAAGGATTTTCATCCATGAAAATTAAGTCATTCACCATGAGCATAAAATGAAAATCTATAAGTGGTGAATATAAAAGAAGAAAAAGGATTTCCAAGGCATTCTCATAACATAGAGCATTTTAAAGTAAAAAAGAGATATATTTATACATTTATCGATAAAATTTCTATATTACATTGCCAAAAAAAAGGTGTTTCATAACATAGGGTATTCAGATGTAGAGAGTAAACATGACGAATCCGATAGCCTCGATTACTGCTTGCATGCTCTCTATCTACACAAGGGAGAAGAGGTTCTTGTTGGACTAGACATAGTGGGAAATTTTTTCCATATTGTTACTCTCTAGACCAACATGCAGCAGGGAAATGACTTAACAAGCCTATTCATTGTGCAATGCAAAAATGATGCAAATTTCATTGTTAACTAGGCCCACACACAAATGAATGGAGAGGCCTCTCAAGGTGTCTTCAACACACAATAGATAATGCAAATGAACTAGGCACTCAACAACTCATAACCCCCATCCAAAACTCCCAGAGGTGCATGATTTTATTTAGGAAATGCTAGAGAAGACTGACATTATGGACGTGCACCTAGGACATAAAGTGCTTGCCAATGATTTTATGGATTACTTCTTCTTCCACATCACCGTGGATCAAGAAGATTTCTCTTAATTTTTCTATCACCAACCTATGGATAGCTCTACACTCCATACCCTCTATAACCAAAAAATCACTCTCCACAACCACTTCACTCGATGAACTCGACATACTAGAAGAAAAAAAATTCATTGAGAAAATGAATAGTGGAGAAGTTAATTTATAGAGTGGTGGAGGAAAATTGGTAGAGCTCACTAAGAAGCAATAAATGCTAAAAGTACACTCCAGTTGTTTCAAACTCAATTAACTCAAAGCAAGGTGATGTGGTGTAAATCTTGCAAGTTAGATTCAAATTATATAGTGATGAAATCCTCTATATTTAAAGAAGCAACATGGAATGATCTTAGGTGGCATGCCAATAGTCACTGGAAGTTAAAAGTGGTTGATATTTTTCACGAGGATAAGCCACATGGTTTTATTATAGAAAGTGATGATTCATTCTCCCATATTATCAGTCGAGGTATGGGATGTAATCATAACCATCCTTAAAATTAGTAATGAATGGAGGTGTTTTCATAATCTGACAAGGTTAGTCGGTTTCTAGCCAACCTTTTATTTGGATAGATGATGGTTAGCATCCAAGAATTAGTTTCCAAGAAATCCTAACTTTAATATTATAAATTTTAAATATCTCATAGTTTGACATTGAAGGGGTCTAACATTTTGATCCCCCTTTCACTATGATGCATGAGTGTGAATTGATCATAATAGAAGTATCAAATTTTGTAGTTTTAATTCATCGTTGTGAATGTTTATTGTTTGTGTGCAGCAAATTGTGAGTTGAATGCTAATGTTTATAAATAATTTTGTGAGTTTAGATGAACATTTGGATATTCCTTCCCTATGAGGATGTGTTATTTGGTGGTGTTTCATTCATTTTATTTGTAGTGAATGATTAATATTGTGTTGACTTGAGTCAACAAGCATTGGTAGTTTGGTTTGTAAGCCAAATTTTTTGTTATTTACCAATTCATTTCAGCATTTAAGTTGTTTCTTTAAACTTAAATAATTTATCTTTGCATCTATCTCATGGCTATGAATAGGTGTTAGTTTTTCCTTTCATGCTTTCTGGTCAAAAGCATACCCCATTTTATATATTTTCAAAAATCAAAATTATATCTAAAGAGGGAGTTGTACCTCAATTAAAACTAATAGGAAGATTACCAATGCAATGGTAATCCCTCCAATTTTTGTGAATTTATTGGTCCTTCTTGGGAATTATAGAGTCCTTTTATATTTAATATTGTAAAGGACAAATCTATTCACCAACAATTTTTATGGTGACATCTCACCATCATAATTTATTTTACAATAATGATGAATTTATATACTTCTTATAGATCATATTATGGATTTCATAGGTTATAATTCCAAGGACAATAAAAATGATGTCTTGTCAAAAATTATTGGTAGTGTTTGAGTGAGCTATAGAACTTTGTATCTCATTGATAAAATTATATAAAGTTTAATTTTGTTGATAGAAAGGAAAATAAACTAGTATGATAAAGATTTTAAAACTTTTAAGACTTGTCACTTACCCAATTTTGACCAAGATATGATGCTAACTTAGTAAATGATGACTCAATATTTTTGAAAAGAGAAAAAAAAAAAAGGGAAACAACTAGCTCTACCTAGGGACAAGGATGATAAAAGACACATAATGAAAATAGAATATCAAGAAAAAGTCCAATTCCTTATAAGATGACTCAAGATATACCCTGGGAAAAACCTCAAGAGGGAAAAACCCACTCTCCAAAATCATTCATCACTCATGTATTATTCAACAATAAACATTATAATACATATTTAGAGTCCTTGATGAACACCTTTGAATCATCAAAACCTCAACAAGAACTTCATGTAAACAAGAATGTAACCACACATACCATGCCATAATTCAACCCTCACAAATGCTAACAAGAGATGCTCTCAACCCTTTAGCCAAAATAGCCAATTATCCAACCTTATACAACTACTATTTTTTATTTATTTTTATAGAAACAACTCCCACAACTACCAAGTGGTATTACATAAAACCATGTGACTAATACCATGACCTTAAAAATCCATTAACCCCTCATTCAATATTGGTATTAAGTTTTCTCAATAGTAAATATTATTCTCATGTGTAACCCCACATCAAATATTTAAACCAATGTTACATACAACACACAAAGTGTCGCCAAGAATGCTAGACCCATGTGATGCATGCAACCCTAGATTCCCTAGGTGCACAATATAATAAATAAATAATTATATTATAACATTATGCAAGGTGGAAAATACACCTTTTCCTAACATTATCCCACTTGTTGTATAGATTTCATAATGGGTAAACAAGTAAACTCAAACGTGAACAAGGGAACAATCCTCATAGCCACATATACCATCAAGGAATCAAAGTGCTCCATGTGCTCCAAAAATATACCTAAAACAATAATCAAGGTGAACACCATATCAAGCATGGATACTCTCATCCTCCATCATGCTAACACACAAAGATAAGAAACCGTCAAAAGAGATGCCACACAACCTATTACAATGAAGCATAAGCTCTGCCTCTAATCGATATCCCAATACACACACTCAATCCAAAGGTAACAAGTATGTATCAGTAGCTGTCAAGATATAATTACCATAGCTAAAAATAGCACCCACAACAAATTCTAACACATCCAACTATCCATACCTCAAAGGTATAAAAATCATAACAAGTGAACCTCATACCATCAACATATACAACCCATAACATGTAATTACAAGCTCCAAGTTCCAAACATATCATAAAATGAACATACACATCCAAGAACTCTCATTGCATAGGTAATGTCAAATCTAAGAATGATCATTGCATCCAAAGATCCACCAATATCAACACATATAAGTGTAACCAACGTCATGTAGTACCAAGGAACATCCACAAAGATATGTAAATCTTGCAAACCAATATGCTGCAATACATATCTCACCACAAGTCTCCATAGCTCTCCCATGTTCTCCACACCCAATAAAATAAAGAGATAAAGAGACACCCATGTCATCACCAAAGAATAATGAAAAAAAATGACCACAAAAATAGTGATCACTTTAGCTCCAACCAAGATCTCAAAACCAATGCCATGTGAATACAAACATCCATGAAGAAGAACAAGACCAAAGAGAGAAAATAAAAATCAAAGCTTGTAGCATGTCCTTCTACAAAAACCTCTAAATGCCAAGCTATGATATGTATGATCTCCTCCATAAACCCCAAAGAGAATAGAACTATCCACATCTAACCATAACCAACATGTATGCATCTCAAACCAAAGGAGATAAATATGCCAAGACCTCTCAAATGAACCATCCATAAATAACAAACCATACCTCAAGATCCATATGCATAAGAAGGTAAGCATAACAAATAATGCATCTGAAAGTAGCAATGTGAAATGCCTCTCAAATGATAAACCATTGAGTAGACCAAGAGTGGGGAATGAGAATGGTCCTCTAAGATATCCAAGTCATCATGACTCATCTAAGAACACTCTTCTCATAGGTCCATGTTGGAATGACGTCCAACTAAGGTGTAGGCTCCTAGAATTCCTATTAAAATGTCATCAAGAGTAAGCATCTCAACACATTTCTCTAATCATAAGATATATCCTAGCCTCACCTAGGTATCTATGTATCCATGAGTACCTATAATCAATTAATCCATTCCAAACTCCAAATGCAACATAGCATCATCATGAAGTAATCAAGAAAAATATCATATACTCAATACAAAGAGAACCAAATAATATTAAAGTCAAAGTCCCAACCATGGAATCGAGAACACACCATGACATCATGATCTCATATCTCCTCAAAAATAATATCATATTCTCCAATGAACATATCAAGTCCCTATATCATGCCAAAAATCTAACATATGATCAAGAGTGCATCATGACATAATACATAACCATAATATCAAACAAGGATCACATGTAAAAATACAAGACATGACACCTCAACCAAAGACTAAAGAAGTTCTCCATGGAAAACCAAGATGTCAACATCTCCAAATCACATGAACATAACCACCTCTTGTCAATGAAAACCCAAGATGCCAAAGATCACTCACTCCATAGGAACATAATCCAAGAGTCCATCCATGACACCATAAAAACATTACAAAATATCATCCACCATCAAACGGTGAATCCAAATCATTGCCACAAGCTCCCACTGATCCGTGATACCAATCTCTCCATGGAAAAATGATATCCATCCTCTAAATTAATATCCTCCATAGCCCCAATGAAATCAAAGAACTCAACACTAAGATCCTAAAGGGAAGAGAACAAACCATGATCTCCAAACCAAGAAGATACAACACTACCAAACCATCATTTTCATAAGCTCCCACTGAATCGTGTAACCAAGCTATCCATGACATTGTGAAAAAAATATCCTCAAGAAAAGAAGATACACCACTGAACTATCATTGTCACAAGCTCCCACTGAAAAGTGAAATTAAGTTTTCCATGACATCGTGATAACACTCTCCTCATGAAGATCAACCAAATTCCCTCACATAATCAAAGAAATCAAATGCAACATGAGATCCCAAAAGTCAAAGTAAAACCATGATCCTCATACCAAGAAGATACACCTCCACAAACCAAATAGGAACCAATCCAACACCACCAAAAATTCACCTACATAAAAAATCATTTCATTCCAAAGTCGCTAAAGCATAAGGAACATCCATGACACCATGATCACCACCAAATTTACTAGCAACACAATCCAACTATGTCCCACATGTCTAAAACATATAGTCAACTACATAGGTCTCACATCATGACTGTATTGGTAATACTATCTCATGACCAAACCAGAAAAACAAGTGACTAAACCAAGCCACCAAACTGAATAAGCAACAACACTGAAGCATATATGGGCATAGAAAACCCATATCCAATTCATAAATGCAACCTATAAGTATAAACCACCTACAAAATTGCACAACTTGTAGATACAAAAATTCAACATACAAATCCAAAATTATAATGATAACCATGTCAAATGAGAGTAATCAAAGATGAAAATGTGAGTATACAATGACTCCAACATCAAATCACCAAGATCCAAATAGTCACAAGCTCACAAAAGAACCGTATTCACAAGAACTGATAAATAACTCAGATGGAAATAATAGTAAATAAATCATGCCAAAATATCACCAAACCTAATCCACTATGTAGCACTCTGAACAAGATTTTCTATCGACTATAAGAAGTCTAAAATATGGCTCTGTATGCACAAGATATGACCTCTCCAAGCTCACAAGGGAAATATGACTTCCAAAAATAAAATTACTATCAAAAAAACAAAATCTATAAAAACCATTGATACCATAATGAAGTATACAGAACCACCTTTCCAAGGAGTCCAAAAAGTTTTAAAATGACCATCTGGGTGAAAGTTATGCCCCTTAGAAAATAGTTGCACAATTTTGGTATAAAAGGAAAAAAAATGATCCCCCCTAGTGGTTGGGTGGTGGCCCCACCCAGGTAGTGCTTCTCACAGGGTGGTGAATCCGTCGCAATTATAAAATTTGAGTTAACATATGTTTGGTTTAAATTTTGAAATATTAATCGGTAGACTTTATAAATATATGGGTTTTTTTTTAATAACAAATAAAGGGTGGTATAATTTTTTTAAGTTGGTGGCTAAATTTTATTACCCCTACTGGGGTAGGGCTCGTTTCGGGGGCTTATCCCGCTGATGATGGAAACCCCACTAACCAAGGGGTATTGATAGGTACTTCTAGTACCTTTTGTTATTATCAGTAGACCAAGGGGGCGACATGGGGTCTGCGGACCCCCATCCCCCCACCCAATTTTCTTTTTGATTTAAAATAAAATCAAACAAGTTTTAGAAAATACTATAGGAGTTATTTTATTTTTCTCTACATACACATTGATGACCATATGATTGTACGATAGGGTGTTGAGGGAAATTTTTCACAGTGGCCAAAATAGGCTAAATTTTATGCCAATCTTCATCTCTTGGGACTCTTGGATCCAATGACAAGGTTCATTTGAAACATTTCCCCTAAAAACCCCTCATGATGAACATCCAGTAAAACCCCTTTTTCTAATAAAGATCCATAACCCCATATCTACAAAAAATAACCACAAATTTGTAACCCCAAACCTGCATAAAACACCTGCACAAATCCCTCATATCTTGCAATGTATTAATTATTTCCATGCAAGCCATAGATTCAATTATGCATCATATCTACTCCAACAAAGGGTTATACAAACCACAACCATGGCTCTAATACCAAATGAAAGGAAATATGCATCCACCTAAGATAATTTACACATAACCCAAATAGAGAAATCTATACAAACAAGTATTCAAAATCCATATGCAAAATAATAGATAACATATCATCAAAGATGACACAAGATATACCCTGGAAAAACCCACCCTCCAAAATAATTTATCACTCATGTATTATTCAACAATAAACATTATAATGCATCTTTAGAGTCCTCCATGAACACCTTTGAATCATCAAACCATCAACAAGAACTCCATGTAAACAAACATGTAACCACACATCCCATGCCATGCTTCAACCCTCACAAATTCTAACAATAGATGCTCTACACCCCTTAGCCAAAATAGCCAATTATCAAACCTTAGACAACTACTCATGTGTTTTCTTTTATAGAAACAAGCTCCCATAAAACCACCAAGTGGTATTAATAAACCATGTGACTAGTACCATGATCTTACAAAACCATTAACCCCTCATTTAATATTGGTACTAAGTTTTCTCAATATTAAATATTATTCTTATGTACAACCCCACATTAAATATTTAAACCAATGTTACATACAACACAGAAAGTGGCCCAAGAATGCTATACCCATGTGATTCATGAACCCCTAGATTCCCTAGGTGCACCACATAATAAATAAATAATTATATTATAACATTATGCAAGGTGGAAAACACACCTTTTCCTAATATTCCATTGGGCCATAGAGTCTATTATAGGAGAAAAATAAGAACATGGTAGTCAAAGGAAAAGAGAAAATATGAAGACAAAACAATGACAACTAACTATGAAAATAATGAACATAATTTGAACAAACAAGGAAAGGATGGAAAACTTATAGTAAAAATATGGGGGCCAAATTATTTTATATTTTGTATAACTTAAAATATTTCTCATTGTAAGGAATGGGAAAGGGTGTACTGTCAAGATAAGATAAGAGAAATGCATTCTTGCCATATACATGTTTGATTTGAAAGGGGCCTTTCCAAAACGAGTATTTTTATGGGTTGGCTTTAGTTCTTCCCTCTTATCCCAATACAAACGATGATCTCCAATAGTGAAACTCTTTAACTTTGTCTTCTTAAAGACTTCTTTAACCTTTCCTTAGTGCTCAACAATTATGTCTACCAAATATTCTCTTTGTTCTTCAATTTAGCCAAATACAAAATTCTCTTCTCTAACACACTTTAGAATTACTCATATTTGATAGAATTTTAAATTCTTGAGGAAATAAATTCAAATAAATAGGTAGTTCATTTTGTTATCTCATTTACTAATTCAAACTATGACACACCTATAGCTATCTTAAATGAGATTTCATTATCCCACAACACATTGTATAGTTTCTAATACCAATTTCTTTTATCTACATCAACTAAATTCCTAAAAATAATCATTAGATTTTTGTTGCTTGATTTAGCTTCACCTTTACCTCGTGGATAGTAATTTGATGATTCTACTAATGAAATTTCATGATCGTAATAGAAAAGGAAAATTTTAGAGGAAGAAAATTTTGATGCATTAGATCAATGAATATCTTGTATGGTACTACAAATCTAAGAAAGATGCTATCTTTTTTGAAATTACAAATGAATTTAGATGTAGTTTTCTTTACTAGAAATACCTCCATCCATTTAGTGAAATAATCTATCATAATCAATATATGAGTGTGACCTTCAATGGAATGAGGATTTATACTATTGATAAAATATAGCCCACATTGGTGAAAAGGTTCTTCTACCACCACATGTCTTAGAGAAAATATAATAATTATGATTTAGCTAAAATTTTACTACATTTGTTACAATTTTCTACTGAATCGTATACATCTTTGAATATGCTTGGCCAATAATAACATTTCTTCAATATTTTAAATGTTGTATTCTATGAGGAGTTTATTTTTCTATTCTTTATTGACACATCAATAATGTTCCATCTATTGGCATGCCCATAATTTAACATGTGAACATAGACACAAACTCATTTAAAAAAATTAAAATAATAAAACTTCTCTCAATATCATGCACACTTGGTGATTATGCACACATAATGTCAACTCAATCACAATACCCAAAAGGTGAGGGAAAGGAAATAATGTATTTGGGGGTGGGATAACCCATTTTATACCCCAAAAATGAAGGTATCCTAACAAGGTTTGGTATCTTACGTAAGACACCCTTGTGAGAAATCCATTCTAGTATCACCCTCATTAAAGGTTTACTATATAGAAAAAATGAAGTTCCAATCTCTAATATGAGACCCTAACCCTAAAATTACTATATTTCCTAATTTATTTTCATTAAATAACCATTCATTTAATGATTAAATATAACACCTTCATAATTTGTATACCCCTAGAACTATTAAATATTCTATTTTTGAATAAAAATTTATTTTCACTCTTATATTGTTATAGAATGAAAATAAGAATTAATGTTTAACATCAATACTTCAAATATTAATCATTTTCAAGATTAATAATATCTCGTAATGTTTTAGTGATTATAACAAATTATTTTTAATGATTCTTCAAAGTTAATTTATTAAAAATTTCTTCTTCTCTATAGTTGATTAAATTCACCAGTTGGATATAGGAATTTTTTTGACATAACTTACCTAAAGGTTTTCTTTAAAAAAACTGCTTCTCAAATTTTAATTTAATAATGTTATTTTAGTATAATATCATGCCAAAGATATCTAATATTGTAAACTATTATTGAAGATATTTGGAAAATATTTAAGTCAAACAAAGGAAGATAAAAGAAATAAAAAGGCACAATACCTTCACCTAGAATATTTTCTTCTCTCCTTGATGAGTGGAAATGGAATACATCCTTATTATATTTGATTTTATCTTTGATGTTGATATGTGGATTTTTCAATGCTCTA
Source organism: Sequoiadendron giganteum (assembly GCA_007115665.2). NCBI lineage: Eukaryota > Viridiplantae > Streptophyta > Pinopsida > Cupressales > Cupressaceae > Sequoiadendron > Sequoiadendron giganteum. Next base: position 663,067,822 of record CM021100.1, read on the forward strand.
TCATAACCTTGATATGATTTGATAATGATTATAATAAGTTAGATGATCAAAATGATAGCATGTAGGTATGATAGTTTGATAAGTGATGATAAATGAAGGATGAGAGCTTCTAATATAGTCTTGAAGAGGTGAAATCAATGGCTACAATTATTGATGATGTATGGCTAGGATTGAAGGAGGATTAGGGTTTGGATCAAGGATGCAATCATATGACAAGTGTTAAATGATAGATTGGATCTAGGTTTGATATTGAGATAAGGACAAAACTCCTTATGGAAATGGCTAGGATTAAGAGGTTAAATGAGATGAATGGATAAAATGGAAAGATATTTTAAATTTTGGGTAGGTGTCTAGGTTCAATGAATGTAGGCAAGGATCTAGTTAGACATGTGAAGGGGACATTAGTCACATGAGTATAAATTTAGATTATGATCCATGTGAACAAGATGAAAGGATATTATTAGATGGACAATGATAGAGGATAAAGGACAAATAATTAAATAAATAAAGTATTTATTTAATTAATGAGATCATGTGAAGGGATATTAATTAAATAAATGATAAACATTTATTTAATTAAGGGATTATGATAAGGATGAGAATAATTAAATAAATAATAGATATTATTTAATTAATGGCTTAGAATAGGCTAAAATTAGGTGTGGTTGGGCAAGGTCATCTTTTAGGTGTCTACATTTTTCTCCTCTTTGATATAACATCATGAAGTGTTGTTATATCAAAGATTAAAAAATAGTATATGGGAGAGGATAAGGATCAAAATATGGTGCCCTAGTCAATGGGAGGATGTAAAAGGATGAATAATAGAAATTTAGGATGAAGAAGGAAATATTAATGATTAGGTGATGGGATGCCCCCTCGAGAGGACATGCAAGCTAGGAGAACACAGGTGTGCTCTCAAAATGAAAGGGAATGATGAGGGATTAGGAAGATGAATTGGAGGATGAAGGAAATGAAATGGAAGGGGAATTTTTTATGATTATGGATAAAAAGGAAGGGGAATTTGGATGATGATAGATGGGTTATTCTATTATGTATTGAGAAATCCTAAGATTTGATATAGTCAAGGCGAGTATGCACTAAGGTATGAGGAATCAGGGTGGCAATGCAACCTTTGTATGGAAACAAAAACAAGACGATGCCCCATCATACACCAAATGTGACACACCAAGATATAGATAGATCAAGGTGGTCATAAGTATGTGTATTCATTGGTTAGAAGATAAATGATCAAAAGATAAATAAAAAAGAGGCTCACTGTCAATATTTCATGTAGTCAACATATCTCTTGCCAAAGATCAAATTATGATAATGATGATGATTGATTTTATTGCAATTAGTCTTGGATAATAACCTAAGAAAGGATTTGATAAGAATTATTTTCTTGTGATTGGGCTTGGATAATCACCTAAGAAAGGCTTTGATAAGATGATGATGATTGATTTGATCAATAGGTAAAAGGATAGAAGGGATGATTAGTGTTTGAAAGAAAGGCTTATGGTATGATTTCGATTAAGGATTAATGTCTTGGATGCAATGATTAGATTGATTGGATGTCAAGTTTGAGGAAGTCAAGATTTTGATTTTTAGATGGGATGAAAGGATGGCGATTTCTTTATTATGTTTGAGATGGGATGGATATGATATGGGATAAGATGGTTTGATGGTTGATTTATTATGGATGAAGATGAGGGATTCCAAAGACATGAGACTTGAAGGTCAAATTGATAGGAAACTAAGGATATACAAGATTAGTCCTTAACATAATGTAGATGTAACTTTCACATCTAATGTAAGGGATAGCATGGGGAAGGGTAGGTGATAGTGGATTGATAAGGGATGATGCCTAATCAAGGATCAAAGATAATCCATGATAGTTTTATTATGAATGGATTAATGGAGATGGGTGATAGTTTATTATGATATGTATAGGGATGATGGTAGATGGCATGACATCCTAGGAGATGGTGGATAAGAGACTACTACATATGGAACTTGTTTCTAGGTTTTCACCATGGTACTTTCCAAGGTGTTGTCAAAGTGATTTTCACCTTTGGATGAATCATTTCTCTTTACTATTTTTTTATTAAAAAAAATTGACCTTTTGATTTGTTTTTTTTTTTTTAATTTTGGTTTTTCTGGTTTTTTTTTAGATTTTTTCAATAAGTGAGACTTGATGATGTTGTGATCATGGTGGAAACTCTTTAGTATATGGATAAATTTTTTGGATGGATGGGTATAGATGGTATGATGGAGTATACTTTTTTGGGAAAATAGAAGGAGCTACAATATGTTCCCTAACATGCACATTACAATGGCCATCATGCTTCACATGGAAAGGATTTTGGGCAACCATTGGATTAAAGAACATGTAAGGGTTACCATTAAAGGTCCATTCAGATACATCACCAAGGGGATCGAATGATAGGATGAATGTATGGATATGGGTGGATTTGGTAGAGTGTATGGATTACATGAAGATGATGAGGATGAAGACTTAGGATCAACATGTTTATTTCTTGATATTTTTCTTTGATAGATGCCCCCAGTTATTTTGGATGAAGAGGAATAATAGGGGATTGATTTTTTTATTTTTCTATTTTTTGACTTTTCCAATAGATTTTAATTTCGTTGGACTAAAGGAATTTTCTTTTCTTTTTTATTTTTTCATTTGATTTTGGATCTCCACATGATTTTTGATTTTTGATTGATAGCCTTGTTATTTTTGGATGACACTTGTTGATCCAAGTCTAGGAGATGGATGAAAGTGGATGCATTAGATGTGTTGGATGTAATGGTAATTATTTAATCATAGGAGAGGATAGAGATGCACCCAATGGATTCTTAATGACTATCCTTTTCAGCACTATTAATGTCAAAGGAAGCTTGAACATTCTTGAAAGTTGGCAAGAAGGCATAGTAGATGCGAAATTAGGAGAAGCATACCCTAGGATGGTCAATATGGAATGATGGTGGTTCATGAGATGGAGTGGAAGGGATAGGATCTTGGATGCCCTTGATATGATCATGATCAAAGAGTGGACTATTGTAGATATCATGATCAAATATAGGATTATCATGGACACCAAATGTTTTGAATGATATAGATGGTGAGTTGGGCTTTGTGTGGAAGTCCTGTAGATCATATTAATCAATACCCAAGTATTTGATCTTAGCCTTGATCTTTGAGGAAGTACAATAAATGGGTAGCGATTAAATGATCAATTTATGAAGATAAAGATGGTTATGCAATATTGGTAGGGAATTATTGTGAAAGACCATGACTGATTTGTAAGACTAGTTTGCAATATTAGAATGGATTTGGATTAGGATGTACATTCACTTTAGTTCAACTATGGGGAAACTTTATGCATTGATGGAATGTGGATGGGATGGCTTGCATGAAATGGATCCGTGGGAAGCCAAGAAGAATGTTATAAGGGGGATCAAGATTTAAGATTTGGAAAGTGGTTTCAATTGTTGAGGGTCTAACCTAGATGGGTAGCTTGATAGAGCCTTTAGATTCACACTCAACTTCATCATATGATTTTATGGTAATTTTTGTTTCAGGATCAACAAAATCATCAAAATATCTAAGTTGATTTATTAGACTTAGGTTGCAAAGATTAAGTCCCAATCCACCATCTACAAGGACACATTTGATTGTGGTTTTATGGATGTGGGCTTGAATACGAAGTGGATGATTATGAGATGGATCAATGGAAGGCATGTTTTTCAATGGAAAAGGTGAGGGATTGTGGAGATGATAAGTGTCCTATCATGAAATTAAATTGAACAAGATTAATGTCATTAGGTACATGGGTTGTATGGATGGATTTCTCAAGAAGGTCCTTGTGGAGGGGAGATTTTTTAAGTAGCTTGAGGTATATATTTGTGCCGGTGTTTTGTTCAAGTGATCAAGGATGCTATATTGAAGTGTAGGTTGAGAGGAGGATGAATATTCTTGGATATTGATTCAACCACATTGGGTAGTAAGTGTAGAGAAGGGGGAATGACTTCTTAGGGACTGTAGGTCATGAGAGAGCTTAGAACAATAGGTTGCCCTAATCTACCTGAAGATAGATGAATGATTGGAAAGGTTTAAGGTTAAAGGGATGAAAAGGAGGAGCAATATAGTTTCTACTATCCTTCTGCAAACCCAAATATTTTAAGGGGTCAAGAGAGCTATTTTTCCAGGTTCATAATATGGATCAGACAACTTATTACCATAGAACTATAATGCATAACATAGACTCCAATGAGGCACATTGGAGTCTCAAGGATGCTATGGCATATATATAGACAAAATTTATAAAGTACAGGACAAAACACTAGATAACCTATTGACTACTTGATTAAAATAATTTATGTTGTGATAGAGAATGAAAAAAGTATAGAAACAACAATACAACAAGAAGAATATTGAAGTAAATGCAAAGCTAGAATTGAAAAAGGGAAGGGTGATAGAAATAAACCTTCAAACTTGCAAGTTGAGGTCTCCAATAGCTTCACTTGATGAGTAACCTACACACACTAAAATGGGAAAATGTTGAGGTTATTTTAGAGGATTGCCTTAGTCAAACCCCACTTTGGTGTTCCCACTTCCATAGATATCCAGATAGAAACAATTGTATGGGAAGATGAAAAAGAAAGAGTAGAAATGGAAATACCAAGCAATACTCAAACAAAAATATGCTACTATGCAAGTAGATGATGCAAAAGCAAATGGAAATGTATGGATATCACCTTCTCAACCATGTTCTCTCAAGGAAAATGGAGGAAGATGTGAGCTCACAAGATCTCCAAAGCTAATGCTACCACAAAAATAAAGAGGAGGAGACAACAAAGTAGCAACTTGTAGCTACAATGAAGGTGGTGAAAACATGGAGTAAAAAGTGAGTGTGTTTGATCCAGAAGCTATCAAGAAGTGTGTAGAAGATTGAATAAAATGGATTGAATGGAATAATAAGAAATTTGAATGAAATAAGGAGGAAAAAATCTTGTTTGAATTTGTTCCAAAGAGTATCAACTATTACAGTTCATGTCCAATGGAGGAGTGTCACGCCTTTGTAGATTCTAGAGGCAAAATATTGTCAAGATGGAAGCACATTGCAAAAAAATCCATGTGTTGCACTAGCATCATTGATAGAAATTCTCCCATCGACACGTAAATGAGCCTCCAAGTGGAAGGAAAATGGAAGTGGATATGGAAAATACATCATCGAGATCACGTTGTCTAAGGTAAGGGGTGTGTAAATGGGGAATTTACAAGGGGTGCAATTTCATGCCATTATAATTTTCCCCCACTTTAGCAAGCATAAGTGTCAATGAATGCATGATAAATTAGAGTGAAATAAGTTGAAGAGAATATACATGAACCATTGAGGAAGAAAACTGAAATCTAGCAAAATCGAGTGTAGGAGAGAGAGAGAGAGTTAGATCCATAAGTACTCGGTCCTATGGAGATTTGAACAAAAGTGCCACATTTTCTTGGTCTTGTGGAGGGTGAAATAAAGTATCTACAGGAGATCAGTCCTACAAAATTGGTTCCATGGGTGATCGGTCCTACAAAAGGTGAATAAAGGGTTCTATAGGTGCTTAGTTTTGTAGAATGATTTTTTTTTACAAGTGCTTGATCTTGTAAAGGAGGCTTCATAGGTGCTTGATTCTGAGGTAGGCTAGATGTGAAAGGATTTGTAGAGTCTAATTAGCCCTTACAAGAGGTTAGTCCTGTAAGGAAAGCTCAATGAGGTGCTCAACCCTCCAAGCTCGATTAAGCTGCTTCACAAGTTCTTGGTCCTACAAAGCAACATGTTAATCCATAGAAAAAACATGTTAGGAAAGGGAAATTCATGTAGATAGATAGAAAGTCATATCATAGAACAAGCAATTGAAGGAGAATATTTCAAAGGGGTCCCTTACGAACCCTTCAAGATTGTAAGGAGCCCACACAAAGGGACACTCTATTTGAAAAATGATGAATTTATTACAAATGATCTTATCATTAAGGAATCTTTTTGAAATATTCTCTTTTGTCAAGGAATATGAAAAAAAGAATGGTATCCTCAAAGGCAAACCTTTCCAATTATTTTTTCTATGAATTTGATTTCAAAAGAAAATCTTGCTAAGGGGATCCCTAGTGAAGGACGCAATTTTTGAAAAATGTTGAGATCTTCAGCAAGGGATTCATTGGCCACCAAATACACCTTGAAAATCAGATAAGGGTAGGATCCCCCCTTAGGATGGTGTGTGCAAGTCAAAGGGGTGCGTGGCATCCTAAGAAAAGGAAGAACATGCAGATATTTCATGGCCCACAATACATGACGAGATATAGACATGGAAATATTTTCACACACACAAGGGACAACCCATAGGCACCAAAACATCAAGAATCAAGTAAAGAAGAGAGAAAGATAAGAAGATAGATAAAATAGGAGACAGGGGGATCTGGGAATCCGGGGTCAAATCAGCTCATCAAAATAGGTAACACATAGTATAGGAGTGAAAGATCATCAATATCAATAATTCCAAGATATGAAGAATAGCACATGAAGAAAAAAATGAATAAAAAATTGGGTCAACATGGAAGGGAGGCCTAAATGCCCCCAACACTTTGCATCGTACCCAATTGTCAAAATCAAGGCACAACATATAGAAGAATGATGTAAAATATAGAGGAAGTTTATGACACAATTTTAATCCTATATCCAAGCACCTACTAGGGTGACAAGGGTCCTCCAAGAATACATAAAAACAAGCACAAAGTAAACACAACATACACAAAAATCTAATCTACAAATAAAAAGAGGTGCTCTCCTAGCCCTCATCAACTAGGAGGTCATCATTCTCCAGACCTAGATCATCATAAGGGGAAGGTGGATGAGCCTACAATGGAAGGATAGAAAGGGGAGCACCCTCTAAATCTCCTACAACAAGATCTAAGGGAGAAGGCCCCTCAATGTCTTCTTCACTCAACTCTTATGAGGTAAATCTCATTGATCTTGCAAAGATCACTGATAGAGTTGGGACATCATCAACCGAGTTAAACATGCACTTAACAAGAGTGCCATGTGTTAAATAAGTGGGAGATGAAGGAGGCTCTTGAGATCCACCGTCAATATCATCAAAAGAGATAGTGAAAAAATTGGGAGACGCTAGGGCTACCTCCATCACTAGGATAGTGCAAGCCAAAGTGACATCCTCTCTCTCAAAGGTGATCCCTTCTTTTGACCTCCATTGGAAGTGAGGTTTTCGTCCAAATTACACTTCATTGGAGGATGTGGAATCCCCACAAAGGAAGAGAAAGGTGAGAAGGAAGAGGACAAGGTTGCAACAGACACCAACATGGTGTTTGGAATGTCCATAGGCTAAGAGAATGGAGGGATGTATGGAAGGGACATCAAAAGAGGAGGCTTCACTCAAGTAGTGATGAAAACCTGTACCCTTTTGGGGTGAGGGTCATCAACATTCATGGGAGGACTTGAAATCAATATTGAGGTGAAAGGAATTGAAGTAGAAGGACCAAAAGAGGGAGGCACAATAGGAGATGCCAAAATAGGATCTTCTGAATCATCTTTTTCCTTCACAAGGTAGCTTGCTCAATAGCTAGAGCCTCCCTTTGGTGCTTATGCTCATGCACAAGATAGTTTCATCAGCTCTAGGAGCTAGAACTTGCTACTTAAGAAGGAATAAGAGGCTCCTATTCTACCACAAGTGTGTCCTCTACAACCATTTCTAGTGGAAGGACAACCTCCTAGATGGTAGAAGGAGTAGGAAGTACAGGAGAGGAGACTGAAATAGGTGGATAATAAGACTCAGGTGCCTTAGTGGTGAGCCTTTTCCCATTCACCACTTGAGGAGCAAAAGCAATAGGAGGTCATTGAGGCTGAGACACAAGGGAAGCTCCATGAGGACCCTTCCCCTTACCATAAATAAAGGGCCTTGAAACTATGGGTAAGATAAGAAGTTCAAATACTTTACACTTGGCCTTTCGCCAAGCAAGCACCATTAGATTGCCCATGCAAGGTATGGGAGTAGGAGTTGAAGGAACCACAACAAGGCAGGAGGAAAAATTGGATGAGACAATATAAGAAGAGGAAGCCTCCTAGACACAAGTAGACTTCCCCTTCCCCTTCTAAGAGGAGGATGAGTCAGCCTATTTTTGCGTGATCATATAGCCTTTAATCTAAATAACATAAGGGGAGATAGGGTAGGTCACCTTTGGTGTTGTGCCCCCATTCTTGTATTTTACATAGGTGTGGTACGATAGGTTTGTCCTTGGAGGAAGCAGACCAATAGGGGTAGAGCATAAGTGATCTATCAAGTATCCCCCACATGACACCAGAGGTTTATATCTAGTGTAATGCACAACATGCATAGAGTCATCATGAGAAAACTTCAAACATTTATGAACTACCGAAGTGACTATGTTCATGGAAGCTAGCCATGGGTGCCTAGTTTCACTCTGAACAAGTCCAAATTCAGGATGATATCAAACCAAGCATTTACAGTCCTAGGTCCTTCCAAGACTAAGAGGGTGATGGAACCAATTGGAGGGACTGAGAGTCTGCCATGCGTACGTATTGTTCTCTTTGATTCATCATACCCATCCTTATGTAAGAAATTTATCAATAGAGTATCCTTTGTTATAACATTCACACATTTAGGATTAGCTAGGACACCAATCACATTGTTCCCATTGATGTGAATGGGAATGTATGGAGAAGAAGGCTCTTTATTTGTGTTCATAGGCAGATCCTACAATGTAAATGTGATAGTGGGTGATCCATTCACATGCTACACAAAAGGAATGGGGAGATGCATAAAAGAGGCCATGTTTATGTACTCTGAAAGGATTTCCTTGGGATACCCCAAAGGTTCAACAATCAAATAGTGAACTCTCTAGATTTCAGTTCACAATGTCTAGGGATCCTTCTAACTATGCTTGTTAGGGGTTGTAGGTTGGGTTGCAAGGCTATGTGCCCTACAACACACACACCTACAACACACCTAGAACATGAGATAATATTCCTTCAACACTACGAAATGGAACCAAAATAGTTCGCATCAGGTTCACCAAAATGTAGAGGAGGGGGATTGACTACTCAGGGACTCCAGGTCATGGGAGAGTCTAGAACAACAGGTTTCCTTGATCTACCTCAAGCTAGATGAATGATTGGAAATATTTAAGGTTAAAGGGTTGAAAAGGAGGATAAATATGGTTGCTACTGTCCTTTTGCAAACCTGGATATTTTAGGGGGAGAAGAGAACCATATTTCTAGGTTTATATTGTGACTCAGAAAACTTATTTCCAGAAAACTACAACGCAAAACATAGAATCTAGTGCAGTGTGTTGGGGTCTCAGTGACACGCTAGCATCTATATGGATAGAAAGTGTAAAGTCTAGTATAAAACACTAGAGAACATATTGATTTCCTAATTAAACATGTTTATGATATAATAGAGAATGAAAAATGTATAGAAACAACAATACAACAAGAAGAATACTGAAGTAAATGCTAAGCTAGAATTGATGAAATAAAGGATGATAGAAATGGACCTTCGAACCTGCAAGTTGAGGTCTCTAATAGCTTCACTTGATGAATAACTTGCACACACCAGATTGAGAAAATGTTGGGGTTGTGTTTAGAGGATTGTCTTAGTCAGTCCCTCACTTTGGTGTTTCTACCTCCACAAATAGCTAGATAAAAATAATTGTATGGAAAGATGATAAATAAAGAGTAGAAATGGAAATACCAAGCAATACTCAAACAATAATATGCTACTACACAAGTAGATGATGCAAAAGTAAACAAAAATGGATGGATATCACCTTCTTAACCACATGCTCTCAAGGAAAATGGAGGAAGATGTGAGCTTGCAAGCTCTCCAAAGCCAACATTGCTCTAACAAAAAAGAGGAGGAGCCAAAAAAGAAGCAACTCACAACTACAATGAAGGTAGTGAAAATGTGAAGGAGCAAAAAGTGAGTGTGTTTGATCTAGAAGCTATCAAGAATTGTGTAGAATATTGAAGAAGATGGATTGAATAGAAGAATAGGCAATTTGAATGAAAGGAGGCAAAATCCCATTTGAAGTTAGACCAAAGAGTAACAACTGTTACACTTTGTGTCCAATGGAGGAGTGTAACGCCTCTGTAGATTCTAGAGGCAAGAATCCTATCAGGACAGAAGCGTGTCATGTGGATGTTCACACGTCACGCTAGCATCCTAGATAGAAATTACCCCACCAACACACAAATAAGCCACTAGGTGGATGGAAAATGGAAGCAGATGTGGAAAATTATACATCATCGAGATTGTGTTTTCTAAGGTAAGGGGTGTGTAAATGGGGAATTTTAAAGGGGTGCAAATTCATGTTGTTACAATAATGACACAATTAGGCACTTTGATAGTTATGGTGGGTAGTTGAGAATGTCTTTGTTCAATGCGGCCAATGATGACATCAAATGAGATATTATTATTGTATGTATAAGGCACCACATTATATGATGTAGAATTTTTTCCATCATTATGTTGAGGAAAAGGTTGCTTGTATATACCCAAGTTTTTATTAGGAGGTGTATGACCTTCGATAGAGATATCTCCTCAATCAATGAGATATTGGATGGAGTTTTTAAGCTTCATACATGAGGAGGTTTTTTGTCCATAAACCGTATGGTAATCACAAAACTCATGTTATTTGTAATAGAAGGGTTTAGGCACACAAGGACTAAGAGGTTTGATGGGTGGAAACTATATCATGTTAGCTTGTATTATCTTATGGAGGACAGTTTCGATCGGTTCACCCAAGGGGGTATATTCACATCTAGTATGTATTTTAGGTTAAAATTTAGGGAAAACCACATGTTGTTGAGGAGATATATTGTTATGGGTTGATGATGATTGAGGTATTTGGATATTTTGAACATGTTTTTAATCAGTCACACCATCATTGACCATGTTTTTGTTTTTATTCCAAAAATGGGATTTGTCACTAGATTTGGAATTATTGTCTTTGCATTCTTTGTATATCTTAAGTAGGCCTTTGGATATAAGGGATTTTCATATGACTGATCATTTTTCTACGATATCATCAAAGGAGTGAGAACATTGCATGCAAATATGGAAGCCTGATTTATTTTTTAAGTTTTTGACAAAGATAGTGGCAAGTTTTTTTAGGTATAGGCCATGCAAAGTGGCTAGCAAGATGTCTCCATTGTTGAAAGAATGAGGCAAAATATTCACAATTATTTTGTTTAGTGTTGCTAAGATCCATCATGGTGATATCATTTTCTATGTTGTAAGAAAAATGAGTGACAAATTTATTAGCTAGCTCAGGAAAAAAATTTATTATCCCATAGGGGAGGTGAGTAAACCAATCAAGGGATTGTCCACCCAAGATTCTAGGGAAGAGCCTCATGAGGTAAGAATCAAGTTAGAAAACCTCTTGGAATGCAATATAGAATTATTTTAATTGTTCCCTAGGATCTCCCTTTCCCTTGTACTTGTGCAATTTAGATATTTTTAAGTTTTGGGGAAAAGAGATCATGGTGATGGACTTGTCAAAAGGATAAGGACAAAATTATTAAAAAGTGTAATATCTATTGTGATGTCCTAGTTGAATTCCTTTAAGGGTATCATTTATTTTTTACAAATCTTGGGCCAAAGTACTTGTGAATTTTAAGGGAGGTGATTGATAGTTTGATATGGGAGGTTGTGAAGATGATATGTATTGGTATTAATAATATGATGAAATGGGATTAGAAGATTGGATGTGTTGATAAGAAGATGGTATGGGGTTAGAAGAAATTGGATTTGAGGTTTGGAGATGATATGATGTGTTAGTAAGGATTAATTTTGAGACATGAGGAGAAGGGATGAAATGTTGAGGTTGTGGGATATGTGATGAAATTTTTTGGGTGTAAGAGGGGATTTTGATATGTAAGTGGGATATAGGATTGAGGGGTTGATATAAAATTGGGAGATTAGAAGAAGATGGAAATGATGAAGGATCATGAGGATTATAAGAAGATGGATGATAAGTAGGGTTATGATGAATAGAATGTTGGGGTATAGAAGAAGGTTGTTGAATGATTTGAGATGCGTTGAAATAATGGGGTAATTTGGAACCTTTATTTGCTAACATAGGATATATGTTCGAGATGTTTCACGATATATCTATGCATCAAGTACATGGCTTGGGTATCTTATGAAAATTCCTATAATGATGTTTGAGAGTCTTGGTCACTAGAATAATGACAATGAATGATAAAGGATGGAAATGAGTTCTCCATAGAGATTTAGTGGACTACCTCCTTAAAGGGTGTATCATGAGATGATGAGGGTAAATAATGAGAGGCCATGGTTTTCTTCCTTTCTTGAGACCTTGTGATAAGCATCCAAGAGAGAGACCAATGAATGATGGGATATAAATGATGATGATTAGGGGTAGACCTTGGATTTAAGAGGATGGGAATGATGAAATGAATGGAAAGGGGATAATTATAACATAAATGGAAAGGGGATAATGGTGAAATAGATAGAAAGTGGATAATGATGAAATAGATGGAAAAAGGGGATAATGATAGAATGGATAGAAAGGGGATAATGATGAAATGGATGAGACAAGACCAATAGTGTCTCAAGCTAACTAGACACTTGATTGAAAATTATGAGGTGTTTCTTACATTAGAATTTGATAATTGCCTAGGAAAGGCTTGAACTTTATCACTCAAGCTTGGATAATCACTTGAGAAAGAATTGGATAAAATATTATTTACTTACCTAAGCTTAGATAATCACTTAGGAAAGGATTGGATAATCACCTAAGCAAGGATTTGATGGGGATTTTGATATCAAGGATTAGGATCTAGCTAGACTCTTGATAAGGATTGATATGATAGGATTGGGATCGAATATAAAGATGAAAAGGATCAATGATGAAAGAAATGATGATGATATAGGATGATAAAGATAATTGTTAAGACCAAGGGCTAGGAATGATGGTTGGAATGACTAGGTTATGATAATAATAATGATAGGATAAGAAAAATATGATAGGTTTTGTATAGAAATGATGCATGGTTGACTTTTTAGGTGAAATGGCGGTTGAAGAAGGGTATCTTAAGTCTGATATAAGGATACAAAGGTCAAGATTACAAAATGAGGCCTCAAGATGGTCAAATGATGATGAAATAACAAAGGCACAACTTTTAGGAGATAGAGGCACCACTTAAGGCTACATAGGTGCAACTTTAGGCTGTAGAGGCACAAATTCAAGCTATAGAGGCATATCTTCAGGTCATAGAGGTTTGGCTTCATAGATAATTATGTAGAGGTGCCTCAAGATGATCTAGAAGAACATGGGGATGATGCAGAAGTGTAGTTTGGCAGTTTGAGATAGATTTTAATGATTTTTGGAAAGAGAAAATCAAACAAGAAGACGCAATATCTAACTTTAATATCAAGGTGATTGTTGGTGTTTCTAATTGATTGTCTAGATTCTCCTAAAGGCTAGCTACTCATGCTTAGAGACCCTAGGTTAGTAGTGAACGAACATGGGACTAATTGGGAAATTCTCCTCTACACGTTAGGCTCTACAAAACCAAGGTGGGTTTCCCTATACCATTACTTACACATAACACCTCTATGCCAATAATGCTTTTGATAAGAAATTATAATACTACAATGGTAGAAGGATTTTGATGGCTAAATCATCAATGTAACCTTCTGTACTCTCAATAGTTTCTGGTAGTATGGAAATAAACATTAAAGTAAAATCCAAGGAAATAAAAGGTTCTGGTTTTGATTATGAAATTGGATCCACCTTGGACTTAGGCTTTTGGGAATAGACTAACTAGTTCATTATCTACACATAGTCTAGAAATGAAGTAACACTCCTACAATAGACCAACCCCTAGCTTCTAATAAACTTATTACCTTGTAGCAAGAAACTGACAAAATATTAATACTATCAAAATTCTTAGAGATCCTTATTGCATCATCACGACCTTAACATATGAATTGAAATAAATTACTCTATTCCTTGAACAAAAAAACTAACAACTCATACATGGGTAAAAGCACAAATCTGTGTCACACTTTCAACCAAATAAATAGTTTTGAGCGAACTATTTTTAGCTGAAATTTTTTTGACCGAATAGGTTTCGACCAAAACCATGTGGCGTATACGTGGCACACAAGGTTTCGGCCGAAACCAAAAAAAATATTTTTTCCCTTTGAAATTTTGAATTTGGCTTTCAAAATGGTTTATTATATATGCGGGGTTTCTATCGGAAGTGTTTCGATCGAAACCCTTCCGATAGAAACCCTTTCGGCCGAAACTGTCTAGTTGGCATCCTAGTTGGCAGCCAACTCAATATTTTTTTATAATTTTGTGAAACTTTCAACATTAACTAGGTATTTATCCATTCAAAATAATTGTTTTGCAAAAAATAAAAAATACCCTTTTGTAGAGCTCAGAGTGGGGAATCCAAATATATATATTTTTTAATATTTTGATTAGTTTTAATATATTTTATTTTTGAAATAATGCAAGTAGGTTGTTAAAATTAAAAAAGAGGATGATTAGAAATTAAAAAATAATAATATAACATATTAAATTTTTTAAAACTTATATGGGGCAATAGAGGAGAGAGTCTTCTTCAAAAGGTTATAATTTGTTTTTTGAAAATGATTAAAAATTTGAAAATAGTTGATGACCCATGAAAACTATCAAATTCTGACATGTTTTACTTTAAAACGTTATTATGAGAAAAATATATATCAAAATTTGAAAAAAAAATTCATGCAGAAGATATTGAAGTTACCTATTTGGAGAAAAAAATTAGAGAAAAGTGAAATTTTTTTCAATTTTTTTCTTGACAGCCCGCGAAGTCACTCTTTTATGAAATTTTTCAGCATTCCAAAATTTGTCCTTAAATTGGTAAAAATATAATGAAAACAATTTTTTTAAAATTATAGGAATAAAATTCATCAAAAGTTCTACATTTTATTAGTTTACACCATTTTGAAATTCAAAACATAAAGACCACTTTTATGTGGTCGGAGTTCAGATTTTTTTTTGCTGTTGGTCGATTCCTTTATAAAGTGTGACACAAGTTTGTGCTTTTACCCACATTCATTATCAACAAATATGATATGAGAACCAGAAAATAATCCTTGATTATCTTGAGTCAAAGGCAATGAGTACAACAATAGAGAGAATGATAAATTGATGCATACCATTAAGTAAAATGCAATGAGAATTTGGGTCATCTATTGTTATTATAGAGCAAAAATTACAACATTTATTTCCTAAGTGCAGAAAAAGAAAAAACTACATAGGCTAAGGAAAAAGACTTACAAAAAAATTTAGAGAATGGAACCCAAACAAAAACAACAAAAAATGCCTTTATAGTTGCAGGCATAACTCAAATCGAATTCAAAATCCTTAACCCTAACCTAACTAGGATTTTAGAAAGATGAAATTTGATTACAAAACGTCTGAGTTGCCCCCAAAATAGAGAAAAAACTATCCATAAAGGATCCTAACACCTCAATCACATTCCATAATGATGTTCTCATGAATGCAAGTATAGCACTCCCCAAAAAATCTGTAGGAAAAATCAAGAAAAACATGCCCTGACAGAATAATTTGACCTCTACAACACATCAAAGAGTAATTTCTCTATCTAGAAGTAAATACAACATTGGAATGTCAATGAAAATAGATCCAAGACTGATTCAATTCGATCTAGTAGTTGGAATGTCGCTAAATAATAACTTGTAAAATTTTCCCGCAAACTAAAGGGGTTAGCTATTGTAGTTCAAATTTTGTTTGTCAAATTGGAGATGAATGCCTAGATCATAGCATAATGAATTTTTAAAATGTGGTTGTTGATCTTCATCAAATTTAAGATCAACGACTATCCCGTGATCACAATACATTGCAACTTCCTTAATTTTCCAAAAACTCAAAATCGTGATGCACTAGATGCATGCAATACAATATTATATTTCCATGTATCCCTATTGATATGCCCCATATTGGGTCCCACCATGTTTCTCATCGCTCATTGTAGAATGGAGATCAAACCCTTAACATGAAACTGCGATGCACTAGGAGGGAACGATAGCCATCATATATTAATCTTTAAATCATGACCATTAGATTCATCATCGATCCAAGTTATAGCATCATGGATAGCATTAGTGTGACATCATTAACAATAGCAATGTGAATGATGTGCACAATGTAATCAAATCCCACCACTTATCACCATATCGCTCTATCACAAAAATGCCCTATCCACTTTAGTACACAATCACGATGCAAGGAATTTATGTGAGCCATTGATTTCCATCCTTAAATCTTAGTTGTTGACCCATATCTAGCAAGCTAAGCAATGGGTACCACCATGACACATGTCGCTTGCCTACTCTCCCATTGAGCAAAATAAATGGCCCACCACATCATCGTGAGATAGCGAGCTACTACCATTTTTCCATGTTGATGCCATGTACTACCTTCATTGCCCATCATGTGAAGGAGTATGAAAATGAAAGTTGAATTCACGATGTAAAGGATCACAATGATGGAACAGGGTATCACCATGTGGTGATCACCTATTGTCCCACACCCTTCCTTTAATGAATATTTTAACCTAGTGGGTTGGAGGGGATGAATAGAATTCGAACACCTACACAACTTAAACAAGTTATAAGACACATGCCTTATTTTATGACTTACAAGGGGTCATGCCCAAGGAAATAAGGACTTGGGAAAAATAATTTTCTCAACCCTCAGACATAGGACAATGATCAAATATTAAAATGGGATTGTGACCACATATTGGTAGGAAAACGGGGCCAATGACATCGATGACATAAGTTATAACTTAAGTGGCTCAAAAAGTGAATGTAGGTCAATGAAAAATTATAACAAGACTAGGGATTTTTACAAATGATGATGGTTTAAGCGGGTTTTAACCCTAAAACTGAACCCTAACGATTGAAAGATAAACCCTAATTCCCAGGAGATCCATAATTTTAAAAAATATCCCTAGGAACAACAAGATTTTCAAAGTTCCACCAGTGGATCTAGTTGGTGACATCTGTTCAAGAGGATAGAGCGAGAATTCAGACAGTTATGAGAGAGTAGACCACTCAAAAAACCAATGATGATCAAAACAAGAAAACTATAATACACTGTACATGGATATCTCCTACTTATGGAAAGTAGGGTTTGAGGAATTTCCCATGTACTGCCTATTCCAACATTTCACAATTCATATTTTGCAAACAATATGAATTCTCACCATGATTACCATAAATAACATAGGGGCCAATCCAAAGGGCCTCAAATTATCCACATTTTCCCTTATCCTAGATTCTTGAATTCCACATCAAAACAATCTCCTACAACACTTTTTCTCTTTGTAGCTTTCTTTTCAAACAAATATTTGGCCTACAATTTCTTCTTCATGTTAATATCTTGTGCTACTCTCCTTGATTAATCCAATTATGTTAATTGGTTAATCTTTCTAATCATGTTGTCATCAATATCATCTTCGTATTCTTGGATGAATTTATACACTGGAAACAAATTATTCATTGGTATTCTTGCATCTAGTTCATACACAAGTTCATAAGGAGACTTCTCTATGACCTTCTTTATAGTAGTTCTATCAGCCCATAATGCTAGTTTCAATTTTGAATCCCATGCCTTTTTTTTCCTCCATGACCTTTTTCATGATCTTTATGAGACTTTTGTTAATGGAATCAACTTTTCCATTTCCCTGTGGATGGTAAGGGGAATAATATTACATGGAAATTCCATAACTGCTGCAAAAAATAGTAAATTATTCAGATCTGAAACACATAGCATTGTCCATGATTAACCTTGCAGGAGTACCAAATCTAATCAAAATGTTTTTGATTAAGGTAAAAGAAGGTTTTGAAGGGACCCAAAAACCCTTTAATAGAAAAGATAGTTAAGATAAATCATAAAAAAATTCAACATATAGGATCATAAGTTGTCTACAAAGATAAATACAAAGACCAGCACAGAGACAATACAACAAAAAACCAACAGGATTCTAGCAAAAATCCAACCGCTAAGGCATATTGCTCAGGATATCAGCCACTTCCTTTTCTAGATTGTTCATTCTAATTGTTGCTTTCTTCATCTCCTGAATATCCACAAGGGTCTTATCCACCTTCCTTTTCAAGTTGGCTCTGGTTCATTTTCTCGGCCCTGTACCCTCAACTTGGCTTTGTTCTTTGTCTTCTTCCACATCCACAATAGTTCTTACCTGATGAGCCCTTTCCAAATTCTCAACCATCATATTCATGGTACTAGCGGTGGACTTCAGGATCTTGTGGCCCATTTCCAAAAACTTCTGAATTGACTCTTTGGCATTCTTTAGCTTTTCCTCCATTTTTGAAAGCTTGTTATCATGATTGCTCTTGAATTGCTACAAATCCTCCATAGTTTTCTTCAAGAAATCAACCATGTATCTCTTTCCATCTTCCATCCACAAATCCTTGGCTTTATCTCTATCCTTAATAGTATTATCCATCATTTCACTCTTTTCCATCTTGTTGTTAAAGGCCCTTTGATTCAACTTTATCTCCTTAATCTCAAAGAAAACCCACCTAATCAATCGGAAAAAATCCATGGACCCCTTGCGGGAAATTGCAAAGATATTAGCAGGATACTCACAATCAACTTTAAAGTAGTGGTCATCCTCCTTAAGGTCACTAGGGTATCGAGGTATGTCCTCGCTATCCGTAGGTGGGTAGCTGGAATTCTCAGACAAATTGGTATGTTAAGACTCCTCTTGGTTGGTATCATAGGAGGGGTCCTCCACAACCTTCATCTTGCCCTTCCTCTAAGGAGAAACACTGGGTTTACCTTTCGGCTTCGTTTTAGTTACATCAGACCCCGGGAATATGACTTTTTCCCTATTAGTAGAGGTCATAGCACTAGGTTTAGGAAAGGCACAGACTTTAGGCTTATTTTTGTTATTACCCTTCCTTTTAGCCTTCGAAGGGCACTCTTCCTCCTCCTCCATATCATTTTCCCACTCATCTTTATCTGTATAGCTAGCACCCAATTCCTCCTTATCAGATACAGAGTGTGGAGAAGGGGTTTGATGGGTAATAGCTGGCATTGCTTTAAAATGTTCATAAATGGGAACAAGAAAACCCTCATGAAGAATGGGGTACCTCAACGGGTTTGAAAAGTGGTCCTGAAGACTAGCATTCAAAGAAGTAGAGAGATAGAAAGGGATGGAAACTCTAACCTGGTGCCGAAAATGATTCAGGAGCACAAAGTGATAGCCGAAAACCCTAGTATATCTACCATCCAAAGTAATATATTCCATAATCACTCTCAAGACCTCCCACCAAAGAAATTTAATTTTGGTGGTCATAGCTACTCTTGGTAGCTCTCAACAGATCCTACTTCTCCTTATTAGACTTAGGAAAATTCTTAACCACCTGGTTGGAGAGCTTCTAGTCCCTATAGAACTTAAGCCCCTCCATGGACATCCCAGTGACATTAGAAATTAGTTGTTCATCAATCACCACTTTTCTCCCAAAGAGTTTTATCCTTCCATTGTTCCATTCCTTCACAAAAAACATGGTGATCTCTTGATCCCTTCCATGAAGTTTTTCCAAGTAGCTTGTGATGCCACCCCTCTCCAACACTCACCACACTTTCTCATTACTCTTCATCTTCTTGCATTCTATCAGTTCCAACCTGCAGTGTTCACCTCCCATATTGTCAATGGTGCAACCCTTCTGTGAAGAATCTAGAAGGCAACTAAACCTAATCACCAAAATTCCCAGAAAGCATGTGAAACACCAAATATTAATGGGGTAGTTAATACTACGGTACTCCAACCCATGAAGAAAAATAATGAGGCAACAGTTCCAAGACTGCATAAAAATACATGCCTTCTCCTTAATCATTGTTTGGTAGGGGAAATTGGACCTTCCCATGGGTGGGATCATACATAGGTAAGGCCATGAGATCAGCCTCTAAACCATCACTCCTCTGCCGCGTCATCTTAATATTGGGCTTAACCCCCTTATTGGCAAAGAAATCCACCACCATATTAATCTCTCTATAGACATGGGTTACGAAGTGATTCTCAAAAGAGCTAATAATTTCCTTAGATAAATTAATCCAATTCTCTATAGTCCAAGATGGCATTTGAAAACCTTTAATACATTGTTTAATATTATTATAATCCCCTTCAATCCATACATTTTTTAGATTCAATTGTCGGGCAAGATTAAGGACTTGGTAAACCCCTATGGCTTCAATGAGATGGTTGGTATGGGTGCCCAAGGGGAGCACCACTGCTGAAATAAAATTTCCATTCTCATCCCTTATCACTCCCCCACACCCAACTGGCCCAGGATTACCCTTGGACGCCCCATCAAAGTTGATTTTTACCCATCCAGGGGGAGGGAGACTCTAGTAGATACCATCCCTAGGACCCTTAGTAGGTCTAAGAGCATAAGAAACATCAACCTTGATCAACCATGCCTCAACAACTTTGAGATCATAGTCTTGGCATCTGATCTTCCCTTTAGCCTTCAAATTATAGTTTAGCATGTTGAAGTTCTCTCTCACCACTCTGATGATTTTCTCAAATACCACATCCTCCGAGAGAGTAGAATCCCTGAAGATTCTATTATTGTGCTCTTTCCATATTCCCAATGCAAGGTGTAGAAATATATATATCCAGAGAAAATTCATCACTTGATTATTTGAAGGACCCTTCCACTAACAGTAGAATTCCCAAATAGATCTAGGAAAGACCCAGTTGAGATTCCACAACTACAAAATCCTGCACCAAATTTTATAGACAAAGGAAAAAAGAAAAAGATGTGACACACTTTCAACATCCATGCAATAGAGGTAGCATCTGTTAGGAAAATAAAAAACCACACTTACAAAGATTATCATTAGTCAAGATTTTATTCTGGAGAAGAATCCAAAAAAAAATCTTGATTTTGGGTATAAGGTTATGCACCTAGAGCTTCGCCCAAATAGGAGGGGGAGAAATATGGTAGCAAGAGGCAACAACCAAAGAGATAGAAAATATCTTAGAGGGAGATAATTTCAAAACCAAATGGTCCTCTTGGCCCCTCAGATTCAACACAATGGAATTTAGAAAAAGACTAGAGGGAGGAGAGGTCTAGACTGATTGATGAAATACATTCCCATTGATCAATTCTCCAATAGTACCCAACAAAGATACCAAATTTGGCTTTACACTCCTTAATGTGAATCCTAAAGGTAGGGATATCACAAAGAGGTTCATTCCCAACCCACTTGTCTTCCCAGAACAAGATTTTTTTTTCATCTCCAAGCTTCCACATCACTCCTTTCCCAGCAAGATCCCTGGCCTTAATAACATTATTCCAAAGAGAAGAACTAGGAGGAAGGGATTGGGAACTAAGGAGGTCTTTGATAGAAGCAACACCCCGTAAATATTTACTGTGCCAAATAGAATTCCACTCCTGAACTTCAGAAAAGGTATGCCACACCTGCTTAGGAAAAAGGGCTTTATTAAACACTCTCAAGCTTCGCAAGCCAAGAAACCCATACTTCTTGGGCTTGCACACACTCTCCCAGGAAACCAAAGGAAAACTCTTCTTTTCCTCCAACTCCTGACCAAAGAAAGCGTTTCTGCATTTTTTAAATAATTTCAACATATTTGGAAGGAATCTTGAACAAACTTAAAGCATAGACCGCCAAATTCTACAAAGAGGATTTGAGCATAAACACTTTTCCAGCCTGACTGAGGAGGGCCCCTTTCCATCCCACCAACTTGCGATTGAATTGGACCACCAGGGAAATCTAGAAAGATTTAGGTGGTTTAGATCCCAAAGGAAGACCCAAATAAATAGAAGGTAGAGAATTAATAGTACAACCAATAATTTCAACAATCTTCCTTTGCATCCATTCAGGAGTTTTAAAAAATAAGAGAGATCTTTTCCCCCTATTGATTCTCAGGCCATAAGCATCCTCATAAAACAAGGGAGTTCCTCAAAACTATGGCTTCTCCAATAGTTGCGCTTCCCATGAGTATAGTGTCATCAACAAATCATTGATGAGAACACACAAGATTAGCTGAAGATGGTTTTAACCCTTTCAAACTACCTTCCTCCACCTTTTTGTACAAAATCATTCCAAGACTTTCAGCCATAAGAGTAAAGAGGATAGGCGATACAAGGTCTCCTTGTCTCACACCTCTAGTGACTTTAAAAAAATGGGAAAGGGACCCATTGATTATAACAATAATGTTGGTAGTAGTTATCATTTCCTTTATCAATTTCACAAATCTTTTAGAAAACCCAAAAGCTCTTAAATTTTTTAGCAAAAACTCCCAGTCCACTCTATCATAGGCCTTAGACATATCCAAATTTAGAAGGAAACCTTGACTCTTGGACACCTCAAGAGAATGCATATTCTCATGAATAGTAATGATAGAGCCCAAAACCTGTCTTCCGGGGATGAAAGCATTCTGCTAAGGATTGACGAGAAGCGAGAGAACACCCAACAACCTAGTAGTAACCACTTTAGATATGATTTTATAAAAGGATTTGCATAAACTAATCACAAAAAAATTCTCAAATTTTTCTGCACCAGAGAGCTTAGGGATAAGAACAATAAATGTAGACATTGTAGAGTTAAGGTCCTTTAACAGTTTTCTAGATCCAAAAAAATCTTTAACAATGTTAGTGACATCCTCAGCCACAATCTCCCAGAAGACTTGGAAAAAGAACATAGGGAAACCATCAGGCCCCGAGGCCTTATTGCCCTCAAACGAGAACACAACCTTTCTGACCTCATCCATTGAAGGGACAACAGTCAGAGACTTATTATGAACCTCATTCAGAATATTAGGAATAACATCAATGAGGTTTTGTTGAGCATTCACATCCAGCCTTCCATCAACAGATAACAGGTTCACAAAGAACTGAATAGCTTCACTCCTTATCTCATCCTCCTTCTCAACTCTTATACCATTCTTCATAATATGAGTTATACGATTAGACGCCCTATGTTTCATGGTAGTCGTGGAAAAATATAGTATTCTTATCCCCAAAAGACAACCAGACCAACCTAGATCTTTGTTTCCAGAATTCTTCTTCCTTAGAGATTATGACATGATAATTAGTAAGGATTTCATTCTCTTTGGAAAGGAGATCTCCCACATAGCCATCTTTCTAGATCCTATCTTGAATATCCTTTAACTCCATTTGGATTGCAGACTTAGAAGCAAAATATCACCAAAAAATTCTCTATTCCAATGTCTAACATTAGTTTTGACCTCACTAAGATTCTTGGCCACCCGAAACAAGGCAGTACCACTAACCATTATGCTCCACCATTCATGAATACATCTAGAAATTTGAGGGTGAGACAACCACATTTTTTCAAATCTAAAAAGGGAAGTTTCTCTTACCTAAAATAGAGTCAACCACAAAGCTAATGGGATAGTGATCCAAACCTATCCTTGAGAGAGCAGTTAGAGAGCAGAAATAGTCCTTTAACCAATTATTCAAAATTAAAGCCCTGTCAAGCCGGACTTGAATAAGATCATTCCCTACCCTCCTATTGGACCAAGTAAACGTAGCACCCTTTAGGTCCACATCATGTAAATATTGAGAATTAATAAAGTCCATCAAGTCCAGTTTACTATCCGTATGAATCTGGGACCCTCCAAACTTTTCTGGTTCAAGCAATGGAGTATTAAAGTCTCCCATAATAATCCAATTCTCATCAAGGAAGCTAAGCCTGAGAGCCTCAAGTCTTTTCCAAAAATTCCTTCTCGTAGTCTTGTTATTGGGGGCATATATATTAGACAAAATCCAACTGAAGTCATATCTAATGTGCCTGAATCTAGTAGCCACATGGTTGGCATCTTCCCAAACTGGGGTAACTTGGATATGATCTTGGTTCCAAAAAGTCACAAGACCTCCAAAAGCCCCCTCCGAGCTCCTACCCTGAACACCACTATTCTTGAAGACTTTAATTCTTTCCATCCTTTCCTTAGGCATTTTGGTTTCCTGAATAATTAAAATATTTGACTTATGGTCCCTAGAAAAATTGTGCAAAATTTCTTGTTTATGGGAGTTGTTTAGCCCCCGAATATTCCAAGACATAAGATTCATTTCTTTGATGGGGTACTATTTCAGTAGATCTCTAGGATGGTTCTTTGAACCCCATTAACAATGTTTTGGATGCATTCCTGCTCTTTATGCCATCTTGTGGATTTTCTGCTCGAACCTCTCTGGGTTCCACAATCCACTTTTGATCTATTTCTCATGGAAACCCCCAAAGTATTGCTCCATTTTTTGTTCTTCTTCTTCTCGACCTTTGTGTATGAGCTATCCTCCTCAAGATCCAGGTCCTCAAGACCCATGAATTCTTATCCATCCATAAATTCATCTCCTGCAACATCATTAATGATCAGGGAATACCTCAAGTCATTCCCCATCTTGTTGGTCTCCTTTCAACTCCCAAAAGTATCCTTCACTACCACCGGGGAGAATTGAGAACTATCCCTGAGAGATGAGGGAGAAGTCTTCTCCTCAATCTCCATAAAGTCCTTATCATCACTTGCTTTACTTCTTGCCTCTTGGCCACAGCAAGAAGTCTTCTCCAAGTTTCCAAACAAGGTTTTTGGAACCTTCTTTTCTAAGTTCAAGCTTTCATCAAAATTTCCAATGCTCCCTCCATCTTCCTTTTCATCCTCACCCTGGGACCCCTTAGTGCTCAAGTCCATGGTTTATTTATTTTGACCACTAAAAACATTGTCCAAAACATTCCCATTCAAATTCACTTCATCATTTTTATCTTCCAGGTTGGATTTCTGACCCTCCCCATTCTTATCCTGACCATCCAAAGAGTTATTCAACTTGCCCTTATTCCCATCCTCTGGGGATTTCTCCATCATTTTAGCCTTCCAAATTTTGGTCTCTTTAATACTCGACTTGGCTTTAGGTTTGGATACACTATTTGGGCATTTCCTCACCCAATGCCCCACTTTTTTGCAGTTAAAACACACAAAAGGGAGAGTTTCAAACTCTATTGTCTGGACCCACTTCCCCAGCTTTGATATAATTTCTATAGAAGACAAAAAATCAGTAGTCTAGGTAATACCCACACAGATCCTAGCAAACACCAGCCTTTTCTAGCTGAGGTCATGGTGTCTATGGATAATAGTTCCCCAAAAGAATTTTCTATTTCCCTAAAAACATCCTCATTCCAAAACTCCATAGGTAGGCCTGGTAATCGAACCCACACGGGCATTACCTCAAAAGAAGTATCTGAAAAAGTCTATTTTTGGGGACTATTTCTTGATAGCCAAGGATGACTTACCAATGACCTAGGGGCTACCACACAACACAAAAATCTTATCCTCTTCACAGGAAAAATCAAAAGAGAAAAATCCTTTGGGTAAGGCCACAACCTCAATTTGACCTTTAGCTCTCCACTTCTTCCTAACAAAGTCCCTTACCAATTTAATATTTGGCCTTGGACCCATAAATTTTCCCACCAACGAAGAAGCCATCAAAGAAGCGTTATGATCTATTATTGGATCAGGGACAAGAATAGAGAACGTACCACTCAAAGGGACCAAAATATTGCTGATCGGAGGGAAGGTAGACTTACCAACAGGCTTGGTACCAAACAACGAAGTCCATTTTCTTTTTGAATCCTCTCGAGCTTGGTCTCCCATCTCCTTCTCCACTTCCTGGTTTCCCAAGAACCCGGTCCCACCAACCCCTCCATTCGGAATAGAGCTTGAAAAAAAATTACCTCTGGGGTCCCTCCTGTCTCCTGGGTCCCCCCACTTCCCCTGGCCCCAATCCTCAAAAATAGCTCCCCCTCGCTCCTCACCTACTAGCTCCCCTACCGCATCCATTGAAATCCATCCCCCAACGTAGAACCAGCTGCCTTCGAACTAGACACCCATTTCTGACTAGGAGAAAATTCAAATCCTCTTTTCCGCTCACCCATCGCTCTTTTGAGATGATGTTTTTCTATTCTTAATCTAATCAAAATGTTATCCATAATGAAATTAATGAAAATTTTACTAGTTTCCCTCCTTGTAGGAATTGCCTCCACCCACTTGGTGAAGTATTATGTGGCAACAAGTATCCAACTGTGACCACCACTAGATTTCTCATTAAACTTACCAATAAATTTTATGCCTCATTATTGAAAAGAAGCCTCAATATTTTGTGTTGTAAGGGGAAAAGCACCAGATAAATTTAACTTACTAGAGAATATTTGGAAATAATCAGACTTCTTTACCATTTTATGTGTATTAGAAAAGAGAGAAGACCGCCAATATCCAAACCTCGAGATCTTATGGGCAGTTGTCTTGGCTATGTAATGGTATCCACAAACTCCACCATGTATTTCTTTCAAAGATTTGTTTGCCTATTTCTCATCAACACACCTCAACATCACACCCACTCTATCCCTCCAATACAAGCAACCCTCAATCATAACATAATTGATTGCTTGTAACTTCAAGGTCCTTTTTTGATTATCAATCATATGATCAACGCAAGACATGTTCCTCAAATAATGTAAAATGTCTTTGTACCATAGGAATTCATGAACAATACATTCTTTCTCTTGAGTTCCTTCAAGTTCAACTTCATTCATTTTTCTTTTACCTCTCTCAACAGGGGAAATCCTTTTCTTTCCATTATCAGCAACAGAGGCACCAACAATCAAGGCAAGTGCCTTTTCCTTGTGCTCTTCTATTCTCATCATTTCTAATAAAGGAACTGATACTTTGATCTACGACAAGATCTAATTCATATCCACAACACTGTATTTGTGGATATTATATTTTGAAGCAATCAACTCACCCACCTTTCCTTGCTTAAATTTAGGTTTATTTTTTTGAGAAAATTTACTTATTTTTTCTCCTAATCACTCTTTTCTTCCTAGTACTTGTCCTTAGTAGGGGGAACCTCATTCTGATTTTCAAGATTCTTAGCCTCTTTTACTTCAATATCCTTGTTCTTAGTAGGGATCCACCCTTTTGCACCACTATTTCCCTCTTTCATAAAAAGGCTACCAAGGTTCCCTTGATCTTTATTGACTATCATATTCCTCAGATTATAAGTAATTCTAGCCTGTACAACAACAACCATAGTTAATAATATGATTTCTTCATCTGAAGGCCTTCTTAGTCTCACATCTTCCTTTGATTCTAAATTGTTCACTCTAGAAATTTTTTCATTCTAAAACTTATTGATTATAAAAAGTGATTTTTTTGTCTTCTCTCTTGAATATCAATTTTTGAACATTCCTCCTCTAAGGAATGTTCATTAGCAATGGGGCCTATCCCAAATAACATATTTATTCCTTGATCCTCCATATATTAACCATCACAATCATTGTATGATTCATGGATATCCTCCAAGGACTGAGCAACCCTACATTGCAATGAAGAATCTGGCAATTAACAAGGGTCACACAAAGGAGTATCTTCCACAAAGTTTGCATTATTTCTTTTCAAGGGGTCAGGAGTTTCTTTTTTTTGCACATTTCTCTTATTGTTTTAAACAAGCCTACCATTGTTCCAATTTGTGTTATATGGCTGGTTTGAAAGATTAGGCATTATTTCTTGCCTCTAATAGTTTGGTTTATCATGAGATAAACCTTCATCATTTATTTCTATCTTGTAGGTTAGGTCTTTTATGGCATTCATCATTTTATCCATCTTTTCTTCTTGCACATTAGCCTTTTCATTTTTACGACCTTTAGGGTTTTTGAGAACCTTTATATCTTCTCTTTTGTTGATCTTTATGGAGGCTTTCCCGTTATTATCAATGTTGATTGCAATCCTGAATGCATCTCTCAA
This sequence comes from Sequoiadendron giganteum, assembly GCA_007115665.2. Lineage (NCBI taxonomy): Eukaryota > Viridiplantae > Streptophyta > Pinopsida > Cupressales > Cupressaceae > Sequoiadendron > Sequoiadendron giganteum. The sequence goes on from CM021100.1 coordinate 663,095,760, forward strand.
GGACTGAGGATTCTTATCCCTTAATTCATAGCTCATTTTAGGATCATAAGCCTTACAATACAAGACTAAACACATAGAATCATGGGGCCTCATATTAATAGGGAACTTATTGAAGATTCTATTGAACCTTACATTGAATTCAACAATAGATTCATTATATCCCTCGCTAATGCTAGTGAACTCATTTGCTAAAAATTATTTCCATACTTCTCTTTGAATACCCTCTTGAATTCTTCCCAAGATATAATACCACCATTAGGAAAATTTATATACCAGTCTCTAGCTTCACTAGTCAAGGATTGCATAAATAATTTCATGACAACATCTTCATGTTCCACCTCAAAGTCATCTAGCAAGTTCAAAAAGGTGCTTAAGTTCTCTTCACCTGTCACTACGTCAGTTCCTAAAAATATTGAAAGATATTGCCTCACTTCATTGGAACTTGATCAGGGTATCCAAGGATTCTCCCAAAATCAAGTTGCCTATACCTATCCTTCTACAGGGGTCTTCTTCAAGGAACATTTCCTCCTCTAAAGTTCTAATAACCTCCTTGGTTTTGATGAATATTTTGTTGTACATGTGGTTTTTGTGATATGGGAATGTATTGGTTTCCCACATGTGGTGGAACACCACCCTACACCTAAGGACTAGTCTGATACTATCCTTGAGTGTTTGGTACATAATTTCCAACTCCTATGTTTTGTCCCACCAATTGTGGTTGAGACATACTTCCCACATTTGTGTTTTGCTGAAAGTATTGACCCTGTGTGAGGTTTACCCAAGGGCTAACTGAAACATTAGAACTCATAGGCATAGAACTCATGCATGGATTACTTTGTGAATTGGAAGGACCCGCACCTCCAGATGAAGTACTTCTCACATAATCTGCACTAGTCACATGTTGTGAAATACTATTTGGCTAAGGATTAGTCCATGTGCTCACATGGGAGTTAATTATAGGCATACTTATTTTATTGTTATTTCTAGCTTGGTTTTGCGATATACATATAAAAGTGCTAACAAAATTTTGTGCTACATTGAGATTATCAAGCTCTCTTTATAGATCATCTACATATCTTATAGCTTCTCTAATTCTTTCTTGTTTCACTCTTTCAATTTATAATTGTAAATTATGGGTATCGCTCAGTTTTCCTCCTTAGTTTGGACTATATTACTGGGAGTAGGGGCTTGTGAAATAGCAGGAGGGGCTTGAGAAGGATTTTTAGAAGGAACACCAGTAGTAAATGTGGAATTAGCATGGTTTTCAAAAGAAAAGGCATGGCCTTTTGAAGCAATAGGATCATCATGTAATTTTGTATCACAAAATTTCCAAGGGGTAGATTTTGATCTCAAGGTTCTTTCAATAGTAGGGTCAACCCTACTCTGATTTTCATTTCTTCTTTTCCTTTCTCTTCTATGAGAATTTATAGACCTAATCAATGGTGTAGCCAATCCCTCTTCATTTAATAGAGCATATATTTCTCAATAAAAATCATAACTATTCTCACTATGCATAATATAACTAGTATTTTTATCAAAAGTTGGATTAGACTTACTTGGATTGTTGTTCTTTTAAATTTGATCTTTGTCTCTCCAAGATGTTCAACTTCTTGTGTTCCCTCCCTCTGTTCTTTTTGAAGGGTCATCATTGTGAATTGATCTTCTATCATACATGATTGTAGCTTCTTCTTTTCAATTGGTCTTCAAAGTGTAGAGTCACCACCCAACTTAATGGGAACAATATTCCTTTCTTCACTACACTTTAATAGAAGTTCTCAAATTTGACAACTTTCTTATGGCTATTTTAATAGATGGATTTGGATAAAACTCTTGACTTGATCCACTAAGACATAGACAACTGGGCAGAATTCCTTCTATCCTTATTAGAGTTGCCAATCTATTGGTTTTTCCAATTGATTGACTCGATTCTCCTAAAGGCTAGCTACTCCTTATTCTTAGAGACCCTAGGTCAGTGGCCAACGAATGAGAGACAAATTGGTAAACTCTCCTCTGCGCTTTAGGCTCTACAGAACCAAGGTGGGTTTCCCTATAAAATTACTTACATATAATACCTCTATGTAAATAATTCTTTTGATAATAGATCATTACACTACAATGGTTGAGGATTTTGATGGGCTAAATCATCTATGCAACCTTTTACACTCTCAATTTTTTTGGTAGTATGGAAATAAACATGAAAGTAAAATGCAGGGAAATAAAAGGTTTTGGTTTTGATTTTGAAATTGGATCCACCTTGGACTTAGGATTTTAGGCATCGATTGACCAATGCCTTATCCACATAGAGTGCAAAAATGAAAAAACACTCCTACAATAGACCAACCCCTGGTTTCTAATAAACTTACTATCTTGCAGCAAGAAACCAAAAAAAGAACAATACTATCAAAATTCTTAGATATACTTATTGCATCATCATAACCTTAACATATGAATTGAAATAAATTACTCTATTCCTTGAAAAAAAAATAACAACTCATACATTCATGATCAAAAAATGTGATATGAGAACCAAAAAAATCCTTGATTATCTTGATTCAAAGGCAATGAGTACAATAATAAAGAGAATGATAAACTAATGCATAACATTAACTACAATGCAATGGGCATTTAGGTCATCTATTTTTATTATAGAGAAAATATTACATTTATTTCCTAAGTGCATAAAAAGAAAACACTACACAGACTAAGGCAAAAGACTTAAAAAAGTTTTTAGAGAATGGAATCCAAACAAAAACAACAAAAATTTCCTTTATAGTTGCAAGCATAACTCAAATCGAATTCAAAATCCTTAACCCTAACCTAACTAGGGTTTCAAAAAGATGAACTTTGATTACAAAATGTCTGAATTGCCCCAAAAATAGAGAAACAACTAGCCATAAAGGCTCCTAACACCTCGAGCATAGTCCAAAATGATGTTATCGTGAATGCAAGTATGGAACTCTGAGGAAATCCGTATGAAAAAATAGGAAAACATGCCCTAATAGAATAATTTGACCTTTGCAACACATCAAAGAGTAATGACATCATCTGAAAGTAAATGCAACGTTGGAATGGTGAGGAAAATTGATCCTGGACTGGTCTGATTTGGTCTGGTAGTTGGAATGTCGTCGAACAATAAATTCTACAATTTTCCCATGAACCAAAGGGGTTAACTATTTTAGTTCAAATTATATCTGGTGGATTGGATATGAATGGCCCAAATCACAACATAATGAAGTTTTAAAATGTGACCATTGATCTTCATCATATTTAAGATCACTGGCTATCATGTGATCACAATACATCACAACTTCCTTCATTTACCCAAAAATCAAAATCATGATGCACTAGATGCATGTGATGCAATAGTATCTTTCCACATATCCCTACTAATATCCCCCATACTAAGTCCTGTTATGCCCTACATACACGCCCCAACTTTTTCTTGGAAAATTCAGGGACTCCCCTCTGTTTTCTTTCGTTTTTCTAGTTTGTTTTGTCGAGATCAGGTTGCAAGATGGAATCAGCACTTAACACCTTTCGAGGTTTCAAGTTTTGGTTTCGCCCCCAACTTCGATCCCTGCTTCGCCTTCGGGTGTCGTTCGGGTTCACATTTCTTGTCCAGTCCCGTCTCATCCCCATCTTGTTCTCCGGCCCATTTTTGTTTCATCTCATCTTCCATCGTTGCATCGTCCGTTTGTTTTGGTCATTTGCATTTCATCTTTGGTTTTGGCCGTTTTCATTTTCTTGTTTTCGCCTGTGTTTGTCCCGTCCTTTTGGTTGTCTTTTCACCGTGCTTGGTTCTTGCGTCGTTTGTTTCTAGTTATGTGTTTTGTTGTCTTTGTCGGGGTATCATCTCTGTCTATCTTACTGTTCCGCCTTAGTCATTTTGAAAATACAACAAATAGAAAACTCAAAAATACAAAAAAAATATAAATAAATAAATATTTTTCTTGGTTAAAGTCTAAAAAGATTTGAATTTAGAAGTTTCAAAATAAAGAAATTAAATAAACAAATCTTTTATTTATTTAAAATAATAATAATAATTAACTTTTTGAATGTTTTTAAACATTTGAAATGTTCTTTTTAAATAAAATATTTTAAAATAAAATTTAAAAGATTAGGAATAAATAAATCTTTTATTTAAAAGATTTATAAAACAACAAAAAAATTTAAATAAATAAACAAACAAAATCTTTTAAATATTTAACTTTAAAAGGTTATATAAAAAATCATAAAAAATAATAAAATAATAAAAACAAATAAAAATTAAATAAAAAATAAATAAATTAAAAAATGTTTAGTTTGCGGACTCAGAACCGGGGAGAATTTTGAACCGGGCACTACAATTGAAAATGTTCACATTCCAACTTTGGTTCCGCCTTCCCGCATTCGTCCAACTTGGTCCCGAACCCGCACAACACATTGGGTAAAAGATTAGAAAATAAAGAGAATGGTTATGGGCCTGCCTTAATAAATTTTTCCATATCGGAACCTGAACTAAACAAAAATAGGGTTCACGGTTCTATTCCCACTCCATAGGCATAAAGCCAAGATGGAGGCATAGACAGGGTGCATATGAATTGTTTGACAGAAAGCGTGAAACAGATGCATGTAAGTGGAATGCCATGGATGCAGAATACAATTTTTTAAAAGGCTTTGGAAATGCCTCAAAAATGTAGTCTCATGGAATGACAATGCTTGCAAAACGTGGAAGCATAGATGTGGCATAATGAGCCATTTGAAAAAATTCCTCAAAGAAACGTAATCCTGGTAGTGCAATGGAAACAAAAGACAAAGCATGTATGAGATGTTTGAAAAAATGCTTCAAAATTTCACCTCAGTGGAATGCATGATCACAGGATCCACACAAAAGTAGATTTGTTGAAAAGATGTTAGAAACTTCAAGAAAACGCAATTGGTAGCTCTAAAGCCAGACACCACGACCTCTGTTTTTTCCAGCATCCTCAAGCACCAAACGTGACAGCAAGGAAGACAGGTGCATCAGTATGGCGCGCCGATGGGGATCTTTATCAGAAGTTGAACTTGCATTTTCCCTGGAAAATTTAATGCAAAAATGGTAAGGGCATAGACAAACGCATGAAAATGCGTAAGCATTGACAAGGGCACGAGAACTGTTTGATAGAATGCCCCAAAAAAAAATGATTTCATAGAATGTCACCATTGCAGGATATGCACGAAATGGATTTGGTGAAAAGGCGTTAGAAACCTTCAATCAAATGTAAATCCTTCATGAGAATGGAGAATGCGAGGGCTGCTGCTGTAAAATCCCCAATTTGTAGAAAAAATTGCCTCAAAGAGATGTCATCTCATGGCATACAATGGGAGATTTTAGAACAGAGCATGGTTGTCCATGAAAGCATGATTGCGACTGACCTGGTAAACATACATGGAGAATTTGTGAGTATTGACATCGTGCGGGTTTGTGAGCAGGGTACTTCAAGCAGAGCTGCATGGAGCGATTTTGGTGAAGAGCCACCAAATAAAAGAGGATGATCAATTGAGTGCACTTGTTTCAAAACATGCACAAAATGAATTTGGCAAAATTACGAAGTGACTAATTTTTCTGATTTATTATGTGCTTACATGGTATGATCAAATAATTATAGTTTTTGTGATACGTGTAGGTGTTTGTTTCAGGATACCAACGGTGCCAAGATTAGAGTAGGCACAACTTTAAATTGATGTTATTTTATTTTAAATAACATTAAATAGATTTTACTGTTATTTTAATAACCATGATTTAAAGTTTATTTACATTTAATTAAAAAAATATTGTCATTGTTTAGTTGATTTTCTCAATTGATTAACTATGCATTTTGTGTTCTACAGGTATTGTTAGATTCAAAAATGGTGTTGAATGTTGAATACATGCAAGAACATAATTTTAATGTTATCTTAATAACGTTACTATTAAGAGGGAGTTTATTGTTTCAATTATGAATATTGAGAGTTTATTCTTGTTTGATTGAAATAATTTGAAATTAATTAATTAATGAGTTTTATAAACTAATTAGTTTACTTTGTGTTTTGCAGGAACCTTTTTAAACTGGAAGTGAACTAAACGTATGTTGGGCCTGCTTGACACATTTTTTGGAAAATACATTGCTTTACATTGTGCAAGACGAAGAACTCAAAGTTGAAGCTGAAAGTTGCAATTGTGAACTAAGATCAATGGAATTGCAAACTAAAAAGCACAAAAAGCTACAGCTTTTTGATGTCTCAATTTGGGGAGAAAATTGTGTAATTATGAGCTATTAATTGTAAAATCAAGCTCATTGTAAAGGGTTAGAGACTTAGGAAAGCAAGGAGAATTTTTTATAGATTAGTTGATTTAGAGTTAGCAGTAGAGTAGATGATACAATTTTCTGCAATTTTAGTTTTAGTTGGGTTAACTCAAAGATATTTATTTTTGTACATTGGTGATCTTGCCAAATTTAGAAATGTTGTTTATTTGTTTTGCAACAGTAGAAGTAGCCGGATTTAAACCTGCTTTATGTTATGCTCTAGAATGGTGTTCGTTGTGTTAATCCTTTGATTTGGAATCTTTCAAGGAATGGAGTTCTATCTTTTCTTTTTTTTGAATTGTGATTTGAAATCTGCTATGAATATTTCCACTGTGAATGAATGGCTTTGTATTGATTACAGGTTGATTTGTTTTGCAGTTCTAGTTTAAGAATTCCTTGGAAGGTAATAGGTTTGATTAGTGGAATGAATCAACATTCTTTTATCTCTTGTGTCCCTGATCTATCTTTTACCCTTTTTTATACCTCTTGTTAGAGTAGGTTTAGATAGAAGTTTGATCCTGCAACAATCAAGAAGCTTGATAACCAGCAGGCCCCTTGAACGTTACAACCTCATTGACCACTTAGCAAAAATAGCACAGTTGAGAACCAACTACAAAGACCTTGGAAGATAAGTGGTTTTAGATGAGTTATATTTTTTAGGAGAAATAGAGTAGAGATATTATGTTTAAATGTTGTTGTTTCAATTTGGCTATCAACAGAATTGGTGCTAGAAGGAGGGCTTGAGATATTTCTTTGCTTTGTTGCATGGGAGTGGGTTGGATCTCGAAAAGCCCAGCTCTGATGGGTAGCCCTTTGTGTATACCTGGATTTATTCATGAAATCCCTGGTCACATGTATGATAGGCTTCCTTTATTTTTCCCTAACAGTGGAAAAAATGCTTCTAAACATGTCAATATTTGTAGGGATTTAGTCTTTTTTCTCTAGATTTAGCATGAGGATATCGTCTGTCAATTTTTTGTCAAAACACTTCAAGGTACAACGAAACAATGGTATGTTAATCTGCCACCAGATTCTATTTTTTCATGGATAAAATTAGAAATCTTATTCCTAGATCAATTTGACCCTTATGCACATGCACCAAACCCATCACATGAATTTTCAGCTACGAAAAGGATACCACTAGAACCCATTTACCAATTCAATCACAGATTCTTGTTTATGTATCAAAGGGTTCAAGATTTAAATATGTTTATTGATGATCATATCCTGATAGAACATTATTATTGGGGTTTGAACCCTCCATTTACAACAAAAATTAGACGTTGTGGTGAGGCTACATCCCTACATGATGCATTGAACAAAGCTTTCTTATTGGCACAATCTAGACATGACACGAGAAATTCAGGTAGCCAAAATCAGGTTTATAATCCTCTTGTGCTTGCAAATTGCCATCCTTTGCAGCCTTGCATAGGTTTACCTACCATCCCTACCCAGATGCAATCATCCTCACCAAGCAACTATAACCTTCCTAATCTTCCAAGCACCAAGTTTCCCAATGCTTCATATCAAGTCAATCGCATGCAAGGCCACTCGAAGAACCTATCTCTACAAAATCCAACCACAGAGGTAAGTATGCCACTTGTCAATGAAGTTGTGAGTATATCGTCTATTTTCAATCATATTCCTAAGCATAGTCCATTACATCATAATGAACTTGTAAGCGAAATATTTGATGAGCAAGTATATCAATTTGACATTTTATATGATAAAGAGTATGAAACAGATATAAAGTTAGAGCATGATGGAAATCTCATATTAGAATCTAGTTTCATTGGAAATTTTAATACTAACGATGATACTGAGAGAAATGAGGTATTAACAGAAAAATGTTGTCATGAGAAGTCAACGACTAAAGAATCTCCTTCTAATTCTTTGAACACCTATTTTGAGCAGGCTGAGAATTAGTATGATGAAGGAACAAAAAATTACAATTCATGTTGGCTAGATATCCCACATATGCAAAATCAATTAAGGGAAAAATTGGAAGAACTAGGAGATATGAAGTTATCAGAACTTGTTAAGCCAAATGGGTGTAGGATACATCGAACAAATCAACATTCTTAGATGGATTGTCATGTTTTCCTTGGTAGGATGGAATTATACTTCAAACAGTTGATTACTGTTGAAGGAATACTTATGGAAGATCCTTGGAGTACCTACCCACTCGATGAGGAAGATGAAACAATTAGTACACATGAAAATGGTAATGACTTCATTCGCAATGATGAGATTAACTGTGAGAACATGATGAAATCCTCCCCATCATCTGATGATCGTGGTCCTTGCATCGAGATGGGTTCAATAATTGATGAAGATTCTCTACCTTGTACAGATATGCTCATTATAGAAGATAAATTTATCAATGCATTCATAGATTCTTTCATGATGGTAGATGAGGAAGAAACATCCTATGATGACTTAACACGGGAAAATGAATCTGCTGATCTAAATAATGAACAGATTGAAACAAACAACATACTTCTGGATAAGATTGCAAATGAATCTCGTGGTGAAAGACACAAAGTTGAATGCCAGATTGATCCTTCAAGGGAGGGAGATCAAATGGATGTTCAAATTATTCAAGGGCTGCCTGATAATCATTCAGATCAGATTTACCCTTGTCAAGAAAATAAATTAGATCTCAATGCTAATCAAAATATTGACATTTATGAAATTAGTGGTTGGTTGCAGCAAGGAGTGAACAAACGGCGACTCTGAAGAATATCAAAAGAATATCAAGCAAATTGTCAAGAGGTTGCTCCAAAGATTCAATCCTTTCAACATGGCGAAGAGAATGAAATGAGGGAGTATTTTCTTGGTTTTGATTTTGTTTATTCAAATGTGATTTTTGAAGAAAATCCTTGGTTAGCATGCACTGGTGAATTTTATTTTAACAGCGATGAGCTTGACATGGACTTGCACGTTCTAGTTGATGATATGCAAAAGCATGAATTGAATAAGTTTTTTCCTGAATTTGACTTCGCACATTCAAATGAGTTGTTTGAAGAAAATCCTCGTTCAACCATCTTTGGCATTAATGATGATGAATTGGATGTTGATTTTTAAACTCTCTTGGGTGACATTTTTGAAGAGAGTGCTAATAGCAATGCTTCATCTCAGAAAGATGTGGGTTTGCAGACCTTGCAAGTTTATGACATGGGTGATTTGTTGCTTAGTTCTTCTAAGGAGACCAATAAAATTAGTGAATCCGTGCCCGAGATGAATACATAAATGATGGTAAATGGATATCCCATCTACAAAATGAATCTCACTTCAGGTGATCCATGTGGAATTCTTATTTTTGGTTCACATCCTGAGGTAAGTTGTTCTGATTTCTTGTTGTCCAAAAATATTGTTGAGTCAAGTAAGGAAAATTTTGAACAAATTGTCTTAAAGGTTGAGGAGGCTAGCCATTTAATAAGTGATGCATGTACTTTAGAAAACATGATTGAAGTTGATAGTCCTGATGAAATTAAATAGACTGGTTTGTTGTTTGAGACTAGTCTTGGTTGTGATAAGAATAGGCCTAAAAATTTTAAACTAGATTTGTGTGTCTTGAATGCTAATGATACATTGCTAATGGATGTCTTTTATGTTGACATGCATGTACTGGAGCGAAATGGAACGGTGTTTCATGAGTTGAGACCTCGAGAGGAGGAATTTGTACAACACAAGTCTACACCAGCAATTGAAGGTCTTCTAAATCAGGTTGTCTTTTCATTACCCTCTGTGTTTTGATCATTTTCAGTTTGATTATGATGTTGGGGAAAGTAAAATGTGTTTGTGGGTAAATCATGATAAGACTGAGAACCCACAGTTGTTAATATTTTGAACTTTATAGCCTCAGAATGAATTTAAGGCACGTAAACTTTACATTTTTGAGTATAAAGATAAATTTGCTAGGTTTAGAACCATACCTAGTAAGTTAAGATTTTTGCACATAATGAAAAATCTGTTAGGTTCATGTATAATTTTTTATAGTTTTATGTTTGTAGAGCTCAGTTTAGAGTTAGTTTAGGATTAGGATTGGTTAGTGTTAATTTTTAGTTTAGTTAGTTTTCTTTTTGTTTTTGTTTTTGTTGTTTGTTTTGGTTTCTTTTCTTTTCTTCTATTGTTTTCTTTTTTGTTTGTTTCCTCTTGTTTTTGTTTTGTTTCTGGGTTTGTTGCTCTCTTTTTTTTTGGTCTTTTGTTGTTTGTTTGTTGTTTTTGTTCTCATTTTTTTGTTTTGGTTTTTTTGGTTTTTTGTGTCCGTGTGTGTATTTTTTTCTTCTGATCTTCTCTTTTGTTTGTTTCTTTTCTTTCATCTAGGGGGGGTTTCCTCTCATTAACAGTAGGAGCTGAGTTGTTGTATGCAAGTTATGCTAAAAGGTGAATCTGTTGAGATTTTGTCGTGGGTATTTTCAAACACTTTATTAGACAGTTGCTTTGAAAACTTTAATTTACCTTCATCCATTTCAAACTAGGGAATGTTAGCATGGATTAGGACTTGGTATATTATGCAGTTTTGGGGAGTTTTTGAAAGTCTATCATGATCTGCACATCTTAAGAGATCCATCAGTTAGTTTGCATCGGGTGGGGTAGCTCTATTCCAAGTGAAAAATATAAAGGTTTGCATTGCTTTCACGATGTCCACTGTGGTTCTCAAACCGCTACTTAGGCTTCATTGCTTAAGGATTGAGAGAAACAAGAAATTATACTTCGAACGAATAAACACTTGAGAAAAAGAGGAAATAAAAGAAATCTGAGAATGAACTCAATCAGCAAGGGTGATTTGAGTATCTCTACTGGGGCTATAGACGCCTGACGGGTAGTAGAGCGATGCTTAGAGAGAACCAAAGGTATCTCTATCGAGGCTATAGATGTCTATCTGGCAACAAAACTATGCCCAGGATATCATTGTACATCAAAAATGTAACTCAAAACTGCGTAGCTTGGGTAGATTCTATTCCACTTTGATCATGGCAACGCTTATGGAGGGGAACGAGTCATTTGCACACAGAGACAGATTTCAATTTCATCTCAGACCTCTCTCGTGTCCTAGTTTGATTGTGTTTGCACCTCTTGGATTGTCTTGAATGAACGTAAACCAGAGATTTTGGGTATTTGGAGGGTCATGCATTTTAAAATGCTTTGCGCATTTTCCCAACCGAGTTGCCATTTTTTATGCCCTGTATACATGCCCCAACTTTTTCTTGGAAAATTCGGAGAACCCCCTCTATTTTCTTTCATTTTTTTGGTTTGTTTTGTCGGGATCAGGTTGCAGGATGGAATCAGCACCTGACACCTTTCGGGGTTTCAAGTTTTGGTTCCGCCCCCGACTCTAATTCTTGCTTCACCTTCGGGTGTCGTTCAGGTTCATGTTTCTTGTTTGGTCTTGTCTCATCCCCATCTTGTTCTTCGGCCCATTTTTGCTTCATCTCATATTTCATCATTGTGTCATCCATTTGTTTTGGTCGTTTTCATTTTGTCTTTGGTTTTGGCCATTTTTTTTTTCTTGTTTCTGCATGTCTTTCTCCCGTCCTTTTGGTCATCTTTTCGCCATGCTCAGTTCTTGCGTCATTTGTTTCTAGTTTCATGTTTTGTTGTCTTTTTCGGGGTTCCATCTTTTTCTATCGCGTTGTTCTGCCTTAGAGTCATTTTGAAAAATACAAAAAATACAAAACTGAAAAATACAAAAAAATATAAATAAATAAATCTTTTTCACGTTCCAACTTTGGTCCCGCCTCCCCGCATTCGTCCAGCTTGGTCTCGAACCCACACAACACATTGGGTAAAAGATTAGAAAATAAAGAGAATGGTATCGAGCCCGCCTTAATAAATAAAAGTATGATAGACACTTTTAAACATTTAAACCAAAGTTTTACAATAACACCTATAGTACCATTTGAATGAAAAGGTGTACCATGGCGAAAGAACAATGATTTGATCACATACCAATCATAGATGAAGAGAGGCTATGATTTAGATAATATTCTCTACATAGTAGAATATGTCAATTTTGATGTGACCCCTCGACATATGATATGATCAGTATGGATCTTTATGACTGTGCAACCAAAAAAAATTGCCTCATGACCCAACAAAAAGTCTTAGATTTTGATGATTTGGTAGTCGATCCTTAGGTTCTTAGGTCTTTCCGATGTAATGGCAAGGTCAGTTTTCACCCAAACTACTCCAAAAAATCAGCTACCTCCCATATTTGGAAATTGAATCCCTTCTTCAAACCCTTGCAGATCTGACAAAATATATGAAATTTTGATGAAATGAAAGCGAAACCTGACTTCCTTTGATTCCTTAGATTCAATGGAGAGGTTCTCAAGTCCCCAACTCACAGACAACAAAAATTTCATGCCAATATTGGTCCCTTAGATCTGGGAAGAAGTCTACAACACTAAAGCTCTGATACCATGTAAGAGTTTATGGTGAAATCAACACCTCAGGATCACCTGCAAGATAAAATAACTTCCACAAGAGAGATGGAAGATACTATTATTAACGATGCAAGAATTCCAAAATAGTATCCAAACTAAATATGGCAACCACAATGAATATGGACATGTACATATGATTCCTTGCTTATATAGGCAAGGTGAGAAATAGGATTACACAAAATCATGACAAGTGTCTTAATCCTATCATATAATACAACTAAGTCATACCAACCAAGGACACAAACATTAAATAAATGCCAACTAGATAAGATAAGTGACAACTAATGGTTAACTAGAAATATTCCTTCCTAGGACCTAAGTGGACTTAACATTTTCAATAGGACCTAGATAGGTAGAACACCTATTTACACCAATACTATGTATCCCACCACAATATTTAATCTCCAATAATAATGGTAAATTATTGAAGACAAAAGATAATCTGATGTCTACAAACAAAATTCATGCCCTTGAGAAGAAACATAACCAAGTATAGATGTAGAAACTCTTCCCATTTCAAATATGAATTGGAGGGAAGAAGGATCAAGATGTATGAAGTCTTTGAATTATACTCAAGTTTCCCCATGTTGATTTTGAAAGATTCAACTACCAATTCAAGTTTTCTAGGCCACACTAATGAAGATGACAATCCAAACTCTAGTGGAAATAATTATAGAATAAGATCCAAAGAATCAAATTTCTCCTTTGAAGGTAAATATGTGTCCTCCAAATGTTGCTTAATGGTATCCACAATCATGTCAAACTGTGATGAATGATCATGTGGAGAATGAACAAGAGGTTATGAATGTTCCCTAACAACTGAAGAATAATCATTTCCATCAAGGATAAGGTGCATAAAATCAATGGTGTCTCCCAAATTTTAAATATGGGAATCTATAAACTAACCTAAAATGTATTTTGAGTACTCATACCAAGTAGCGATATCTAGAAGATAATCTATATCTTTGTCCATTGAATCACAAGAATCCATGGATGTATCAACACAATTATAATCAAAATCAATAGTATATGGAGGATATGAGATCTCAATTCATGTCATTGTAATATATTGTTCATCCCCAAACAATGTTGTTTCCACATAAGATTCTTAAGTGAAAACATCAAATGAATCTATTGATGCTGATTTAGAAGAAATTAGAAAACTACTACCATTGGCAATGCAAAGATGTCTCAACTTACAAAGATTATAAAGAAGTTACAACTCATCAAGTTCATTTTTCATTTATTCATCTATTGTATTAATTTTCTTCCCATATTAATCACATTTAATTTTCCATGGATTAGGAGACATGATTACAACAACAACAAAACACAATATTACCCCATAATTATTCAATCACGAGGACCCCCAAAGAGTATGGTTTGGAACTTTATATGTAGTGTGATTACAATACTAGAATGATTTCTAGAGTTTACAATGCCAAGATGGATCAAATATGGAAAAATAAAATAATATCTCAAAATGAGATCTTTAGATTTAAACTACAATTTTCCCATATGAACTAGACTGAAAATGAAGCCTTTCTAAAAGAAGAAAACTTCTCCAGGTGTCAATATTTCCAAGTTATCAACTAAAATGAAATTATATAGAAATCTAAATAAAATATAACTAGGGATAAATTTATAAAAAGTTCATGGATAGAATTGTAGAGCTCATCAACACCTTTCCAATGTCATAAGAATAATGAAATTAAAAAAAATTAGACAAAATGTTATGAGCTTAGTGGTACAAAAGGAATATATGACTTGAATAACCAATAAAATTAATCTATAGGAAAATATAAAAAATGGATTGTACCACTATCAAGTGCTCATAGCCAAAAAAAAATTGATATTTGTTTGCAAAATTTTGATACTTTGGTGGAAAGTTATGGTGTTTTGAAAAAAATTGCCCAGTTAGGGTTGTGGGGCAGATTTTAGGGCCCCTAGGCACTCAATGCTTGGCACCCATATGATTAACCATTTCAAATTAGTTCAATAAAAAATAATTCCACCATGATTGGTGGTGGGTGATAGGTTTTCCACACCATTCCATTAGGGATAAGCCCCATGCATTGGGTGAAATTGGCCACTAGTTATACTCATGACCAAGGTTTGCCAAAATTGCACTTGGATATCCTATTTTTTTTCAATAATTAAAAAAAAATTTCCTTGTACCATGATTATGCCAACATGATGCAAACAATCATATGAACTGTGCAAAGGGGATATTCTATGTGAATATGCTTGCAACTATACCCTAGAATATGCAACCTTTTGTTGATGCCAAAAATTGTATGGTTGCACATGGGTCCATAAGACTGTACAAATTCCATTTAGTTGTATTGAAAGATTGTGAAAACCTTAGAAAAAATAGCTAATATTTTTTATCACCCAAATATCAAGTATTTTATATGAAATTAAGGGGTTTTGGGATCTTTTATACTCGATGGTGAGGTTCATTTTTACTCAAAGTATGCCCAAAAATAGCTCAAGCCCAAATCATTCTCAAATTTGAGAAGGGTATTTACATATCTGAAGCTTTGATACCATATTAGAGATGATAGATAACTTTGATACCATGTTAGAGTCACTCAAGGACTCAAGCTCCTAAAATCACTTGTAAAACCAAAAAAACCTTCTACAAGAGAGAAAATAGAGCATAAATTTACAATAGTGGATGAAGAATATATTAAGATAAAATATGATCAATGCAATGTAATACAAAATCTACATATGAGACTTTGCTTATATAGATAAGGTTGAGAAGTAGGATTAGACAAGATCATGGCACATGTATTAATCCTATAACATGGGACAACTAATTTTAAATGAACTAAGACACAAGAAGTTGTAGCAGAAATAATTTTCTACCCTCAAGATGATGAGATCTCAAGGAGAAAATTTCTCTCAACTACCTCAATTGATTTGGCTCAAGTGAACTGGTTCTATAGTGTTTTTCGTTAGTCAAAACCTTGCTTTGGTGTTTCCATCTCCAAAAACAACCAAAAAATAATTGAATACATAAAATAAAATAGATGTGTGATAGAAATAAACCATGCTGTGGATGAGAACCCCTATCATGATTTAAAAAACACTAGATGAGATCAAATTAAGTTTTTTAATAAACAAGATTGATAAAATACAAGAAAGAGAGAATTACCAATACCTATGGTCCCTCTCTTGAGATGATAGACATGACGAGATCATGGGCAAGAGGAGTCCTTGCTTATGTAAGAGAATTTAAATAGAGTTATGGTAATAGTTTGAAGTAGAGATATCCAAGTCTAAAAATGTTACAATAAGTTATGAAAATGAGAGAGAGAAGAGAGTTGTGTTCATAGATTGGGTGAGAATAGTAGTTTAAGTCGCATCTGGGTATTGGGACACACATCATAAATGGTTTATACAAAATATTCTCATTTGAATCTTGAATTTTAGCAGGATGCTTGCCTACCACATAGACATTTATTTGTCACGCTATAGTCCAGCCAATTTCCTTTGAAATTCAAACTAAAAGCTAGGAATGCTTGGTCATTTATATCCATGAATTCGGAATCATGAAACCTTCATTATGTATTTTGTCATAAATGCACCAAGTGCCATGCGTAAGTGTGAAATTGACCTAGGGTATGATTTTTGACACTACATTTTTTCTCCACTTTAGTGGGTTGATCACTTAGAGGGGTCAACTACACTAAAGTAGCTAGAAAGATGTAAAACATTAAGTACAAAAAGTGAATTAATTTCCCTAAAAAAGGATATTGTAGAGGTTGCAGAGGTCGACACGAATAATTCCCCAGTGTTGGGAAAAATTCTACAACATTTGATTTGAAAACTTGGCTGCAAAAATTTAAAAATTTATTAATTCCAAATATAGAAGAAGCTTATTTGGCGAGAAGAATGCTTAAGAAGTTAGTGAGTCGAAAGAGAAAAAAATGATAAATATGTGAATATATGCCCCCTCATGTTTTTTCCCCGAACTAGGAGGGTAAAAATATGAAGGTAGACAAATTTGAATCACCACAAAAGAAAAATTAAAAATGGGAAAAAATTCAACTATATACTCATTAGGTGGGCCCCAAAAGGGTCATTTTCACTATTCACAATGAGGATTTTTGCTCAAATTTTTATAGAGCTTAAGAAAAAATTCCTCTTTGAAGAGAGCTAAGACCATCATGCATCGAGGACATTTTCACCTAAGTGGAGAGGGGGGAGTGCCTAGATGAGGTAGGCCAATTTTTTTTGCTTTCATATTTAATTCATGTAGTTAATTTGAGTAGGAAAAATTAGGGCATCACAAGCATCCCATGTGTGCACCAACGTCTTGGGTTGCGTGTTGGTGTTCAAGGACCTGTACATTCATCCAAGGGAAAATTTTTTGGTGGTTTCCTCCTAGTGTGTTGGCATCACATGGATGCAATGGCATCTAAGAGCATATGCTAGTGTCCTAAAAGTAAGATTTGAATTTTTTTCTAGAAATTAAATATTTGACATTTTTAGAATTGATCTAGGTAGAAAAGATGTAGAATTTTTGTGCATGACAAAGTTATGATTTTTCGAGATTTACCAGATCTAATGGAGCATATTAGATATATTATGTTGTCTCTCCTACATAGCCACATAGGATATGTCACAGCTTAGGACTATAACCTACTACGCTAAGTCGGCCTCTAGTAGATATATGAGATGCCAGAGATGAGGTTCCATCCTACCATGTTGATGGATTTGATGGAGAGGTGGGATATAAACACCATGTATTTCTATCTCCCCATAGGGGAGATTATGATCACATTGGTCGATGTCTACTACATCTTGCACCTCCCCATTTGAGGATAGAGGATCACTCTAGATAAGCTGTGGAGCACACAAGACATGTGATATGACCAAATCCATTGTATTGAATGGTTCATGCCTTTAGATAATACCAAGAACATCTACTTGTGATGGTTAGAGTAGGGGTGAGTGGCAATACCACTCGTACAAAAGATTATGATTGTGATGGTGGAACTCTAGGTGGACATAGATGAATGAGACTCCCACTTACATGTGAGCCTTATTCAATATATTTTGGACATGGAGGAGAGGTAGAACATATTTTCTTGAGGTTTTAAGAGGCTAACACATTTATATCACGACCTTGGGGGATATATCCATTATGAGTTTCATAGCCTAACCACTTGCACACTCCTCTAAGTGTGGACGTTTGAGCATATCACCTGCATGCGACCAACCGAGTTTTCTCAATGCATTCTTGGTAATACTCCATAGGCACATGCATATCCACTAGTGCGCTAGTGGAGGTTCAAATATTTTTTGTTTTGGAGATAGATCGTGGATTGACCAAGGATTGATGATGTTGTGTGGCATCCCTATCGAGGTATGAACCATTGGCCCATTGATAAGGCACAATTACCATGTATATAGTGCAACTAAATCCTAGTGGGTCAATACAATCGCATCATGGTCTTGTACTACTAGAGACAAACTATGAGGTAGTACATGAAGGCACGATTGGCTCCTCATGTAGTCCCCACATACATCTGGTCCTATAGGAACATTTTCAAGCTTGGAGACCTCCCTTATTTGACCATCGATAACATGGAATAAAGAAAGGAGGGAAGAAATGATGGCAATGAGCTACCTACATTGTAAATTGATGATTTTAAGGTGACCAATGGGTTTAGGAGATGGTGGGAGATAATAGGTCCCACTCCTATCTTTACTGAGGGCATCATCAGAGGGGACCTAGGTGCTCAAGGGTTAGAGGGAGAGGATAACTTAGAGGAGGAGGTCGAGGATCCAACAAAGGGGAGACCTAGGAGGTGGAAAAGGGCATATTCTCCAACAACAGTCCCAATCATCTCAGGGCTCCCTCTTGTGAGCACTCAAACTAAGAGTCTTCCCTCATCAACCACATAGGTAGGGGCCTCAGGGAGTTGGGCTACACCCATGGATCTTGACTAGTAGGTTGGGGACCTAGGTATGATTTAATTTATGATTTAGATGTTTTTTTAGATTTATGATTATATTATTATTATTATTATTATTTTGGTGTAGTATTGATACCCATGTTCTTCTTTGTGTTCACAATTTTCACACAAGAGTGGCTCAACTTCTTTGATTGAGCACTAACAAAGATGGTCTTAGTAGTCCAGACTTGGGGTCCTGTCCTAGATGCCTACCAACCATAGTAGAAAATCGATAGGTACATTGAGTTATTCAAGCCAACAGTATGGCTTAGGACATCTTATGAGGAGACCTGGGTGGAGCTTATGCAAAGAGAGGCCAAGCTAAGCATGATAATGGGACAATGATATTAGAGGATCATGGATGTTCATACTATCCTTTCCAAGTGATACCTTGTTGTGATGAGGGAGGAGAGTGTTGAGCATGCATGTGACACCCTTCATAGTGAGGTTGAAAGGCTTAGGATGGAGTTCAAGGCTGCACAAACTAGCACCCCTACATATCTTGATCATCTTAGAGTCTGAAAACTCATGGATGATATGGCGGTGATGAGGCAAAGGGAGGACAATCTATGAGAGTAAGTCACTTCCCAAAGGGAGTAGATAGTATAGTTGATAGGGGAGTTGAGGGGACTATGTACAAGAGTATCGAGACTATTCTCGTGATCTTAGACTCATATGTTGTTTCTCTAGCCATCGTGCTTAGATCCAAGTTTTCCAACACTAGAGGGCTCAAGGAACCATGCTCCAAGTTCATAGAGAGAGATACATGTATTGTATAGACATTTTTGATGTAGACACTCATGATGTATATTAGGTTTTGGATGTATATAGTCATATACATGTGTAGACACTTAAAATTATCCTAAGCTTATGATTCCATTTTCTAATTAATTTATCGCCTAATTCTTCATCTAACCCTTGTTCTTCGTCTAACCATAATTCTTCATCTAACCTTAATCCAGTTTTACTCTCTTTAAACACACACATAATTAAATAATTTTTATTATTTAATTATACTAATGTCTCCTATTTCATTAATCCATCTAATTAAATAATTATTTAATTATTAACATTGTCTTTGATTAAATAAATACTTTTATTTATTTAATCTTACTAATCTAATGATTAATTTAAATCTAATTAATTATCCATGGTTTTGAAAATAATGATTTTTAATTTTCAAAAAATGAACTCTTACATCTTTCTCTCTTTTTCTCACTTAACTCTTTAATTTCCTTGAATTTATCAACTTAACTCTTACATATTTTCATTTCTCACTCCACATTCCCTTCCATTCTTCTATTTCAAAATTGAGAAACTCTTCCATTTTTCTGTTTTGAAAATGAGAAACTTTCCTTTTCACATTCTCTCATTTGATCTCATCCATCCATTCTCTACTCAATATCGTCTGCCTATTTCACCATCTTCTCATCTATAAATTTATACTTTGAGCTCTTCATTTCTCTAACCACCATATCCAAATCATTTCTAAAATTATCGTCTTGAACAACCATGAACCATCTTCAACCTTTCATTATTGTCATTTTCATCTTAATCCTTTTACTTTGCACACTTCAAAACTAAGAGAAACATATCTTAAATCTTCAAAAGTGAAGGATAGAAGAGAAATTGAGACCAACCAATGAAGGTATAAACGTAATTTTCTTTCTTTGTTTTCTTTCAATTTCCTTTATGCTGATTTGTGCTTCATTATTTTGGATTTTATTTTATAAGCTTACTTATAATGGTTTGGTGGTTGTCATCAAGGATTTAAGCTTCACAATTGAATTTTCAGATCCATTACAACACATATACAAACATCACATTTTGTTATAGTAATGGAAACACATGTACATTGAGACATTTATACATATATGAGATTTTGATTTGACCATGACTTATATTATAATGCATGCATTTGATTTCATGTATGTTATGCATACACATTGATGTATGATTAGATTAGATATTATATGATTTAATTAAACATAAGAGAAACATATGCTTAATTAAATGCTATGATGATCTAATGTGATGTGATGATATAGATATTCATGACAGTACAACATGCTAATTTAATGAATAGAACATGTTAATTAATAAATGAAACATGGTAATTAATAAAGACATTGCATCTATGTAAAGAAATAAAGTGAGATTATTGACTAACAATGCATAGAATTTAAAATACACATATTCTTAATTCCTAATCAACAAAATTAATTGTACATGTATGCATCATAACAAAATGAATAAGGAATGTGTTGATGAAGGAATTTCTTGACACAATGTTCTTTGATTCCAAAAGAACTGAGTGTCATGTTTGTGACACAGGAGGATTCTATGAATAGTATCGATACAAGTGTATAAAATTGACAGGTTCTTTCAGTGGTATGTAATTCATGTCTAAAAGACTATATAAAGGTGATTATGTATGGACCTAACCAATTAGGACTGAATTTTCCCTTTTGGTCAGGTGAAACATTCACACTTCTCTGGGTCTCATAAAGAACAATATCACCAATGTTGAAAGTAAAAGAAAGAACATTTTGATTGTCATTCCTAGATGAATATTTTTGATAAGATTAAAGGTGCTCAAGGGCCTTTAACGGACGCCCATCGAGCAACTCCAGTTGATTTAGACATGCAGCGCAATAAGTGTCATCATCAATCAACCCTCTAAGGGAAAATCATAAAGAAGGAATTTCCAAATCTAGAGGTATAATAACATTAACACAATACACAAGGTTGTGTGGAGTATTACTAGTGGCCATAATAACACTCATGCAGTAGGCCCACAATGTGCAAGTTAATTGAGTATTCCAATCTTTATCATTCTTGTTGACTATCTTATGTAAAATTTGTTCAATAATTTTATTTGACACTTCAACTTGGCCATTGGATTGAGGATAATAAGGTGTAGATAATCGATGTTGGATATGAAATTTTTCCAAAAATTGTTTTACCTCCTTGTTCTTAAATGAAGTGTCATTATCAGAAACAAGTGTGGAAGGTAACCCAAAATGAGAAATTATGTTGTTTAGAAGAAAATTGCATATTATTTTAGTGTTAGTGGATTGGAGTAGAGTAGCTTCAACCCACTTTATGAATTAATATTTTGTTGCTATGATGAAGGTGTGTCCCTTAGAAGAATGGGGAGGTATTATTTTGATGATATCTAAACCCCATATTTGGAAAGGCCAAGGAGAAGCTTGAGTTTGAAGTTCCTATGCAGGAGCTTAGATAAGATTGTTGTGTTGTTGACATTGAGGAAATTTGTTGACAAATGAAAATGAGTCTTTCTCCATCATTTTCCAATAATAACCCATGTGTATCAGTTTATACACCAAATATTTACCATCAAAATGTCCAACCACAAAGCTGGAATGGGCTTCTTAAAGGGCAAGGGGTATCTTAGACTAGTGAGACATCTGAGGAGAAGACCATTGTAAGATCTATGATAAATAATATTAGATAAGATGATATAGTGAGCTACAATATTTTGTATCCAAACACAAATATAAATAAATCATTAGGAAATTTCCTAGTTTTTAGGTAATTATAGATGTGAAAATACCTTTTCCTTGAGTTTATATGTGCACACACAAGACTATCAAGTTCAAGCTTGTTTGAGATACAGGGAGAGAGGGGAATATGGACCAAAAAGTGGTACTCATTTGTACTACAATTAAGGTGTAAAAGGGATGCAAAAATCACCATTGCATCTACATGATGGTTAATTTTCTCTCCTAGGAACATTGTCAATGATATAGAAAGAAAAACAACTAAGCAAGGATAAAGACAAATCTTGATACTGAAATAGCTTACACTAATTAGTTTGATACATTCCCACGATCTGATTTACAATTAGTTTAGAATCACCATTAATATGAATATGTTTAATTTCAAAAGCTATCATGACACATAAACTAGCAACAAGGGCTTCACACTCAACGATATTATTTATACAATGAAATTCTAACCAAAAGGAAAGATGAATCACCTTTCCTTTAAGTGAAATAGGAACTACACCTATTCTGGAGCCAATCTTAAATCTTGATCCATTGAATTACATCTCTCATATAGGATCGTGATTTAAAATAAATAAACTTTCATCTCGGAACATGTCTAGATTAGGGAAGGCATTAGGTGAGGGAGCTTTTTCCATTTGAATTATTAGAGATAACTTGACCTTTAATTTCTATATAAGTAACAAACTTAAGATTGAACTCAGACAACATCACCCATTTTTCTAGCCTTCTAGAAAGATCAATTCTAGAAAACAAGTGCTTAATAAGGTCAATTTTAACTATCAAATGAGTCACTATGTGGAGAAGGTAGTGTCTTAGCTTCTACATCAAGAATATGAGAGAAAGACATTGCTTTTCCATCGCAAAGTAGCGGGTTGTATAGTCAATTAGAACACAACTAATATAGTAGACTACTCTTTCCTTACCATCATTGTCATGTTGAGCTAGTAGAGTTGTTAAAGCATGAGGTGATACTAAAATATATAGTAGGAAGTGTCTATCTTGCATAGTCGACATTAAGATGGGAGGGTTATCCAAGTAGTTTTTGATGGACTCAAAATCCTTTTGACACTTATCATCCCATCAAAAGTACACACCTTTCTTCAACAAGCACATAAATGGAAGAGTACAATCAACCAATTGAGATATAAATCTATAAATTTCCTAAATATTCCCTTTAAAACTATGAAGTTGAGAGATATTCTTAGGTGGATGCATGTTACTTAGTACATCAATATTATTTGTATCGATTTTAATTCCACGATGAGAGACAATAAATCCTAGTATTTTTTCAACATTCATGCCAAAAACACACTTAATAGGATTTAATCCCATCTTATAGAGTGAAATCATTTCAAAGATAAGATGTAGATTCTTTAAATGATCTTGAAGAGTTATAGATTTATCCAAGATGTCATCGATGTAATCTTCTAAGATCTTATGAATGAAATCATGAAAGAGTAGAGTCATCACACGTTGATAGGTTTCTCCAACATTATTTAACCCAAATGACATTCCTACATAGAAGAAGGTACCCCAAGGGGTTGTAAAGGCTATATTATGTTGATAATCTAGATTAATAAGGATTCAATTATATCCCGAGAATCCCTCCATAAAGGAAAGCAAGGCATGGCCTATAGTTAAATCTACAATCATATCGATATTAGGTAATAAAAAATTATATTTATGAGAATCCTTAGTAAGATCAAGAAAGTCAATTTAGACATGAATATGACAATCAGATTTGCTAATGGCTACAATATTCGAGATACAAGGTTAATAGTCAATGGGACGAATAAAACCAACTTTTAAAATCTTTTCTATCTGAGTATTGACTAAAAAGGTAACCTTGGGATTCATTTTACTAATATTTTATTTAACGAGATTGGCATCAAGGAATAGAACAATATCGTGGACCATAATGGATGCATCAATATTGGGCATATCCTCATATTAACAAGTGAAGATGTTAGGATAATGATGTGAAAGGTCAAAATGTGATCTGTATTCTTTCAGAAAAAACATTTCCCAATCTTTATTACCTTTTCAGAAGATTTTGGATCCATGAGGACATCAAAAGTATCTTCTTTAAGGAGATAACTATGATCCTTAGGATGTGGTGTATATGTTCTTTCACCATCATAAGATAAATAAGTGTTCTCATCAACACTCAAAAAATATCTCCAAAGTATGCTTGATAATTCAAGAAATATGAGAATGAAAGATTATGGTGATAAGTAGGAAGATTAGAGTAAACACACAAGAATTCTACTAGAGCTTCCCAAAATGAAAATGTCTAGAGGAAATTCATTAGAGTCTACTTTGTTTTCAAAATATTCAGGATGAATTAGTTTAAGAGGAAGATATTCAACAAAAATCATATTGATGCTAGACCATGGTTTCACCTTAGATGTTGTGGGGTGGTATCCAAGTCCAGTCTTAGTCACATGGATCAGCCTCTAGAGGGAATTTAATACCATTTTATCACACCCAAAACCTTTACTTGCATAACCAAATTTAGAGAAGATGTTAAATCTTGGCCCATAACAAGATTGCAATTCCTTATAAGAATGAGGATTAGTACAAAGAGCACAATACATATTATAAGTATCACCTTTCTTTATAGAAGCATAATTGTCCTTCTTAGTGGAGGAAAATGATATTTTTTTAATATCTAGGTGGATTGGATCTACCTTTTACTCCTCGATATAATATTTTGTGAAGTTCAAAAATCCTCAATCATCACCTAGACACACATTCAGTTTAGGAGAAGTAGTAGACTTAGGAATTTCTTCTTTAGGAGGATCTTCTTTAGGGAAATCTTTCTCAAGAGCATCCTTTGCAATAGATACTACCACAGTATATATCAACACATTGGAAGACAATGAAGGAATGTAATTCTAAAAGGTAGGTGTAATTGAGGCATAACCAACTACTGCCATTTGACATAAGTGCATGGCATCAAGGTTAGACTTGATTGTAACTACTTGATTGTTAACAACAAACTTTAAAAACCATGAAGGATAGGAGTGAATACTCCTAGAGCATTAATCCAAGGTCTACCCAAGAGGAGATTATATGGTAAAGGTCTTGGCATAACATACACCAAGGTGGGAATGGTGACTGGTCCTATCTTTAAGGGCAAGATAACAATGCCCAAATATTGTCAACCGGTCTTATTAGAGCCATGAATAAATAAAGAGTATGCAATAAGAGAAATTGAGTCAACTTTAACTTTAGGAAATAGATCGATACTACAAAATTTGAGTGCTAAACCACTATCAATGAGATTTCATAAAATACCAAAATTATTAACATAAACATTTATCGTAAAGGGATATTCTTGATTTTGCACTTCCAGAGGTAGGATTTCATGCAGATAGAATGTAATATTCAACAAATCTGCCCGAATATGATCTATCAACACATTCACATCCATTTGCCTAGAAGAAGACAATAAAATAATATTTTGAAGATCTTCCTAAAGCATAGCTTGATAAATCGGGGTAGTATGAAGAAAATCCAAAAGTGATATCTTGGCATGAGTAACACAAATTTTCTCGATAAGATCATACTCACTTTGTTGCTTGGCTAGAGGTTTAGGTGCTTGAGGAAAATTTGGTTGAGAAGGTGGTAAAGAAGCAAATTGATCAATATTTTGTTTATTATTTCTAGTATTATAAGTATGTTCTATTGCATTATAGGAATAATTATTGAATTGTGTAAACTTTATATAAATATTTGAAGAATCACTATTAAATGGGACACCGTGAATATAATGTACTCTCTTCTGAGAAGGACTAGTTGGAATCATGTAAATGATTGGTCTCTTAGGCCTTTTGGGGGCAACAAAGACTACACTCACATTAACATACTTCTCATCTTGTGAGGAAGGAGATTTTAAGGGTGAACTTTGTATAATTGGTCTTTGAATAGGTGGAGATTCCTTTAATAAATCATCTAGGGCATCCTCTAACATATCAAAATCTTGTTCTGAGAAGGCATTATCAAATGTATTGAAATGTTGAATAAAAATATCTAGCATGGGGTTCATGTCGAGTTCACCAAAATGTAGAGGAAATAATTTTCTACCCTCAAGATGATGGTATCTCAAGGAGAAAATTTATCTCTGAACTACCTCAATTAACTAGGATCAAGTGAAATAGAAATAGAAATTCTTTAAAATAGGAAACTAAGCTAAGTTTCACAATGAATATAACTAAAAATCTCAAATGACTTGCATGTACAAAATGATAAAAGAATATTTAGACTATGGGAAAGGAAAGTGTAGAATGTACTGAATGTGGTACTAGTTAGGCAAAGCCTTGGCCTTGGATGCCAACACACTACAAGGATGTATGTGCACCTGTATTTTTTTCTATATGGATCAAGCCCAAAATCTTCCAAAATGAGGTATTTTATTACTCCAACGTGTTTGAAACCTACACACATGGAGATGGGGAAAGATGTTGCAGTTGTATAGGGGTTTACCTCAATCAAAACCTTGCTTTGGTGTTTCCACCTCCATAGACAACCAAAAAATATTGGAATGCATAAAATAAAATAGATGTGGCATATAAACAAACCCTTTTGTGTAGGAGAACCCATATGACAATTTAAAAGACATTAGATGAGATCAAATTGAGTATGTTAATAGAAAATATTGATAAAAGATAAGAGAGAATTATCAGTAGTTGTGGCCTCTCTTTTGAGATGATAAATGTGACGAGAACATGTGCAAGATGAGTCCTTTCTGTTGTAAGATAATTTAAATATTTTTGATAAGAGTCAGAAGTAGAGAGATCCAAGTCTAAAATTGTTACAAGAAGTTGTGAAAATGAGAGAGAGAATAGAGTTTTGTTCATAGAATGGGTGGGAATAGTTCTTTCAATCATGTTTGGGAATTGGGATACACATCACAAATGGTTTGTATGGAATATTCTCATTTGAGTCTTAGATTTTAGTGGTACATTTGTGTATGGTGTAGATGTCTACGTCGTGTTGTAGTTTATCCAACTTCATATGAAATTCAAACCACAAGCTACAAATACTTTTTAATTTCCATCCATGAAGTAAAAATCATGAAACCTTAATTATGGATTTTTTCATAAACACATCAAGTGCCATGCATAAGTGTGAAATTAACCTAGGGTGTGATTTTTGACACTATAGGAGTAAATGACATAAGATAAGATATCATGGAAGAAAATAATTTAAGAAATGGTTTTAGGACCTAAGTAAACTTAACATGTGAATAGGACCTACTAGGTGAATTAATTCGGTAAAAGACTTTATTCACACCAACAAGTGGAAATATTAAATATTAAATTTAATCTAGCTTGTTGGGTTTTAAATATTACCTTAGTTTTGTGGATGGTGTTAGAGTAAAAGGTTTATTTCACTTAATTAGTTTAATTAAGTCACCTTTTATTCCTTTCTTAAGATTCACTTAGTTATGCATTGTAGGTATTTAATAATTATTTTAATTATTAAATACATTTTCCCTTTAGGGTTGCATAATCTCCTTTTATAAGGATTGATCATTGTATTTTATTGTATTCCCTCTTTGAATAATAATCTCTCAATTTTCAGAGCCATTCTTGCTTTGCCTCCATTCTTCTCTTGTGACAGGTATTTTTGCATGCAGGTGTTCTTGGTTTCTGTGAAGTTGGATTTATCAACTTTTACATGGTATCAAAGCATGGACCTACTGCAGCTTGTTCTTGTTTTGAATAATTTGGAGCTACGAGGGTTTGATCTAGCTTTCATAGGTTTTCAGATTTTTTTTTGTGGATTTGGCATATTTCATTCTTTGGGTTCATTTTGGGCCCAAACGGACCTCACCATTGAGTCCGCAGCGCCCAAAAACCCCTAAATTGACTTTTCATTCGTCCATTTTGGACACACTTGACTGGAGAGGCAAAAAAAATTTTCCCCAAGGTTGTACAACCCCAGGGCACGTAGACAAGGCAAAAATTTCAAAAAAAAAAAACATAAAAAATATATTTTTTTTTAATAAAAATTTTGTTGCCCATTCTAAAGGGCCGCACCACCCATAGGTCACCCGACGGCCACTGTCTGGCCACCGTTGCTGATAGTTTCTACTAGTTGCGGCTGAGTGGCCACCAAACCATCGTTGGCACACCACCCCAGTGTCGCCCATGTGCCACTCATAGCCTGTGTGCCACCAACCTGCCACTTGAACGCCGCTCACTCAGCCCCCTGGTCGCTCACTGGACCAGGGGCTTTTTTTTTAGCCCCTGAGGGCTCTGGAGGTCCTTCTTGTGCTTTTTCAAAGTACTTTTAGTAAATTGGGTGTAAAATGGGCATACAATCTCCGTTTTTCAAAAACAAGATATCGTTGGAAAGCTGATTTGATGACAGATCCAATGGTGCAAACCGTTTTTTCTTATTTTTCCATTTTGTAGTCCTTTTTGCCAGTCAAAGTCAGAACTTGTGTTTTTCACTCTAGGGGCGTATCTTTTGCATATGAACTCCATTTTTTGCAAACGAATAAGGATTGGAAAGGTGTTTTAGTGCTCTTTCCAAATATGTTGTTGGTTTGATCAAAAAATTTATTAGGTATATTTTATTCAGCTTTGTGTATTTTTACACTTTGCATAATTACTTGGACGTTCTGGCACCTACATGGGATTTTTTTGCATGAGATGGGTTATGTTGATCTGATTTATAGTTGTCGAGAGTTTCATAATCTGATTCTTTTATTTGAGTGAGTATCATGGGATTTTCTATTCACCCTCATGTGATCAAGCTGGATAAGGACAACTATGAGTCTTGGCGCCATGGCATCTTGACACATCTTAGGTGGCTTGGTATTTTGCCTCATTTGTATGGACTCATACCTACACTAGACACATCAAGGGGTTTATCAGCATGGGTTATTATTCGAGATCATATTGTAGGGGTTATTGGTTGTAGTGTTGATTTTGACACTTTGTGTACTTTATCTGACATTTGTTGTCCTCACACACTTTGGCAATGTCTTTGGGAGATTCTTGGAGACTCTAATATCCCTCCATTCCCAAAGGATCCTACTATAGATTGTCTCATCCCTCTTGCAGATGTAGATTACATACCCTATGATAACCATACTCTAGAGGAGCTTGACTATATCACAGGTCTTGCATGTGTCGATGGTTCAAAGACTTGTATTCATGTTCCCACTCTTTAGATTGAGACTTCATCAACATCTCCTGTTGTTCTTGATTCAATGCATCAGGGCATCATTCATCTTCCAGATATAGCTACTTTGGACTCTTATGTTGCAAACATATCTTTCTTGTTTGTGGAGTCCTATATTGCAGATTTCGAGGATTCTTTTGAGGACATTCATCTCCTCTACCTTGATAGTTAGGTTATCACTGTATGCCCACCATTATATGTGCACTCAAAGGTTGCATTTTAGGATTCTCCACATTAGTTTTGATTTGGAATCATTTGTTTCAGTTCGAACAGAGATATTCTTCAACATCCTATCATGGCACACATCTTGAGACAGATTGGTTCATCACTCTTCACACAGTTTCTTCGACATCGTCCTTTGGATCCATTTTTTCCCAAGGGGAGGAATATTATCTGCTGCTTCAGTATCTCCTTTTGGATTCTGCATCAAGCATCTACCATTGTGACAGGAGTTTCTTCATTGTGGGGGGTCCTTCTTGTCTCTTTCTATCTCTCCTATGGAGACCATTGTATATGTACGTATATGATAGAATTTTAGTATGGGGGGTATCATGTAATCCACCTCCTATCCTTCTTTCATTAGTGCATTGCATTCCTTTATTTGCATTCTATTTTGGGGAGGATTTTTGTTCCCACTGGGTTTTCTCCTTTACCCTATTTCCTTTAGTTTTCATTGCATTTGTAAATGGGTACCTAATCAAGCCTTGTTGTCGAGACCTTTTTTTGCTTTCTTTCTTGTAGTTGCATTGCTTTCATGCATTTAGTTTGTATCTACTCCCTAAGTTCATCTTAAGGGGGAGTGTTAGAGTAAAAGGTTTATTTCACTTAATTAGTTTAATTAAGTCACCTTGTATTCCTTTCTTAAGATTCACTTAGTTATGCATTGTAGGTATTTAATAATTATTTTAATTATTAAATACATTTTCCCTTTAGGGTTTCTTTAGGGTTGCACAATCTCCTTTTATAAGGATTGATCATTGTATTTTATTTTATTCCCTCTTTGAATAATAATCTCTCAATTTTTAGATTCATTCTTTCTTTGCCTCCATTCTTCTCTTGTGATGTGTATTTTTGCATGCAGGTGTTCTTGGGTTTTGTGAAGTTGGATTTATCAACTTTTATAGATAGGTTTCTCAGGATAGTACATTCCATTACTTCCCTTCAATGATATTATTAGAGGCTCATAGGTCGCCTTACACAACACATCTAGGGGTAAAGAAGATGAATTTTGATCTTTGTCACTTGTACCACTAGGTAGATATGCACTGTAATATAGCAAATTTTTTTGCTCGATGTATTAAATGTTAGAGAGTCAAGGAAAAACATAAACATCTAGTGGGATTACATTATCCTCATGATATTATTGAGTATAAATGGGATACCATTTCCATGGATTTTATTGTTGGTCTACTTTCATCTTCTTGATGTCATGATGTCACCATGGTGATGGTTGACAAGTTGAAAAAAGTTGTAAACTTCTCTCTAATCAAGACTACTTAGACAACACTAGTAGTGGCAAGGGCCTTTTGGATGATATTGTTATATTACATGGAATTTAATCAAAATATTATATTCGACAGAGATCCAATTTTTACTTTTGCATTTTGGATAGCATTGCATCAATTTTTGGGCACACAACTCAATTTCATGACTTCTGACCTTGAGATTGACGGTTAGATGGAGATGATGGATGAATAAGGTTTTGGTGGATATTCTATAGATGTATGTGATGGATCATCAATCTAGATAGGAGTATATTTATTTGGTTGTTTTTTTCAATAACAATATTTATATGAATTATTTAGGTATTGCAGACATGTAAAAATTACCTAATGCATATCACACATCTTGAATGACATTTTTCCATTTATCAACATCATTATCATTAATCATTGAATTTCACATCATTTACATTAAAAACCCTATTTTCCTCTATTGTTAAATAATCTTTAATTATTTAATTAATTCACTTTTTCATCATTAATCTAACTTTATTCCTCTTGATTAATTAAATAAGCATCAATTATTTAATTATATCGCTAATATACCCTATTCCTCTAATCAATTAAATTTTTATCATTTAATAAATTAAATCACTTTCCCTTCTGTAAACTTGAATAATTAAATCAATTATTTGACATAATTCAACATAGTCAACAACCAAATATAAATTTATTTTTTAAATTCAAGCATGACTTGGACATTCAACTCAACATATTAATTAATTGTTCAATTAATTAATTATCCTCACCCCTTTTGTGATTAAACAAATCATTACCACTTTCTCACTCTAATTGGCTAACTAACTCATCTATTTCCTAAATAACCCATCTATTCTTCAATCCCATAGATTATGCAATCTAAATCCTCTAATTATGCAATTAAAATCCTTAATTGGATCAATAATAGAAGATAACTAAGTAATATATTTACTCTCGACGGTTCTCAACCATTGATCATGATTTTGCATTGTTGCATCTCAATCGTTCATCTCGAAATAGGAAATCTATAAAACAATCTTCTACTGTCTCACAAATCATCTAAAATTACATAGCAAAGTGTTGAACAACTAATTTTTGAGCACATTGAGAATTGTTACCCTCTTCTTCTAGATCACCGTTATCATGATAATTGTTACCCTCTTCTTCTAGATCACCATTATCAACATCAATTGAAGATTTTGCAACAACAACAATGGAGGCTTTGTATTGAATAAGAAATATATCATCGCAATGTCAATACAAACACAACTCCAACATGGGATGGTAACGTTTTAAGGTTTTGGATTCAATTTATGTTATCTTTAGGATTACATTGTTTGTTGATTTCATTATTTTAGAACTTCATTTCATGAGTATGGTTGGAATTTAATCTTGATTTAAATTGATTTAGTTTAATTCATTGTTGTTTTTCCTATTGCTTTATTTCCCCCTTACAACATTTGGCACACCTAGTGGGACCTAGGTCCTTAACATTAATTTTTTTGTGAGTTTATTTGAGTAATTACAGCTTCCAGAATGATGACATTCTTTTATGAAATGTTGTTGATAATTTTCACGTAGAAGTTCCAAAAATTTCATGCGGTTGTTTCCACATTTTTATCACAATTGCATTTTTTTCAATTGCTACTATACTAAACAAGCGTGCTATTGAATTTTTAACCACTATTGTCTTAAGCAAGTCCATGATTACACTTTTCTAAACTACTATCATCTAACTCGTATGTTGTTGTTCCAGATAGAAAGTCCACTACTATCTCGAAGATTGTCACTATTGTTATGTTTTTCATTCTGTTTCAATATGCAAGTATTTTTCTAATTTTTTTGATTTGCCTAACCTTAACATTTGATTACTCATTGTGTTTTGGGGGTTCTAACATTATTGGTGCAGCCCTTGTAGGATTATGGCACATTTGTTTCATGAGAACGACTAACCATCTGATTGCAGAGTCGGTGAATGGTTCAAGTCCATTTTAGTTTTTAGAGATTTCTTAGTTAAGACACATTTCAATTGGTGTTTAAAACTAAACCTATAATTTTCACATTTCAATTGGTGTTTAAAATTGAACCTACAATTTTCACATTTCATTTGGTGCTTAAAATTGAACAAGTAAACTTTCACACTTCAATTGGTGCTTCTAAAAAACAAGGTAACTTTCACACTTCAAATTGGTGCTTCTAAAAATGAACAAGCAAAACTCACACATTTCAATTGGT
Organism: Sequoiadendron giganteum; assembly: GCA_007115665.2. Classification (NCBI taxonomy): domain Eukaryota; kingdom Viridiplantae; phylum Streptophyta; class Pinopsida; order Cupressales; family Cupressaceae; genus Sequoiadendron; species Sequoiadendron giganteum. The sequence goes on from CM021100.1 coordinate 663,128,938, forward strand.
GCTCCTAAAATTAAATGTTAATCATTTCGATGTTTTTAAAAGTGAACTTAGTTTCATTTATTGACCTTTCAAGATGAACAACGCAATTAAAAACATTTATTTTGGTGTTATAAAATTGAATAGATCAATTTTTATTTTCACATTTGATATCTCCTTCTTGAAGTCTAAAACTCTTTGAAATTGGTTTACTTAAAAAATTAAATTGATATCTTTACACACTTAAAATTTTGGGCTTAAAAAGAAACTGTTATGAATTGTATACCATGTTCACTATGCTTGGAAAACCAAGTGTGTATCCTTTCCCCTCACATCTTTTGATGATTTTGGGTGATGAAAATTACTTTGGGTTTTGTATTTGTTTAATTTACAAGCATTACCTCTAGATCAAGCCTGCCTTGAGATACATCCTACACTATAGAACTCAAGGCGACTCAAAGCGGTATTTCCCTCAAGCCACTACATAAATTGGTCAAGGTTTAAACACCAAGATCTAATCGGCAATTACTTGGTCAACAATGTTGTTCAAAATGGGGAGGTACATTTAGGTATATAGGGTCCCTAGTAGGAGTGGTTAAATATTTAAGTAGCTTGTTGGACATTAGCCAGACGTTGAGTCCCTTAAGTAGCAACTAAGAACTTTATAGTAGAAAGTCACCCTTTTCTTGAGATATTCCACTTGGAAAAATGGTTTAGTGCAAGAGATGTGCACCGTACTCTAAATAATTTTACTCACCATATCAACTCCCTTGAGTTGAGATAGAAATCTCTAGATTGTATAAATTACTTGTAGCTTGCTACTTGTAACTTTTCAGGGAGAGGGTGATTGGGTCATCCTTCCATTCTTGGAGGCCCCTATCTGTACATTCTCGAAATACTTAATCGTATATGCTCGAAAGGGTGTCCCTACCTTACTTAGAAGGAGCTTCAAAATTTTGGGCCTAAAAGTGCCGCCATTGGCCAATTTGACCTTAGGGATAAATATTGCTTGATATGGTTCGATGTTGTTACTAGTTTACACACGAGATGATTTTGGCCCCTTATCATCAAAACACTATCGTTAGCTTTATAGTCTTTTATTGATTGCTTTATCACTTGCCAAATCTCAAACACAATCAAATCAACCAAAACATCAAAATTACAAACTGGTCCAAACTGCTATGAAATGAAAAACTAGAAAAAACTAGAAACAGGGCCACTATTGACATTTCTTCTACTTCTATCTTGAAATTTGTTGCTTCTATCTTGAGTTTTGGTTGTTTTTTCCTAAGTTTCTATTGCTACTAACCTAAAAATTTCCACTTTTGACAAAATTTCCACTATTCTCTTCACTATTTCACTAATCAGGAAAATTGAAATAGAGACTACTTTTGATAAACTTGTTGTAGTCCTAGAAAAATCAACCGCTACTATCATAAACAAGGTTGCTTCTACAAAAAAAATGGCTATTGTTTTATTTTTTACTAGTCACAACTTGAAATAGAGACTGTTATTGCTCTAAGTCTAACTGTAGTTTTCCTAACTTCCAACCGCTACTATTCTAACAGTACCGTTATTTTCATGTTTTCTGGTGCAAACCAAAAACTGATCCAAAATTGGTTAATCATCCATCTTTTGAACATAAAAAATAGTCAGACCTCCAAACAATTCATATCTACATCTTTTCATATCCATTTGAAAATCAAAGCAATCAACCTAGTTTTAGGATACAAATCAAACACAACTTGGATTATTCCCTTGCTCTCAATTTCTAAGATATTAACATTTTCTTGCAACCTCAAGGCTATTTCAAGTAGATCATCAACATATCCTCTAGAAAAATAAAGTAAAATATTGGTCCAAGTTTCATACACTTTGAGTCCCCAAATTAGCATCATCTCAAAACATCCACCAAACATCACTCATTATTTAGGGTCTTGAGTATCAAAATACATAGCAAACCACCAAAACCTTTGTTCAAAAGGTTTCGTTTACAACATCTTCATTCATCATTTATTTTTAAATAGAAAATCCCAAAAATAAAACACCATTCCATTCCATAGTTAGGGATCACCAAATTTCCCAAGGTCTTGGAAATTTTTTATGACAACCACAAGATCTCAACACAAGAAAAAGATGAAAGCCAACAAAGGTAGTTCAAGTGCACCTATGACAAACTCCACAAATAAGGAAACTCAACCATGGGGTTACAAACTAAGTGACCTTACAACTCCTCAAAGAGAACCCATATTCAAATCAAATCAAGATCAACTAGCTGGTGAGGCAGAAATACTTCGTAGACATCAAGAAGGAATTGATAAACACCAACCTCGTGATTCTCAAACTTACATCGTAGAAGAAGATGATAGTGACAAGAAACTTACTGAGGAAAGACTCTTAGAATACTCCCAAAATCCTAATATGGAAAAACTTATGGATAAAATTCTTGGGATAAATGCAAACTAGTATTTCCTTGCACTCACAAAAATTGGTGCTAAACTACCCATAGTCTTCAACACAGACATGCTAAAAGATCCAAATCTTATTTCACTAAGAGATCAAACAATAGTTAGACAAATTTTGAAACCAACCATGAATCCCAACATACCATTGTTATTCTCACAAAACAATGATCAAACACAACCCATGGATAACCCATTTAGACAACCATCCCAAATTGAACAAGTAGTGGTAGCACAATAGTATCAAGAAAACACAACCCAAAGCATGCCACAAAACAACACTATGAAAAACATGGAAAGACTTCCAATGGATCAAAAAGGTAGAAACCCATCACAAGGAAAATACTTTCCATAAAATATGTCCTATATTGACCCTTCCAACAACGTACAAAACCAACAAGGGCAATCCCAACAAATTCCACAACAAGGTGTACCATCAACGTAATACCAAGGTACCCTTCAATAACATTCACAAGAACAAGGTGTACCATCAACATAATACCAAGGTAACATTCCACAACATTCACAACAACAAGGTGTACCATCAACACACTACCAAGGTACCCTTTAACAACATTCAAAACAACAAAGTGTACCATCAACGCAATACCAAGGTACCCTTCAACAACATTCACAAAAATAAGGTGTACCATCAACAAAAACCAAGGTATGCTTCCACAACATTCACAACAATAAGGTGTACCATCAACGCACTACCAAGGTACCCTTCCACAAAATTCACAACAAAAATGTGTACCACCAACACACTATCAAGGTATCCTTCAACAAAATCCACAACAAAAAGGTGTACCACAAATGTACTATCAAGGTGCCCTTAAACAACATTCACAACAATAAGGTGTACCATCAATGTATTATCAAGGTACCCTTCAACAAAATTATAGAAGAATGGGACCACCTGCTTAGGACCCCAGGTTATGGGAGGTTCTAGAACAATCAACTGCCTTAATTGTGGGGAAAAACAGGCATGGATCTAGAGACCCAAAAGTGCGGAATACATTCCCTTAACACTAATACAATAGAGGAGTAAAGCATAAACCAGTTCTAATAGTTTCACAAAATACTTGAGATGAATACATGCAAGTAAAATAAATATTACACAAAGAAGAGCATTCACAGTTGACACAAGATATACGTGGGAAAGCCTTTCTAGGTAAAAAACCCACCACACAAAGTCAGACTATTTTGTATTACAGTAACAACAACCAGTTACATACAAATCACAAACTTCTTTGTTCAACTCACAGCAACACTCTCAAATTCTCACTGTTACAATGTTCTACCCAAACATACAGTTTGAACTCTCTCTTTTGCAATCACATACTTAACTTACATAAGTCATACATTGCATTCAATTCTGTCAGACAATCGCCGATCACAAAGTACAATCATCCCTAATCAAGTCACACCAATGATCTTCCCATGTCGATCTTCTTGCATCGAGCCACCCAGGCCATAATTGTCTTCACCCAAATCGGGTTCAGTTGCGCCACCCTGAGTTGACCTGCAGCTGCTATAATTACTGCATTGGCCTTTAGCTAATAAATGCATGACACTAAGCCATGTGTCCCCACCTTATTCATTGTCGAGCTCTGACTCGAGTCCAGCTTGGTCAAACCAGGTCGTCGAGCTCACCGAGCTCTCCACAGCCTTTACCGTGCTACCACGGTCCACCCGAGCTCACCCTGCAGTATGGTGGTAGGCGGTCAAAGGGACCGTTGACAGTCTTACCGTGCTATCGTGGGGGCCAATAGGCCACCTCGCGGTAGGGCGGTAATCGTCAAGCCAGCTGCAGGCGGCTTATCGCAGCCACCACGGTCAGTCACTTGACTGGCCATGGTAAGGCGATAATCGCCAGGCCAAGCACCACCATAAACAGATCTAACCACCGTGGTATGGTGGTAAAGACCAAAATAAACAAATTTCCATGCCAAGACTTTAAGGGTGGGGCTTCAACATAATTTCTCAACAAGCTCCCACTTGGCGAACACTTCCAGCTAACCCCATGGCAATGAAAAATAACTGTCTTTCATAGGCCCCAAGGCCCATCGATTTTGCGCACCATCTGAACTTGTCTGTACTCACAGGCTTTGTCAAAGCATCTATAACATTCTTCAAGGCTTCCACCTTTTCCAGAATGACCCTGCCATCTTCAACCATGTCCCTCAAGAAGTGATACTACACATCAATGTGTTTGGTCCTGGCATGAAAAGTCGGATTCTTTGCCAAACAAATGGCACTTTGACTGTCACAGCAAATTGTAATCTGCCCAGTATTAAATCCAATGTTTGAACACAAATGCCTCAGCCAAACAACTTCCTTGTAGGCATGAGTTGCAGCCATGTACTTTGCCTCTGTTGTGGATAAAGCAACTACAGCCTATCGCTTGCTCATCCAACTGATAGCTCCACCATTAAGCATGAAAGTATATCCACTGGTGGATCTCCTATTGTCAATGTCCCCTACCCAATCTAAATCAACATATCCTTGGATGCTGATAGATTTATGTGTTGCAACCATACTACCATGGTAACACAAAGCATAATATGAAGTCCCCTTCAAATACTTGAAAACTCTCTTCACAACATCCCAATGTGATCTTCCTCGATTTGCCATAAATCAGCTTAGAACTCCCACTCCTTGGGCAATGTCTGGTCTTGTACAGACCATAGCATACATCAAACTACCAACAACACTTACATAAGGCACACTGGTCATGTCCTCCATCTCTGTAGCAGACTTTGGACAGTCATCAACTGACAGCTTAGTTCAATGCATGATAGGAACAACAAGCTGCTTGTAGTCATCCATGCTAAACCTCTCCAGAACTATCTTAACATACCTACTCTAATTGAGCCAAAGCTTTCTGCTTGTTCTATTCCTAGTAATCTCCATTCCAAGAATGTACCTAGCTGCACCAAGATCTTTCATCTCAAACTTTGCAGACAACTGATATTTAAGGTCAGAGATCATAGTCTTGCTATTTCCAATGAATAACATATCATCCACATACAGGGTAATAACAAGCACATGATCATTCTCAAATTTATAATAAATGCAGTGATCATATTTTGATCTCACAAACCCAATTGACAACACAAATATGTCAAATTTCTGGTACCACATTCTAGGAGACTGCTTTAAACCATAGAGATATTTATTCAACTTACAGACTATATTTTGTTTACCTCTTTCAACAAAATGCTCAAGCTGAGACATGTAAATTTCTTCTTCTAGCTCACCGTGGATAAATGTTGTCTTCACATCTATCTACTCAATTTCAAAATCATATACAGCTACTAAAGACAAAAGAAATCTGATGGATGTCAGTTTTTCTACAGGGGAAAAAATCTCTCCATAATCTATTCCCTCAATTTGAGAGAAACCTTTTGCAACTAGTCTAGCCTTATACTTCTCAACACTACCATCAAGACCTGTCTTCTTTTTTAATATCCACTTATAGCCAACAGGCTTTCGCCCTTTAGGCAGTGGTACCAAATTTCAGGTATCATTCTTTTTCAAAGAATCCATTTCTTCATTCATGGCTTCCATCCAAGACTTTGAATCAACCATGCTAATTGCTTCCTTAACAGTCCTTGGCTCATCAGTGCTGGTAATTAAAGCATAAGCACAATTTAAATCTAGCATACAGAAACCATACCTATCAAGTTACCTTCTTTCTCATGTAGATCTTCTTACAGGCTGAGGTTGATCATCATCATCAGAACTTCCAGAGTTGCTTGAGCTCTCCTCGGTCTCAGGTACACCATGCAGCTTTTCCCTTTCAGGAGTTTGGGGAATCTCAACTACATCCTTCTTCTTGTTACTCTGATTTGTCCCAAGTTGTTGATCACTAACTGAAGGTTGTAGCTCATGAAATATCACGCTTCTGTTGTACAAAACCTTCTCAGTATCAAGATTCCAAAGCTTGTATCCTTTCACACCAACTCCATAGCCGATGAGAATACATTTGACAGCCTTGTTATCTAATTTAGATCTCTTTTCATTTGGCACATAAACATATGCCTCACAGCCAAACACACGGACATGCCTCAGAGAGGGCTTCTTACCAAACCATGCTTTCAAAGGTGTCTTATCAACAAGAGCTAAACAAGGAGATCTATTTATCAAATAACATGGTGTAGCCACAGCCTCAGCCCAGAACCTCTACTCCAGACTAGCACCACTAAGCATACTCCTTGCCTTTTCCATCAGTGTCCTATTTAACCTTTCAGCAACTCCATTTTGTTGTGGAGTATAAGGCGTTGTCTTGTGCCTTTTAATCCCATGATTAGTGCAGTACCTCTTGAAATCTGCAAAACAGTATTCACCACCATTATCTGTCCTTAAACACTTAATTTTCCTTCTAGTCTAATTTTCTACCAAAGATTTAAACTCTTTAAACTGACTGAACATTTTTGATTTACTTTTAATGAAGTATACAAATGCCCTTCTTGAACAGTCATCAATAAAAGAAACATAATATCTAGACTTTGATAATGAAGGAACATTAACTGGACCAAACACATCAGAATGAACATAATCTAGTATACCAGAAGATTTGTGAGGACTAGAATAAAAAGAAACACGGTGTTGTTTTCCATAGATGCAATGTTCGCAGAAATTGAACTCAAGGTTACAATCATCAAGCCCTTCTACAAGATTTTTATTCTTCAAGGTTTTTAAACCTTTCTCACCAATGTGACCAAGTCTATGATGCCATAGCATAGTCTTCTCAGCTAGGATTTTTACTTCCATAGCAATTGCAGCCAGAGAAGAGACTTCATCTTCCTCTGTAGGTGCAGCATTGCATGGCTTTACAGAGGCACTGTTACAAAGAATAGGACATGCATCCAGCTTATACAGAGTGCTAGTACGAATTCCCTTAGCCAACACCATTGCACATCTAGCCATTTTACACCCCTTACTAGAAAAAGAAACTTCTACACCAGCATCATTTAACTTACTAACAAAAAGAAGATTTCTAGCCAAACCTGGTATGTGAAGTATGCCACCAATACCTTTGACTCTCCCGTCAGGAAACTGAATTCTGACTCTTCCTCTGCCAACTATCTCCAGTGTTGAATCACTTGCCAAGTACACCTTTCCACCATCATACTTCTCATATTTAGAGAACCATTCTCTATTGGATGTCATGTGAAATGATGCACCTGAGTCAACCAACCAGACATCATCTGATGCCTGAGTTGTCAAGGTTGTTGCAATGAAGGCTTCTACATCACTTTGAGAAGATTCATTGTCAGAAGAATTCTTCTTCTCCTTCTCCTTGCAGTCCTTCCTGATATGACCAGGTTGCCAACAGTTCCAGCATCTTACCTTGAAATTTTTACCAGGAGACTTTGATCTCCCTACAGATTTGGATTTTGACTTCTTGTCCATCTTCTTGTCTTTCTCCTTTGGTCTACCTCGAACAACAAGAGCCTCTTTGGCCATCTCTGAAGATTTCCTCTGCATCTCTTCAAATAGCAATGAGGCAACAACATCTTCCATCTTGAAAGCAGTAGTAGTGCTTCCAATGGCCATCACAAGATGATCCCAACTGTCAGGTAATGAACATAACAGGAGCATGCAATGATCCTCCTCCTCAATATTTACACCTACAGATGCCAGCTGAGTGACACTCATATTAAGCGAGTTCAGATGGTCTACCACAGATGCACCTTCGTCCATCTTCAAGGAGTACAACTTCTTTCTCAGGAATAACTTATTTACCAGAGACTTTCCCTGATAAATGTCACCAAGCTTCTTCCATAAAGCAACTGCAGATGTCTCCTCATGAACATTCAAGAGCACAGAATCGGCAAGACTCGATCTAATCAAACCTCTTGCTTTCCTATCAGCAAGATCCCAAGCTTCTTGCATTATACTTTGTGGCTTAGTTCTAGACACTGCAATCCAGAGGTCTCTATCCACAAGCAAGTCTTCAATCTTGAGTTTCCATAACTCAAAGTTACTGCCATTGAATTTTTCAATGTCTATTCTACCAGATGTACTCGCCATCTCAAACATAAACAAGTTCTAACAATGCAAGACTCCCACTAAAAACAGTATTAGCACAAAAAACTAATCTTTCCTATAAGGATAACACAACTGGCCAAGCTCTGATACCACTTTGTGGGGAAAAACAGGCATGGATCTAGAGACCCAAAAGTGCGGAATACATTCCCTTAACAGTAATACAATAGAGGAGTAAAGCATAAACCAGTTCTAATAGCTTCACAAACTACTTGAGATGAATACATGCAAGTAAAATAAATATTACACAAAGAAGAGCATTCACAATTGACACAAGATATACGTGGGAAAACCTTTCTAGGTAAAAAACCCACCACACAAAGTCAGATTATTTTGTATTATAGTAACAACAACTAGTTACATACAAATCATAGACTTCTCTGTTTAGCTCATAGCAGCACTCTCAAATTCTCACTGTTACAATGTTCTACCCAAACATACAGTTTGAACTCTCTCTTTTGCAATCACATACTCAACTTAAATAAGTCATACATTGCATTCAATTCTATCAGACAACCGTCGATCACAAAGTACAATCATCCTTGATCAAATCACACCAATGATCTGCCCATGTCGATCTTCCTGCATCGAGCCACCCAGGCCATAACTGTCTTCACCCAAATCGGGTTCAGTTGCGCCACGTTGAGTTGACCTACACTTGCTATAATTACTACATTGGTCTTTAACCAATAAACGCATGACACTGAGCCACGTGTCCCCACCTTATTCGTTGCCGAGCTCTAACCCGAGTCCAACTCAATCAAACCAGGTCGTCGAGCTCACCGAGCTCTCCACAGCCTTTACCGCGCTAGCGCGGTCCACCTGAGCTCACCCTGTGGTATGGTAGTAGGCAGTCAAAGGGACCGTTGACGGTCTTACCGCGCTACCGCGGGGGCCAATAGGCCACCCCGCGGTAGGGCGGTAACCATCAAGCCAGCCACAGGCAGCTTACCACGGCCACCATGGTTAGTCACTTGACTGGCTGCAGTAAGGCGGTAATTGCCAGGCCAAGCACCGCCAGAAATAGATCTAACCACCATGGTATGGTGGTAAAGGTCGAAATAAACAAATTTCCATGCCAAGACTTTAAGGGTGGGGCTTCAAGCTGGAAGTTGAGACATAATTTCTCAACATTAATTTGCCTCACGCTAAGAGATTGTTGTAAGATAAGTTTGATGTTTGAGGGGTGAGAAGGAGGGACAACTAATCTACCACTTTCCTTTTGTCAACTCGAGAGTTTCGGAAGTCAAGTGAGAGGGTTTCTAGAGATCAAATTGTAATTTAGGTATCTCTCTACCAAAGGAATCCAACACAAAAGATGGGAGATAGCACAACATGTTGGTGTCCTAGTCAAGCATTGGCATTCGTATAGACAAAGAACGTAAAATACAATCTAAGAACCTAGAAAAACCTACTACCAACCTTACGAGTATAGTTTAATACAGTAACAGAAATAGAAAACTATGAGACTACTAAAATAACAAGAAGAATACTTTAACTTGAAAGATAAATTGATTAAGATGAAATAACTAGCAAGAGTAGTAGAAATCCAACTTATGGTCGGTCTAGCCTCCCACAAGCTCCACAAGAATGAAGTACCTACACACAACAATGGAAGAATGTTGGGGTTGTGTATAGAGGAATACCATAGTCAATCCCCTACTTTGGTGTTTCCACCTCCATAGAGAGCCAATATAGCAACAATAGAGAAACATGATAAAGAAAGAATTGAAAGGAAGAATAATAAGAAATGCTAACAACAATATGCTACATAAACAATCAATGATGCTAAGTGAATGGATATCACCTTCCCAACAAGGTTCTCTCAAGGCACACGAAGGAAGATGTGAGCTCGCAAGCTTGTGAATTCCAACATTTTTGCAACAACGAGAGGAGTAAAACTAGTAGAGTGTCAACCTGGAGATTCAAAAATGGTGAAAATTTTGTGAATGAAGTGTGTAGAATGCTCAAGAAGATCAAGTGAGATTGAAGAAATGTGAAGAAAATCAATTGAATGACTAAGATAGTGTTTTGAAGATGAAATATATGCCAAAGGAGTTGTTCGAGGTCGGTCAAGAAGGAAGAGGTGTTATGCTTCATCGCTAATGGAGAATTGTAATGCCTCTATGAATTCCAAAGGTGGGAATGTTATCAAGATGGCAGCATGCCATGCATACATTCATGTGTACCCAAAAAAAAATTCCCCATTGACACTACAAACAACTTCCAAATGGATGGAGAGTGAATGAAGGATGTGGAATAGCATCATCAAGTTTGATTTTTCTAAGGTAAGGGGTGTAAATGGTGAATTTGCAAGGGATTTAAATTCACACCATTATATTTTCCCCCCACTTTAGAGAGCACATGTGCTACCAAATGTGAGGTAAAGTAGATCAAAAGAGTTTAAAGAAAGTATACCTAAACTATCGAGGAAGCAGACTACAATCTGACACACTCGAATGCTCAGGAAGATGAGATGGCTCTGCATGTACTCGGCCTTGAGGTGAATTGAAAAAACTTGTTATAGATTTGTAGACTTACAAAAAGGTGAGAAAAAGGCTTTATAGGTGCTCAACCCTATAGAGTTGAACAAAGAGAGATCCCAAAGAATGAAAGTGCTTTACAGGTCCTCAAACTTGCAAATGAGGTTCCCTCAGGTGCTCAGTCTTGAGGGAAGCCCAATGTGAGAGGCTCCATAGATTTTGATAGTCCCTTACAGGTGCTTGATCCTGAGGGAAGCCTAATGTGAGAGGCTCTGTAGAGTTTGATAGGCCCTTACAGGTGCTCGGTCCTACAAGGTTGATTGAAAAGGAGCTTCACAGGTGCCCCTACAAAGCAACATGTTAATCTATAGATAAAACATGTTAGATAGAAAAAATCCATGTAGGCATACAAACAGTCATGCAGATAGTCAATAATTGAATTAGAAACTTTCAAAGGGGTCCCTTGGGAACCCTTCAAAAGAAAAGGGGTCCACTCAAAGGATGCTTTATTTGAAAGGCGATAATTTTTTTTGCAAATGATTCTAGCATCAAGGAATCCTTCTAAAAGATTTCTTTCATCAAGGAATTTGAAAGGAATAATACTCCTTCACATGGGTAAGTTTTTAGACTTCTTCATCAGAAAAAAGTACTCCCTTCTCAAGGGAAAGTTTTTAGATTCTTTTTTTATGAATTCATGATGAAAGAAAGGTTATATTAGGGATCCTTATTGAATAATGTGATTTTTGAAGAATAAAGGTTTTTTGATGAGGGATTTGTTGGTCATTGAATACAAATTTTGAAAATTTTAGTATGATAGCCCCCCTTAAGATGGTGTGTTCTAAACACAAAGGCAAGTGACACCCTAAGGAGAGAAAAGAAAGAATGAAAGTGATGTTATGGCCCATGGAACATGACAAGATGTATTTGTGGTAATGTTTCCATGCAGGCGAGGGACAACACATAAGCACCACATCACAAAGCAAGTGAATAAGAGAGAACGGTAAAAATAAAATGTAGAAAAAAACACATACATCAAGAGATAGGGGGATCTGATATTTCAAGGTCATAGCTGCTCATAAATATAGATAGATAGGTGTAATATATAATATATAAATGAACTATCATCAACCTTGTCCTATATCAAATAATATGAATAAAGTTACGTGAAGACATAATAAAAATAAAAAAGTGGGTCAATATGGCAGGGAGGCCTAAATGCCCCCAACGCTTTGCATTGTCCCCAATTATCAAAAATCAAGGCACAACAAAGGAAGAATGATGTAACAAATAGAAGAAGTTTACAAGACAAAACACTCCTATATCCAAGCACCTACAAGGGTGACAAGGGTCCTCTAGGAACACATAAAGCATGGGGGAGGACAACACACACACAAATCTAATCTATAGATAAAGAAGAGGCGCCCCCTAGTCCTCATTGTGTGAGGGGGAAAAGCATATGTTAGATTCGAATTCAAGATGAACAAGAATGCAATTTGACAAAGGAATCTAATCTATAGTCAAATGAAAAAATATAAAATCTAAAACTCCTACACATACGAGATTAAGCTATATAATTGCAAACATAATAAGGAACCTATTGATTACCAAATGAAATGAAAGAAAAAGATAGTTTCACCATCTCGTAGCAGAGTGTATTCACTTGATGTTGGATTTCTCTTGTCACAACGAAGCCTCCAAAGTTCATGCGCAAATTGTGGATGAATGCTTGGTTGATCGAAGGAAAGAATGAAGCTCTCTCAAGGATGATCTCAACAACACTTCGTTGCATAAGGTATGTTGATTCTCCGATACTTTTTTGTGAGCAAAGAGGTTTGTCATATAGAAAAAGAGATTTGGAGTCGATGATCAAGATTCAACAATGTTGAATCAAGATCAATGGTCAAAAGGTGTTGAGAGGATTTACATATGAGGAGATTGTGCAAATTGACTGATCAAACAAGAATGGATTGGCTAGTTAGGAAATAGATGGCTTAGTTAGCAAATAGATGGCTTATTTAGCAAATAGATGGCTTAGTTAGCAAATTAGATTTCTCAATTAACAACCATTATTTGCTCAATCAGAAAGTGAATGAGGAATTAGGAATTAATTGATTTAATCCATTCATTCATTTTTTGAGTTGAATGTGCAAATCAAGTTTGACTTTTGCAAACAAAGTTGCACTAGTTTGATTTGATTTTTGATAAATGATTTGAATAGTTTGAATTAGTTATTCATTTTTTTAGGGAAGTGTGTTAATTAATTTTTTTTTATTTAATAATTAAATTAACTTAGGGGAATAATGCATGGAGAGATAATGAGACAGTTAAATAAGTAGATATTTTAGTCAACTAGAAGAAAGTATTCGTTATGTTCGAGGAGATTGTGTATGAAGAGATAATGAGACAATTAACTAAATAGATATTTTAGTCAACTGGAAGAAACTATTTGTTATGTTCGAGAAGGTTGTGAATGAAGAGATAATGAGACAGTTAACTAAATAGATATTTTAGTCAACTGATTTAGAAGAGCTAGTTAAGTTTTTGAAGGAAATTGATTAATTAAATAATTAATTAATATCAAGAGAAATGTGCACATGTGAATTTGACTTTAATAAATAAAGTTTATTTATTAAAGTGATGATGTTGAATGAATTAAATAATTTAATTTAATTATTCAATTTGTTTAAATAATTTAATTTAATTATTCAATTTGTTTTAATAATTTAATTTAATTATTCAATTTGTTTAAATAATTTAATTTAATTATTCAATTTGTTTAAATAATTTAATTTAATTATTCAATTTGTTTAAATAATTTAATTTTAATTATTTTAATTTTAAAATAATATTATTTAATTATTTTAATTTTTAAATAATATTATTTAATTATTTAATTTTTAAATAATTTAATTTAATTATTTTAATTTTTTAAAATAATATAATATAATTATTTCATTTGTTTAAATAATTTTATTTAATTATTTAATTTGTTTAAAGAATTAATTACTGATAATCATTTAATTAAATTAAATAATTTGGAAAGGAGAAATTTGTTTAATTAAGTAATTATTGATAATCATTTAATTAAATTAGAAGAATAGCTGGGGTTAAATAATTAAAATAATTATTTAATATAGAAGTTAAAAGATGATTAAATAAAGAGTTAATTAAATAGATTGTTTAGTTAACTAAAAGAAGATTTAGTCCATGTGGAGAAGATAATTAATTTAATTAATTAATTAATATTAAGAGGAATGTGCATGATGAATTATTTTAATAAATAAAAGGGATGATGTTGAATGAATTAAATAATTTTATTTAATTATTTAATTTGGACAAAGTGGGATTAAATAATTGAAATAATTATTTAATGTAGAAGTTGAAAGAGGGTTAAATAATATTTAATATTATTTAATTTATGAGGGGGGTTGATTGATTTAATTAATCAATTATTTTTGGAGTTGAATGTGTAAATACTTTTGCAAAAAAAGTTGCATTAGTTTTATTTGATTTTTGATGATATTTTGAATAGTATTATTCAATTTATTCAAATTTGGAGGGAAAGTGAGTTAATTAAATTATTATAATTTAATAATTTAATCAATTTAGGGGAATAAAGTTAATTAGTGATATAATTAAATAATTGACGTTATTTAATTAATCATGAAGAATAAAGTTAGATTAGGACTATATTAAATAAATGAAATTTATTTAATTTTTTGAATTTGATGAAAACGTGAATTAATTAAATAATGTATTATTCAATTAATAGTAGAAATTAGGTTTTTAGGATTTTATTAAATAAATGAACTTTATTTAATTGGTCAAAAATGAAGAAAAAGTGAATTAATTAAATAATGCATTATTATATAATCAATAGAGGAAATTAAGGTTTTTCTTGATGATGAATATTAGTGTTAAAATGTTGGTTCACAGGCTAGGACAATTTTAGGTATCTACATTTTGCACCTCTTTGAGACAAAGTATTGGTTGCTTTGTTTCAAATAACATTGCCCTGGTATGCCCCAGGTGTGAGAGTTGCTCCAATATGCCCTAGTATGCCCTAGCCGGGATAGCTTGGTGGCCCCCTTAGGAAATTTGGTAAAAATTCTAGATAATGAACCAACTTTTCCGATAAGCTGATATGATGCATTAAGGATTGATAAAAGAAATGGTGAGAAGAAGAAAATGTTAATAAGAAATGAAGAATAGTTGATGTTGTTAGTAGTGATGAGTATTGCTTTCACTTTGCTTGGAGACTTCATAGTTTTGAACAATCTTGTTTGATGTAGCAAACAAATACAATACATCAGGGTATTAATGACCAAGGTGACTTTGTATCTATTGTGTGGACTTTGACTCTATAAACAAAGAGTATCTTTTCTCATACCATACATACAAAAAAATTGTTTAAAGTATTAGGGGGTTGTGTGAAAAATGTATCAGACCAGTCACACAGAGAGGTATAGAACACCTAACATGTAACTACTTCATGAACTATTTTAATACAACTTTTATACTCAATAAAGAAAGTATTCACCATGGTAATATTACAAAATATCTTACAAACAACAAATCGAAATGGCACTCAATTGCCCCCATTCTTTGTTCTCTAAATCCTTATAAACATCTTTGAGAGATCTTTGGAATGAGTCAATAGAATAAATCACAAAAAGTAAGACCACAAAAAGATAAAAACAAAGTTGTAGTATCACTTTCCATATCTATTTAGGGTGGGCTATTGTCCAATGTTGATCATGTCTGTCATAGGAACAAATCCGATAAGGCATATCTTGGGATGTTGTTGGGTCTTGTCAAAAAGATATGTATTTGATACTCAGCTTTGTTTTAGTTTGTTTTGTGATCAAATTCTTATGTGATTGTCTGCTTGAAGGTTCCAACTGTTGATGTTTTCTTTTCTTTTTTTGTTTTTTTTTGTCAAAGGGTGAATGTAATGATTTATTTATTATGGATGAAAAGTTTATTGTGGATTTTGATGGATAGGATGGTTTTTTTTCTAAGTTTTATGATGTTTTTGTTGTTTTCTAGGGACTAAACTAGGGCCTCGGGGGCTCATCAAAGATAAGTATTGCCTACGTTGTACATGCAAAGGCTCGTAGTTCACTTGGTTTGAGTGTTTTTGACCTTTTTTGTTTTGTGAATGTTTTTGGATTTTGCATTTTGTATATTTTTTTGGGATTTTACATTTTTTGACTAATTTGAAATAAAGTGTGTTGGAAACCTAAGGGGACTGAACTAGGGTCTCAGGGGCTAAAATCCTTGCCTACTTTGTACACACAGAGACCACATAGTTTGACCATTTGACTCAAAGCATGAATTGTTTTTGGGTAAACAACATCGATAGCTTGGATTGATATCTCATTTCTGTGTCTAGAGGATAAGTTGTGGGAAATTCACTTGAACTAGCTATGAGGTTCAAGCAAATGTTGATATCTTAAAATATTTGAGTGAAGGAATAATCCAACGATGTTGTTTTATTTTTTATTTTTTTCACATTTTTTTTTTATTTTGGTTGTTTTCTAGTGTTTTGTCTTTTGTTGCTTTATTACCATGATCGGGTGCTACAAGACCTAATTCATGACCAGCCTTGGGAATTTCCCCCCAATAAAATGACTTACCCTATCAGTGACAAGCCATGGTTGGACACATGATTTATGAAATGGATGGGTGGATGCTATGAAAAAGTGTTGATAGATAATAATGCTTATTTTATTCATACATAGCACTTGTTTGCCAGGTTTTCATTATGGTACCTATTCTAGGAGCACCACAAAGTGGTTTTCACTCAAAGAAAATTTTATTTCTCTTTACTATTTTTATTTTTATTTTTATCTCTTTTTTCCATTTTTTTTAATTTTTACCCTTTTGCCTGGGGTATTCTAATGTGTTTCATGTATAAAAATTATCGAGGTGGCTGCTATTCAGTGGTTCAACCAAAGGTTCTCCTTCGGGGGTAGCCAAATAATATGCCCCAGAGCCATAATTTGTTGTTATGATGAATGGATCTAACTAGTTAGGTTCAAATTTACCCTTGTCGTCCTGATTCAATTGTATCTTCTGATTCTCCTTGAGGACTAAATCCTCAACTTGAAAGTTTTCATCTTTGATTATCTTGGCATAGCTTCATTTGAGCCAATTTTGATAAACCTGTAGATGGTTTAACATGCTCAAACACTTTTCATCTAGGAGCTCTAATTCATTCAATTTGGGTACCCTATATTCTTCGTTGTTTACCATGCTTTTTAGTGAGACTCACAATGAGGGGATTTCGATCTTGATAGGTAACACAACTTCTGATCCATAGACCAAGTAAAAAGGTGTGGCACCAATAGGTGTGTGGATGCTAGTTCGATAAGCCCATAAGGTTGGGTTTAGCTGCAAATGCCAATCACGACTGACATCATTGATAGTCTTTTTCAATATTTTCAGGATTGTCTTATTGGATGCCTCTACCTGATTGTTTCCTTGATGATAGTAGGGCGTAGAAAATCTATGTTGGATAGAGAATTTGGAACAAAGTTCCTATACATCGGGTGATCCCATAATACTAGTTTACAATTTTTGGGCAAACTGGACACCGAACTAATTGTTTTTAACTAAATCTTCACTTTCGGGCTCCTATAGTTGCTAAACCGTGAGGAATTTGAAGATGATGAAAACTAGTGATTTGTGACATTTTGTCTATAGATTCTAAAAATATTTTTTTCATTTTTTTTGGAATCAAATTGCACTTATTTTTCCATCTCCTTCGAAAACTAGTTTTTTTTTAAAAACAATATTTTTATGGAGTGACGCTCACCGTATACAACATAATTTTTTTTGTATGCAGGATAAAATTCTAATTTTTTCGAATTTAGATTTGTAACTATATCTAGAACTTTCATTTGGTTTATAGTTTTTTATTGAATATTTTTTCCTTAATCAAGTTTCGAAGTCAAACCAAATACAATTCAAACATAGGCAGACCATATACAACATAACTTTTTATGTATGTATCGAAATTCAATTTTATTTTTTTTACTAGATCGAGGACATCAATACCTAGCATAAACATATTTTTTAGAATTTAATTTTGATAATATTCTATTTTTCCACATGTGCAAAATAGAGAGCTTGATTTTTAGTGAAAAACCTATGTTTAATCAAACTAAAAAAATAAATACATAATAAAACTAAAACATATTAAAATTATATTCGTTGGATAGCTCATTCTGAGGACTACCATCATCTAGTTGGGCCTATGAAGTCTCCTCCATTTTTATCCTCAACCTGAGCTTCAAAGGGAAAAAATTTGGAGTTTTTTGGTGCCAGGAGGGGAGAATGGGGGAAAAGGGGGATTCGCTCGAACCAGGGTTCATTCGAACCCCCTTTCTATAAGAAATTTTTTTGCTTATTTTTTTGGGAAATGTGAGACCCGACATTAAATGGGTTTGCTCAAAGGGGGGTTCTATCGAACCCTATTTGGGTTCACTCAAACTAGAAGTTCATTCGAACCCCCAAAAACAAATTTTTTTTGCATGGGGTCATTTTTTTCAACTTTTCTTTCCTCACTCAAATTGTAAACCACTTTTGTGGGTTCACCCCATCTTTATTCTTGAATGGGGTGCCATTGTCTGTTACAATTGTCTATGGGATTTCATACCTACAAATGAGATATTTCAAAATGAATTTTGATATCAATTTTTTCGCTGATATAGGTCAATGGAATTGCCTCTATCCATTTAGTGAAGTATTTTGTTGTGGTGATAATGAATTTATGCCTGTTGGATGAAGTGAGTGATATTTTACCTACTAATTCTAATACCCATTACGAAAAAGGTCATGGCATTGTGCTAAGTCTCAACTCTTGTGCTGGTGGATGAACTAGATCACCGTGTTGTTGGCATTTTCAACACCTTCTAGAATGTTGAATGCAATCTTGATCCATGGAAGGCCAATAGTACCTTGCTTTGAGTATCTTCTAGACTAAGTTAGGTCCGCTAGAGTGGGATCCGTAAATACCTTCGTGGACCTCTTGTAATGACATGTGTACTTCTTCTACATTAAGGCATTGGAGTAACATACCATCTAGGCTACAACGGTATAGGGTTTCTCCTAAGATCATAAACCTAGAGGTTCTACAGGTGAAGGTTTTCTTTTGAGTAGTCGTTAAGTCAATTGGTATGATATCATTTTGGATATAGTCAAAAGTATCTTGGTACCATTGGGAGTTAGGACCAATAACAACACATACCATTTCAGATTTTGGGATGTCGAATGCTAGCACCAGTAGTTTTTCCACAAAGAATTCATATTTAGGCACATTTTGAGGAATATCAAGTAGCGAGCCTATTGTTACCATTGCATCGACAACTATGTTATTAATTTGAGGAACCTACTCAAAGATTATTTTGATGAATTAATCCTTGAATCTATCCACCATCCTTTTGTATGGTAGCAATTTTTCATCTTTTGTTTGGTATTCGTCATTCACTTATCTAATTACTAGTTGATAGTCTCCAAAGACATTTAGCTCTTTTATTCTCCATTTGATCACCATTTTGAGCCTCATTATAAGAGATTCATACTCTGAAATGTTGTTTGTGTAGGGGAATGTAATCTTGTAGGCCTTGGGTATACCATCTCCCTATGGTGTGAGAAATAAAATACCTGCTCTAAAACCATGTTGAGTATGGGACCCATCAAAGTATAGAGTCCATTGCCTTGTATGTTCTGTCATCAAGACTCTCTCATCTATAAATTCCACTGTGAGAGGTTTATGATCATCTATGGTACTTCAACCAGTTGGTTTGTTATGACTTGTCCCTTTATAGCTCTCATGTCTATGTATTCTATATCAAATTCACTCAGGATCATCACCCATTTGGCTATTCGTCCTATTAAGGCTACTTTTGCTAGTAAATATTTGAGTGGGTCCACCTTTGAAATCAGTTTCACTTTTCTTTTTAAGATATAATGTCTCATTTTTGTGTTGAAAACACGATTGAGAAACAAGCTCTTTCAATGGGTGAATAGTTGAGTTCATAGCCCACTAGTTCTCTACTAATATATTAGATTTCTCTTTCTTTATTGTTATCATCTAGTTGTATTAGGAGAGCTCCCAATGTTGCTTGTGTGGTAGACACATAAAGTATCATATCCTTTTCTGGAATTGGTAGCATGAGTATAGGAGGAGTAAGTAGATACTCCTTTACTTGATGGAATGCTTGGTCACATCTCCCATCCCATTTGAAGGTGATATCTTTGTGTAGGAGATGAGTGAAAGGGTGGCATTTGTCTTCCAATTGTGCGATAAATCGCCTAATTGATTGTAGCTTCCTTTGTAGGCTCCTCGGCTATTTTTTAAGTGTGTTTGGTGGAGGCATCTCCATAATATCTTTTACCTTGGTAGGATCCACCTATATCCCTCTTCTTGACACTATGTACCCTAATAGCTTTCTAGATGTTACTTCGAACACACATTTCTTAGGGTTGAGTCTTAGATTGTACTGTTCCAATCGATCAATTACCCTTGCTAGGTTTGTCAAGTGATCTGCCATTTTGATTGACTTTTCTAGGATTTCATCCATATAGTCCTCCATTATTGTGTGTAGCATGTCATGGAATATGGTTGTCATCTCTCTTTGATAGGTTTCTCCTACATTGTAAAAACCAAAAGGCATTACATTCCAACAAAAATTTCCCCAATTACAAGTGAATGTTGTTTTGTGTTGGTCATCTGGAGAGATCTTTATTTGGTTATATCCATAGAAACCATCCATTAAGGATAAAATCTCATGCCCTACTATTATGTCTACAATCATGTCAATTATCGGTAATGGAAAGTCATATTTTGGATAGGCCTTGTTCAAGTCTCTAAAGTCTATACATATCCTTATGCCCCCAATGGGTTTGGACACCGGTACTAGATTTGATATTCATTGTGGATAGTCGATGGGTCTAATGAAATCCACATCTAGTAGCTTCTTTAGTTCTACCTTTACCAATAATGCTATTTGGGTATGCATTTTTTTGAGTTTCTGCTTGATAGGCTTTGCTTCAAGGATGGTAGCTAGATGATGTACCACTAATGTTGGATCTAGTCTAGGCATGTCAGCATATGTCCAAGAAAATTTTACCTTTCTCTCGTTGATGAATGCTGTGAAATTTTCTTTCTCCTCACGATAAAATGATGTTGCATGGTATGTTATCTTTGGGTCCTCTGTTGTACCTATTGGAATCAAGGAACATTGAGAGGGGGGGTGAATCAGTGTTCTTCAAAATCTAACTTTTTTAACCTGATCTTTCAACCACTTATATAATTGAACAAAAATAAAGATGAAAGAACACAAAGCAATCAACCACAACACCATAACACAAGGATTTTTATGTGGAAACCCTAATAGGGGAAAAACCATGATGGAATGCCAATCCACAATATGAGTATACTCAAATATAAATGTTTACAAATGGGAATGCACATGCATTCAAGCACACTTCCTAGAGCTCACTACTCAAATAAAAAATGAATACTCGCTATCTTACAATCACATTCAGATTAAATCCATTTGAAAGATCTTGAACTAAGAAAATAGCATCTGCCTAATTACAGTTTCGGTTAAGCACATGAACACACTTTCTTTTTCTCACTCTTCTTCACACTTACTTCTACCTTCAAAAGATCTAAACTTTATTCACACATAGCACTCACACATCTCGCTTCTCACATGTCTCAAATGATATAAGCAATCCGTTATATATATATGTATCTAAGGATTTAATCAACCACATGTCGGCTTCAATAAAACATAAAATATTTACAAACCATCAGCTCAATCTATAGATAATTTTCAATGCGTTCCAACCAAGGTCGGTCACAACATGGTGAGGACCCAAAAAAAAATGTTCAAGCACAAAACACTTCAAAAAATTACCCCACGAAGATCCACAACATTCTATATTCACTTAGTCGGTCTTCTTGCACTGTCAAATAGAAAATCAATCAACCGGATCTTCTAACTTGTACACGAATCAATACAAGGCTCTATGATTCAAGGATAACATATTTCATATATAAAAAAACCTTTCCTGAGATCCACAACTCAAAATTATAACAAATAATTTCATATGAATCGAAAAACATAACTATGTCAAATACCCTATTCTAGCTTTGACAGATAATACATTTCTTCGATTAGGCTTTCGGTATTAAAAACTACTGAAGTGTGGATCGATTCACTGACTAGGGTTACCATCAATGACAACACCAGATGACATGTGCAGTGTCTCTTGCCAACAATCTCCCCCTTTGGCATTGATGGCAACACTTAGTGAAAAATGACTAAGTGTCAGATCAATACCAACATGAATACACTGCCAACCTTCAAAACTTCAAAACACAACTCCCCCTGAGATGAATATGACAATTTTCAATGTCCCACTCTCCCCCTTTGACATCAATGGCAAAGATGGGAATTCACATACCAAAAATCAAACAAAATTTATATAAACAAATTGTATATGTACAAACATGCTTCTACAACTTACATAAACTTGAATATGTCTGCAAAATTACTCTTCAACAAGATCAGACTTGTGTCCCAACTCTTTTTGAGACTCCAAAATATTCATGTGACCATAGAATAAGTAAGATTGCATCTCTACTGACTCAAGGTTTGTTGGATCACTGATAGCCATAGCATTATGCACTTCCTTTAATGCACTAAACATTGTCTTCATCTTAGGACCAATTAGTCCTCTAATCTTGCATACTATTTCAACAATTCAGCCTTCTTCATGCTTCAAAATTTTAATTTTTTCAAGCAGGGATATGACTTGACCTTCATGCTTGCTCACAAAAACTGTTAGAGGATCAAATGCTTGAGAAATATTTGCTAACTTTTTCTCATATTCCTTCAATTTCTTTTCAGTGTCCTCAGTGAATTTAGACAATGATAAGAATGGCTTATAAATGTTTCCACTTACATACAAAGCACCTTGGATCTTATTAACACGGGTAGCTAACAAAGATTTATCATTTGCAATCATTCCCTTCAATCTACTGAGCTTGTTTGCATCAAATTCTTTCTAAACCTTATCCATAGCTGAATTTTCAAGAGACTCAAAGTGAGTACTTATAGAATTGACAAGTTTCTTCAGATGACTGGATGGAGAATCAGATGAATCCTTGACATATATAGGCATGATCTTCTCCAGAATACCAGATGCAAGATTTAATAGCTCACTATCTTCAATGTGAGATTTCAGAATCTCCTCCCTTGCCTTGGCCTGAGAAAACGATGCTACCTTCAGTTTCTCAATAAGAGATAGAGTGGCCAAGTTGATAGGACCTTTAACTAGTTTAGAATCAAACTCCTCTTGTTTTTCTTCCAAAAAATCCTTTACTGCCTTAGCATTTTCTCTTGCTTCCACAAGAATTCCTTTACGTCTACCTTTTTTTCTTCAATCACTGATTCTTCCTTAGCTTCAGGAATCTCAATTTCTTCAACTAACACAACTTTAGGAGCTTTAGTCTCCATGGGAATTTTAGCATCTTTCATTTCAACAGGATTCATAATATCCTCAAATGTATCTTATTTTCTTTTTTCATTATTAACCAGAACATTTTGAGCTTCCGGACCAGATGGAGCATCTTCACTATGAGCTTCTTCAAAAACAACATTATATCTATTTTTCAACAGTGCTTCCTTAAGGATTTTCTCGGTGTCTTTTGAAACTTCTTTAGTCTGTCCAATCATCAGCTTGTTCACCCTTGTTTTTCTCCTAAATTTCCTTTTTGCATCACTTAGTATCTTCTTCATTTCATCCATTGACATCACTGGACATAGATCAACAAGTATTTGTTCTCTCATATGCTCTTCTTCAATTCTTTCATTCACTCTTCTCATTTCTAAGACTTCATACAGACCTTTAGGTAACTGAGATATTATTTCAATGAGAGGCTTATTGAAAATATTCAAATACTTTATTGTGGCTTCCTCAAGAATTCTTTGACCAACACTATCAAAGGTGTCAAAGCATTCACAAAGTGGCCTAAGATTACCATCCTTAATCAAGGCTTTTTCCACTTCTTCTACAGACATACCTGATTTGTCAGTTTTCATCTTTTTCTTTGCTTTCTCTTCATTGGAGGGCTTGTCCTTAGAGACTTTTGATGCTTTAGAACCCTTTTCCTTAATTTCTCTTACCTCTTCATCAGATTTAGTTTCTTCATCCTCTGAAACAACAACATAAACTCTTGTGCTTTTATCCTTCTTCCTCTTTCCTTCTCTCTCGAATGTCTTGACTTGAGCTATTTCAGGACTTGATTTTTTGTAGCACTGGATGAGGATGCAAAGCTCCTTGTAGTTCTAGATTAGTCAAAGGATTATGTCAAACTATCTGACTTAGTTCTAATAGTCTCTCCTTTTTCATCTTCTTCTCTTTTCTTCTTGGCTTCCCTCACAGCTTCAACTAACCTACCAAGGGTTTTTGCATAGGCTTCAACTTCCCTTCTCACTCTTCAGACTATCACAGGCTTCCTCAGTTGGTTATGCACTTGTATATCTTTTCTTGAAAATTTACCAAACCTTTCTTCTATCAGATCCCGAGGTTTACTCAAAAAATCTTCATCATACATTTCCAAAAAAAATTCTTCAACCTCATATCCCATAGGAATTATCCAAACTATTCTAGGTTCTATAGCTTCCATTAAGTGCTGATCAATATCAACCATGAAGAAAATTGCGTCCTTATACTCAATTCAACTCACAAAAACATTAGTATTGAGGACCATTGGTCCCACCGGGCGTGCCAAAATGTGTGAGGGGGAAAAGAGGACGTTAGATTCGAATTCAAAATGAACAAGAATGCAATTTGACAAAGGAATCTAATCTACAGTCAAATGTACAAATCTAAAATCTAAAACTCCTACACATACGAGATTAAGCTATATTATTGCAAACATAATAAGGAACCTACTAATTACCAAATGAAATGAAAGAAAAAGACAATTTCACCATCTCGTATCAAAGTGTATTCGCTTGATGTTGGATTTCTCTTATCACAACGAAGCCTCCAAATTTTGTGTGCAAAGTGTGGATGAATGCTTGGTTGATCAAAGGAAAGAATGAAGCTCTCTCAAGGATGATCTCGACAACACTTCATCGCATAAGGTATGTTGATTCTCTGATACTTTTTTGTGAGGAAAGAGGTTTGTTATATAGAAAAAGAGATTTGGAATTGACGATTAGGATTCAACAATGTTGAATCAAGATCAACGGTTAAAAGGTGTTAAGAGGATTTAGACATGAGGAGATTGGGCAAATTGACTGCTCAATCAAGAATAGATTGGCTAGTTATGAAATAGATGGCTTAGTTAGCAAATAGAGGGCTTAGTTAGCAAATTAGATTGCTCAATTAACAACCATAATTTTCTCAATCAGAAAGTGAGTGAGGAATTAGGAATTAATTGATTTAATTAATTAATTCCCTTCTAGAGTTGAACGTGCAAATCAAGTTTGACTTTTGTAAACAAATTTGTATTAGTTTGATTTGATTTTTGATAAATGATTTGAATAGTTTGAATTAATAATTCAATTTTTTTAGGGAAAGTGTTTTAATTAAATTATTTTGATTTAGTAATTCAATTAATTTAGGGGAATAATGCATGGAGAGATAATGAGACAATTAACTAAGTAGATATTTTAGTCAACTAGAAGAAAGTATTTGTTACGTTCGAGGAGATTGTGTATGAAGAGATAATGAGACTATTAACTAAATAGATATTTTAGTCAACTGGAAGAAAGTATTTGTTACCTTTGAGGAGATTGTGCATAAAGAGATACTGAGACAGTTAACTAAATATATATTTTAGTCAACTAATTTAGAAGAGCTAGTTAAGTTTTTGAGGGAAATTAATTAATTAATATCAAGAGGAACGTGCACATGTGAATTTGACTTTAATAAATAAATTTTATTTATAAAAGTGATGATGCTGAATTAATTAAATAATTTAACTTAATTTTTTAATTTATTTAAATAATTAATTACTGATAATCATTTAATTAAATTAAATAATTTTAAAAGGGGAAATTTGTTTAATTAAATAATTACTGATAATCATCTAATTAAACTCGAAGAATAGTTGGGGTTAAATAATTAAAATAATTATTTAATATAGAAGTTAAAAGAGGATTAAATAAAGAGTTAACTAGATAGACTGTTTAGTTAACTAAAAGAAGAACTAGTCCATGTGGAGAAGATAATTAATTAATATTAAGAGGAGCGTGCATGATGAATTGTTTTAATAAATAAAAGATTATTTATTAAAGGGATGATGTTGAATGAATTAAATAATTTAATTTAATTAATTAATTTGGACAATGTGGGATTAAATCATTGAAATAAATACTTAATGTAGAAGTTGAAAGAGGATTAAATAATATTTAATATTATTTAATTTATAAGGCGGGGTTGATTGATTGAATTAATCAATTATTTTTGGAGTTGCATGTGTAAATACTTTTGCAAACAAAGTTGCATTAGTTGATTTGATTTTCAATGATATTTTGAATAGTATTATTCAATTTATTCAAATTTGGAGGGAAAGTGAGTTAATTAAATTATTATAATTTAATAATTTAATCAATTTAGGGGAATAAAGTTAATTAGTGATATAATTAAATAATTGGTGTTATTTAATTAATCGTGAAGAATAAAGTTAGATTAGGACTATATTAAATAAATAAAATTTATTTAATTTTTTGAATTTGATGAAAATGTGAAGTAATTAAATAATGTTGTATTATTCAATTAATAGTAGAAATTAGGTTTGTAGGATTTTATTAAATAAATGGACTTTATTTAATTGGTTGAAAATGGGGAAAAGGTGAATTAAATAAATAATGTATTATTATTTAATCAATAGAGGAAATTAGGGTTTTTCTTGATGATGAATATTAGTGTTAAAATGCTAGTTCACAGGCTAGGACAATTTTAGGTGTCCACACTCATCAACTAAGAGGTCATCATTTCCCCAATCTAGATCATCATAAGGGGAAGGTGGATAAGCCTACAAGGGGGGGATAGTAAGGGGAGCACCCTTTGACTCTCCTGTGAAAAGATCCAAGGAAGAGGGCCCCTCGAGGTCGTCTTCTTTCAAATCCTATGAGGTAAATGTCATTGATTTTGCAAAAATCATCGACAGAGTTGGGACATCTTCTACTAAGTTGATCATGCACTTGATAGGAGTGACATGTGTCAATTGAGTTGGCAATGAAGGAGGCACCTAAGTTCCACTTTTGACCTCACCGGAAGGCTCGAGGGTAGTAACAAACTCAGGAGATGTTGGAGCTACCTCCATCACTAGGATGACACAAGCCAACAAAGAACCAGCTTTTGAAGAAGGTGTTTTGACCCCCATTAGAAGTAGGATCATCCTCCAACTTGCAATACTTTGAAGGATGAAATATCCCAATAGATAAAGTAGAAGGTGAGGAGGAAGCAAAAAAAACCATAGTGGACACCATCGAGGTATTCGGGATATCCATGGGCTTGGGAAAAGGTGGTATGTTTGAAAGGGACATCAAAAGAGGAATCTAAATTGAAGGAGAAATGAACACTTGCACCCTTTTAGGGTGAGGATCATCCATGCTCGTAGGGGGGCCAAAAGCAAGATTGAGGTGGTAGGAACTAAAGTAGAAAGGGTGAAAGAGGAGGACACAATAGAAGACACCAAAACAAGAGCTATTGGCTCCCCTTCATCCTTCTACAAATCAGCCTTCTCAGTGGCTAGAGCCTTCCTCTGATGTTTACACTTGCACGCAAGGCAGATTCTTTGGCTCTAAGATCTAAAGGTTTCAACTTAATGAGGAATAGGAGGCTCATGTTTTGTCATCAGATTATCCATCATAGCTATTTCCGATAGAGGGAGTGACTCCTAGGAAAGAACAAGAGGAAGAGGTGTAGGAGTTGATATTGCAACTAATGGAGAAGAAAAATCAAGTGTCTTAGCATTGGGCCTCTTCCCATTCACTACCTTGGGGGAAAGAGTAGTTGGAGGCTGTAGAGGTCAAGACGTAGTGGTGAATCCATGGGGATCCTTCCCCTTACTATACAATATGGGTTGAGGCACCATGGGAAAGACAGGAAGGTTGAACACCTAATGCTTGGCCTTCCACCAAGCGGGCACCATCACACTCCCCAATAAATGCATAGGGGTGGAATTCGAAGGTGTTGTAGCGAGATGGGAGGAAGAAGCAGGTGGAATTGTAGGGGAAGAAGAAGAAGAAGGCTCCTAAGCATGAGCAAGTTTCTCCTTCCCCTTTTGAGAGGAAGAGAAGATAGCTTTCTATTGCACTCTCAAAGAATCCTTAACTAAAATAGCATAGGGAGAAGGATGGTAGGTCACTTTCAATGCTATGCCCCCATTCTTATATTTTATGTAAGTGTGATACAATAGGTATTTCCCAAGAGGAAGTAGACCAATAGGTGCAAGCCAAAAGTGATCAAGTGAGTAGCCTCCACACGCCACCATTGGTTTGTAAATTTTATCATGGACTACATGCACAAAACCCTCATGAGAGAACTTTAAGCATTTATGAATCATGAAGGGGATTTCCTTCATGGAAACTAGCCAAGGAATGCCTAGCTTCACTCTGAACAAGTTGGACCTCAGGATAATATCAAAGAGATCATTAGAAATCCTAGGCCCAACCAGGACTAACAAGGTGATAGAAACAATGAGAGGAATGGAAATCCCATCATGTGTACGTCTTTTAGACTCATCATACCCATCCTTATGTAATAATTTTATTAACATGATCTCATCCATGATAACATTAACCTTACATGTAGGGTCAATGAGAAACTAGTTACGGTATTCCCATTGATATAAGCTAGAATGTAAAAAGCAGAGGGTTCTTTTTGGAAACACAAGGGCAGACTACTGAGAGGGGGGGTGAATCAGTTGTCACAAAATTTCAAACTTATTAAACTTATTTACCCTTATTCTCATATATGATTGATAACCATGAAATTATAAATCAACAACACATCAAAAACACACATGACACCAAGATTTTTACGTGGAAACCTTGTTAGGGGAAAAACCATGGTGGAGGTCAATCCACAATTTTATACCCTGTTAAAAGTATATGAAGAATAAATGTGGAAGGCACATGCATTTGGGAACACTGCCTAAACCTCACTGCTGAAATACAAAGGAATACTCACTGTCTTACAGAAACATTCAGATTACAACCATCCAAATTTTGAACTGAGAAAGTAGCATTTGCCAATGCCTAATTACAGTTTTGATTAAGCACTTGAACACTTCTTCACTCTTCTTCACACTCTGCTTTGCCTTCAAAATATATGAACCTTATTCACACATATCACTTGCATAATTCACACAATGCATGTCTCAAATGAGATAAACAATCGCTCATATATATCTACAATAAGGAATTACATCGTTACATGTCGGTTTTAACAAAATAATAAAATGAATAAAAACTATCAGCCCAAAACAATAAATATTATCAATTAGGATCAGCCAAATTCATCCACAACATAGTAGAGACCCAAATCAATATCCTCAAAATAAAACACCTTCAAAGATTATTCCTTGAAGATCCACAACACGCTATAATCACCTTATCAACCATTAACATGAAAAACATGAACACACAAGAGAAAATCACGGATCATGAGCACAACAATCAATTTGGAAATTCAACACAGATAGAGCATGATCTATAAACATACATGAACACCACAAGAACATTTGCAATAATTCAGATTACCAGAATCACATTATCTTCTTCTAGGAACACTAGCTACAATAACAGAATAACTATCAGAACACAGATACTCATAACTTTCTCAAATCTTCATGCACACCTCTAAAAATTTAAGTGGATAAACTAGATAGGCTTGTCAACAAACCCTTTAATGCACAACTTCTCACCATCAATATACTGAATTTTCCATCATACTGATCTTCACTACTTCACAAACACCCTACAACATATTTTATTACAATTTTTTCAATATCCTCAACATATACAGTCTTAAAGATATTAATGCTAATAGTGTTGAAATCAATAACAACCGCATATCAGAAACACAACCACAACATCCAATAATATCCCCCTTTGGCATTGATGGCAACACATGATGTGAAAAACACCATCAACACAACTAACTCCAACACTTACTCCCCCTTAGGTTCTGGCTCTTCTCTCATGACTTCTCCCATTTTTTCACATTTCTCTTATCCCCCTTAATTCTTCAAGAGTTTTTCACATGACTTTTCTCCCCCTTGGACATCAATGACAAAGATCTCCTTTCTTCCCACAAGCTCTAAATCACATATTTGAATCATCTGACTACTCCCCCTGAGTACCATCCATCACAACATCAATCTGGATCAAGATATGACTATGAAATTCATGGATTGATGCAAGTCAATGCATCTTAGTTCTGATTAGGATGGGTAATCAACCCTAACTTCCCTCTGGGATACTCAAAAGTATCCTTAGGCAAAATTTTATTAAAGATTTCTGCAATCTGTTCCTTAGTAGGCACATGCTCCAGTCTAACTTCCTTATCACTCACCTTCTCTCTCAAAAAGTGGTACTTGATAGATATATTCTTGGTCTTTGAATGCAGCACCAGATTCTTAGAAATGTTAATTGCACTTGAATTATCACAAAATATAGCAATAGGTTCATCATACACAACTCTGATATATTTTAACATCTACTTCATCCACAATACTTGAGTACAATTGTTAGCAACAACAATGTATTATTCCTCTATAGTAGACAAAGAAACGACATTCTTCTTTTTACTTAACCATGAAATCAACTTATTTCCTAAGAAAAATGTGCCACCACTAGTACTTTTCCTATCATTCACATCTCCTGCCCAATCAGCACTAGTAAAGGCACTCAAAGTAAGAACATCATCTTTAGGATACCACAGGCCAAAATCAAATGTTTCCTTCAAGTTTCTGAAAATTATCTTCACAATAATCACATGAGATTCCTTAGGATCGGCTTGAAATCTTGCAACAATGCATACAACATTCATGATATCAGGTCTAGTTTGAGTCAAATAAAGCAGTCCACCAATCATTGATCTATATTTAGTCTAATTTTCCTTCATAGAATCATCATCTATTGTCAACTTACATCTGATCACCATGGGTATATTGAATGGCTTTGAATCTTCCATACCAAACTTCTTTAACAATTCTCTCACACACTTGGACTAAGATATAAAGATCCCTTTATCTAATTGAGTAATTTGCAATCCCAAAAATAATTTCATCTCTCCAATCATTAACATTTAAAACTCATTATGCATCTCATTAGTAAACTTCATGCACAAACCATCATCTCCTCCAAAAAAAATATCATCAACAAAGACTTCCACAAACAAATATTTATCATTATCAATCTTGAAATATAGATTTCTATCAGCAGTACCTTTGTTAAATCCAAGCTTTAGCAAATACTTATCCAATCTGTCATACCAATCTCTAGGGGATTTCTTGAGTCCATACAATGCTTTCTTCAATCGATAAACCATATCTCCCTGATCAGTCAATTGAAATCCATCAGGTTGCTCAACATACAACTCTTCTTCCAATTCGCCATTTAGAAATGTTGGCTTCACATCCATTTGATAGACTTTGCATTTTTTGTAACCAGCATAAGCAAGAAATGGTCTCACAGGTCCAATTCTAGAAATAGGGGAAAAAGTCTCTTCAAATTCAATTCCCTCCATCTGAGAGTATCCTTTACACACCCGCCTTGTTTTGTTTCTAATAACTTCACCTTGTTCATTCAGTTTATTTCTAAAGACCCATTTAGTTCTAATTAATTTTTTGTCCTTAGGTCTAGGAACAAGAGTCCATGTATTATTCTTCTCAATTTTTTGTAGTTCTTCTTTCATTGCTTCAATACAATGTTCATCTTTGCATGCTTCATTGACATTACTTGGCTCAGTCTTTGAAATCAAACAGTATTCTTCTGCAATTCATCTACTATTCTGGACACCTTTGTTTTTATCACCTATAATCTGATTTTCTAAATGATTTAATCTCACATACCTTGGAGTCTTAGGATGTTCTTGAGTTTCAGGCTCTTGTGATCTCTCTTTTGTACTTTCACTAGTTTCTCCTTCCTCTTAATCTTCTTGATTCACCAAAATGATCTAAACTTGATTTGAAGTCTGACCTTTGTTTGTAATATCATTTTGATCATCAAAATCATATCCACAGGTTCTGGATGGTCTAGAAATGTCTTCATCAACCTTAACATTTTCTTTTTCAACCATTTTCATTAATCTCTTGTTGTATTACCGATAGGTCTTACTCTTAGTAGAATAACCAAGAAAGATTCCTTCATCACTTCTAGCATCAAACTTTCCTATATCTTCATCTCTTCTAATATAACATTTACTCCCAAAGATTTTGAAATATCTAACAATAGGCTTATGACCATTCCATAGCTCAAAAGGGGTCTTACCAATATCACCTTTGACTTGTACCCAGTTGAGGATATAAATAGTAGTACTCACAGCTTCTCTCCAATAGATATGAGGCATATTTCCTTCAAGCATCATAGTCCTAGAAGCATCTAGAACTGTCTTGTTCTTCCTTTCCACAACTCCATTTTTTTGAGGGGTCTGCGGTGCAGATAATTGTCTCTTTATCCCATGTTCTTCACAAAAATAACTAAACTCACTGGAAATGAATTCACCACCTCTATCTAATCTCAAACACTTAATCTTTAGACCTATCTCTATCTCAACCATAACCTTAAAGATCTTGAACTTCTCTAGAGCTTCAGATTTCTCCCTTAGGAAAGTAACCCACATCATCCTAGAGTAATCATCAATAAGAAACATGAAATACATGTAACCTTATAAACTTTTGATTCTAGTAGGACCACACAAGTCAGTATGCACAAGCCCCAATAATTCATTTGAACAATGTTGTTTTCTCTAAAATGAAATTCTAGTT
This sequence comes from Sequoiadendron giganteum, assembly GCA_007115665.2. Taxonomy (NCBI): domain Eukaryota; kingdom Viridiplantae; phylum Streptophyta; class Pinopsida; order Cupressales; family Cupressaceae; genus Sequoiadendron; species Sequoiadendron giganteum. The sequence continues at coordinate 663,161,952 of CM021100.1, forward strand.
TACTTTCCTAACTAGCATTCATTGCATATGGCATTAGTAGGATTTATCAATTTAGGAAGATCTCTCACTGCTTGAGTATAAATTATCTTGATAATATTCTCAAAGTTTACATGACACATTCTCTTATGCCAGAATCAACTTTCATCAACTTGAGAAATCAGAAAACTTTTACTAGTAGCATTTAGGTGAAAGATGTTACCTTTTGTTTTGTACTTGAAGCAATCACATTTCCAGAACTTCCCAATATTCTACACTTTCCATCCTTTAATTGAATACCATTTGTCCAACACTCAAAATATTATGCTTCAAACCTTCAACATAAAGAACATCATTAGTATTATGCTTACCATCAAAAGAAATACATCCTCTGCCACGGATTATACCACCATTGTTATCACCAAATATTACAACACCACCATCATGCTTCTCCAGCCTTACAAATTTGTTTTTATTACATGTCATGTGATGCGAGCATCCACTTTCAATTACCCATTCATCCTTCTCTTCAACTCTAGTAGCTAGGGCTTTCTCCACATTTGTACAACTAGTAGATTTAGTAGACACAAGATTAATTTCCTTGATAGCAATAAACACAAACTCATCTTCACTTACATTCCCTTTGTCAGATTCATCATTTGTCACACCTTCATCAGCAACATAATAACACTTCCTTTGAAATCTAGGCTTGTTATGTCTTGGCTTGGGGATTCTTTCTGGACACCTTGATGCAAAATGACCTATCTTATTGCAAGAAAAATATTTAATAGGAAACTTTCCTTTATAATTACCTTCTCCTGTGGCTTCCCTCTTGACAATAAGTGCTTCAATCTCATTCAGTTCTCTTTATTCTTCTTCAATCTGTCTCATTTCTTCCTCATAATTGAATACCTTTCTATAAGAACTTTCACCCAGATCATATCTATGCTTGTCTCTCCTATAAGTATTAGCTTTAAATGCATATTCTATCTTAGGAAGGGCATCACCAAATTAACTCAACTCAAAAGTAGTAATTTTACCAATCAATATATCTCTGGTTACATTTGTCATAGTCTGGAGCTCATCAATAGTTGTAGCTTTCACTTTGTATGCAGCAAGCAAGGATCTAAGCACTTTAGCAATACTTTTTTATTCTTCCAACTATCCACTAGCACATTCGATACCACACACAAGTTCATTCACCCTTTGCATGAAAGTATTAATATTCTCATCATCACCCATTTTCAACATTTCATATTTCCCTTTCATACTTTTTAGCTTAGCAATCTTCACATTAGCATCACCTTCATACAAGGTTTCCATCTTTTTCTAGATCTCATAAGTAGTCTTCAGATCCATAACATTTGTCATCTTAGAATTAGTCAAAGCACTCAACAATGCTTCCTTAGCCCTGATATTATATTCAACATCCCTAATCTCAGTAGTAGTAGTAGGACCATTCTGAGGAATAGCATACCTATTACTTGTAATGTTCCAGTAGGATTTACCAATGCATCTCAGATGACACTCCATTCGAGTCTTCCACAGAGAATAATTTGTTCCATCAAATCTCGGATTTTCCTTCTTATATTTCACCATCCCATATCACCTCAATTTGTTAAATTTCTTCCAAGGAACCTACTCTGATACCAATTATTGGCAACACAACGGTAGACAACTAAGAGGGGGGGTAAGTGTTGGAGTTAATTGCATTGATAATGGGAGTTAGGTTCTGACTCTTCTCTCATGACTTCTCCCATTATCAACAAATCCTATGAGGTAAAGGTTATACTAGGAGATCCACTCGCAGGCTACATAGACAAGATGGGAAGATGCATGAAAGAAGTCATCTCTTACATACACTAGAAAGGACTTTCTCAGAAGCCCCCAAGGGTTTTACAATTATACAATGACCTATTCTAGGTTTTTCTTCACAACATTTAGGGACACTTCTAGCTATTCCGCTAGGAGTCGTAGGTTGGGTTGCAAGACTATGTGCCCTGCAATGCATGCACCTACAATAAACCTAGAGCATGAGAGAAGACTCCTTCAACCCTATGAAATAGAACCATAATAGTTCACTTCGGGTTCACCAAAATTTAGAGGAGGGGGACTGACTGCTCAGGACCCCAAGTCACAAGAGGGTCTAGAATAATTAGCTACCTTGATCTACCTCACACTAAGGGATTTCTTTAAGATGAGTTTTATTTCTTAGGGGGTGAGAAGGACAACTAATCTACCACTTTCCTTATGTCAACCCAAGAGTTTGGAAAGTCAGGCGAGTGGGTTTCTAGAGTTCAAATTGTAATTTAGGCAACTCTCTACTAAATGAATTTAGCATAGAAGATGAACGATAGTTTGACACACTAGCGTCCCAATCAAGAATTGGCGTCTATACAGACAAAGAACATAAAATATAGTCTAAGAACCTTGAAAAACCTACTATCAACCTGATGAGTACAATTTAATATAGCAAAAAAATTAGAAAACTATGAGACTACTAAAATAACAAGAAGAATACTTTAACTTGAAAGATAAATTGATTAAGATGAAATAACTAAAAAGAGTTGCAGAAATCCAACTTATGGTCAGTCCAGCCTCTCACAAGCTCCACATGAATAAATTACCTACACACACAACAACAACAACAAAAAATGTTGAGGTTGTGTATAGAGGACTACCACAGTCAGTCCCCTACTTTGGTGTTTCCACCTCCATGGACAACCAATACAGCAACAATAGATAAATGTGATAAAGAAAGCACTGAAAGGAAGAATGCCAAGCAATGATAACAATATGCTACATAAATAAACAATGATGCTAAGTGAAAGGATATCACCTTCCCAACAAGGTGCTCTCAAGGCATGCTAAGGAATATGTGAGCTTGCAAGCTTGTGAGTGCCAACATTGTTGCAACAATGAGAGGAGTAAAACCAATAGAGTGTCAACTTGGACCTTCAAAAGTGGTGAAAATAATTTGAATGAAGTGTTTAGAATGCTCAAGAAGATCAAGTGAGATTGAAGAAGTGTGAATAAAATCAGTTGAATGAATGAGATAGTTTTTGAAGATGAAAGGGAGTCCAAAGGAGTCATTCGAGGTCAGTCAAGGGGGCAGAGATGGTATGCTTCATTGCTAATGGAGAATTGTAATGTCTTTGTGGATTCTAGAGGTAGGAATCTTGTCAGGATGGTAGCACACTATGTAGACGTCCACGTGTCCTGATTGTGTCCCCAACAAAAATTCCTCTATCAACACTATAGGTAGCCACCAAATGGATGGAGAGCAAATAGAGGACATGGAATAGCATGCTTCATTGCTAATGGAGAATTGTAATGCCTCTGTGGATTCTAGAGGTAGGAATCTTGTCAGGATGGTAGCACACTGTGTAGACGTCCACGTGTCCTGATTGTGTCCCCAACAAAAATTCCTCTATCAACACTATAGGTAGCCACCAAATGGATGGAGAGCAAATAGAGGACATGGAATAGCATCGTCAGGTTTGATTTTCCTAAGGTAAGTGGTATAAATGGGGAATTTTCAAGGGGTGGAAATTCACACCATTACAAAAATCCATAACAACAAGGTGTACAACAAACAAACTATCAAGCTACCCTTCAACAAAATCCCCAACAACATAATGTACCCCAAACAACAAACTAACAAAGGTAAAAATCATCAAGGTATCCCTAAACAACAACAACAAAGTGTACCACAAATAAATTACCAAGGTATACCACAAACATAGTACCATGAAATCCCCCAAAATCAAAATCAGGGAGTACAACACAATCAATACCTAGGGGTATTGTAGACATGTAAAATTAACCTAACACTAATCACACATCCTAAATATTTTTTTCTCATCATCGGTATTATTATCATCGAATATCACTACATTTCACATCAAAAGAATCAAAAGCATCAACAACCCTAATTTCCTCTACTAATTGAATAAGATTACATTATTTATTCAATTGATTTTTTGTCATTTTCGACCAATTAAATAAATTTCATTTATTTAATATAGTTCTAATATTACTTTATTCCTCCTAAATAAATAAAATAATGTCAATTTTTTAATTATATCACTAATTCACTTTATTCCCCTAAATCAATTAAATTATTAAAACGTAATAATTTAATTATGTTAGCCCCCACTGGTTAGAGGAGTTGGTTTGAGTCTTGGGTTTGCTCCCCGAGGTCTTGGGTTCGATTCTCTCTAGCTCGGATATCACCCCGTTGCGAACGTTTGGGGGCGACGTTGGTTATCCCATGGCCATAGGGATTAGTCTTGCCTCAAGCTCACCTCATTGATGGGATCCTATTAATGGGAAATCGTTGGGCTTGATTCATGGGGATACCCTTCGAGACCAAAAAAATAAAAAAATAATTAATTATGTTACTTTCCCCCAAATTTGAATAATTAAATAAACTATTCAAAACATCATCAAAAATCAAGTCAAACAAATACCACTTTGGTTGCAAAAGAAAAACTTGATTTTCATGTTCAACTCAAAAATATTAATTAATTAAATCAATTAATTAATTATCCTCACCCACTTTCATGATTGAGAAAATTACGATCCACCGACTGCTCGATTTGATTGCCTGACTGATCCATCTATTTCCTAACAAATAAATCTATTCTTCAGTCCCACAGATTATTCAATCTATTTCCTCAATCCCACTGAACACTCAAAATGATTTCTTCAATCACACCAATTACATAATCAAAATGTATAGATTATGCCCATTTAAATCCTCTCAATGATTCTCAACTGTTGATCGAGATATTCTACTACACGATCTTGAGCGTTCATTTTGAAACACAATTTCTATATAACAACCTCATTTATTCTCAAAAACAATCAGAGAATCAACCTATTTTAGACAAAGATGTAATTCCAAGATCTTAATTGACATTTTTGATAAAGCTTCACACATATCTTCGATCAATACATGTACGTTCTTCAAAATTTGGCATGCACAATGGAGGCTTCGCATTCATATGAACAACCCAACATCTTCATGAGCGCACTCCAACATAAAATGGGTAACGATATAACTTAGTGAATTCATTTTTTCTTGTTTTGTTTCATGTACTTTTCTTGAATTATTTGTTCTTCTATCATTCATTTCGTGAGTAATGGGCATAAATCTTGATTCTTTATTTGAGTTAGATTAGATTCAATTCATTTCAATTATCTTATTTGATTCTATCAATTTCCCCCTTACACATTTTGGCACACTCAGTGGGACCACAGTCCTTAGCATTAATCATTTTATGAGCAAATTTTGAAATTGTAGGTTCTGAAAGTGTACTAGAAAAAATTTCACGCAAAAACTACAAGAATTTTGCACACTAGATTTCATGGTTTTCGTACACATGACCTTTATTTAGCCACTTCTGACTTTTTGTTGCACTTTTGCAAAAATACCGAGGCGCACTTGGGTTTTTAAGTCGCTTCTATTTAAAAAAGAGGTCGCTTTTGACTTTTTTGTTCACTTTTGCTTTCTGACAAGGCTGCTTCTACTAACTTTTTTTCACTTTTTCTCTGTTAAGTTTTGTCCAAAAGTTGAATGTTAATTTTAAATTTCTAATGCTAATGGGTACTTAATTTTAATGTTTTACAGATATTAATTTTTTTTATACATGATTTTCATAGGTATGGCATGCGTGTATCCAAGAACCATTAACATGTTTATTACAAAGAAGGTGAACAGTTGAATATTTTAAGTTTTCAAAGCTTTCATGGTTAGAAAATTTTTAATTTTATGCATAAAATGAACCCCACAAACAAATGCTTTCAATTGGTGCATAAAAAGAACCCCACAAATGAACATTTCAATTGGTGCTCTAAAATCAATTTCTCTAATTTTTCTAGCTTAGAAAACACTTTCAATTGGTGCATTTTAAAAGAATCTTTCAAAGCTCTCTTAACCTAGAAAATGCTTTCAATTGGTGCATAAAAACAACCCTACAAACAAACGCTTTCAATTGGTGGTCTAAAAAGGATTTTTTTTCAAAGCTTTGTAGAACAAACAATTCCTTTTTGGTGCTCTAAAAAATGTTTGATTTTTGTTGACCAATGCTTTCATTTTTGTTGATGAATGCATGATTTCTTTTGATGACCATTAAGACAAAGTTTTTAAAAAATCACTTTGGTTGGTGCTTAAAAATTAACAAATCTTATTTTTGTCTTGCACATTGTGATATCTTTGTCTGAAATCCACAACATTTCACTTTTGTGAACATAAAAAGAACAATTTCTATCTTCTACACACCTTTATTTTCATTTTATTTTACTTTTTACTTTCTTTTTCTTATTTTTATTTTTATTTTTTGAGGCTTAAAATGAGCATTGTGATGAAGCGTATACCGTGTATTTCATGTTTGAAAAACTAGGTATCTATCCTCTCCTCTCACACCTTTTTGGAAATCTCGGGTGATGAAAAGTATCTTGAGTTTCATACACTTTGGTTCATTTCAAAGCATACCTTTAGAGGGCCTGCCTCCCAACTTGTGAGAGGGAATGACCCAAGCGATACTTTGTTTTGGTTTACTATATAAATATTTGTGGGTGTGAGGAAAGTTCTCACCCACATGGTGTGGATGTTCTATACTAACAAAAGTCTCCCCTAGTATTTGTGTGATATGTAAAAACCCGCAAGGGTTGGGAGGCCTCTTAATTGAGTGAATTGTCGCATGTATAGACACTAGTTTATCCTAAAACATGACTAAAAACCAATGTTTGTAGAAGCTACCCATTTTAGCTAAAACATTCTCTGAAGTGGTGCATTGGAACATTGATTCTGATAAGTTACTTATCAAATCTGACTTATGGTTGAGCTTAAAAACCTCTCCATTCATTGCATGTAAAATCGTCCCTTCGGGGCATGAGGTAATCCCATCTAGGAGGAAGTTTATATCCCTAAGGTGTACTTTGCTTCACGAGAAATTTCTAAATCTATTCAATTACTTTGAAACATCAAACTTTGTGCTTGAATTAAAAATGAACACATCAAAACAAGCATTTAACATGGTTCTAAAATTGTAAACACTTTTGACTTAGTGTGAATCTTTTAAGAAGAGCCATATATTTTCACTCCTAAAGGATATCTTAAAAAAATATCTTTGAAGGTTTTTGGATATTGAGGCTCACTTTTCAAGTCGCATTAAGGAAAAAGTAAACATTGGAAACTATAAATTTAGCATTCTACCTCCATGAACTTTGAGCTTTCATGGAGGGAAACGTGCTTAAGGTATAAACATTTAGGTCACATAAGTTTTGATTGTTCTGTTGCATGATATCACTTGCCAAATCTTGAAATAGATAAAGCAAAATCATCCAAAACTACAAAAAACATCCAAGCTGCTACCAAATACTGAAACTAGAAAAAAAATCTACACAAAGGCCACTTTTGCTTCTACTTTTTCCACACTTGACATAAAACTGGTCGTAGTCAACCCAAAAAGCTTGATTTTTCTCTTTGTCACATGACAGTTACTTGTAAAAACCTATCGCACTTGACAACTAAGTGCACTTGCTATAAAATTGGTTGCACTTGATCTTTTTGTGTTGCAATTGATTAAATTTTCTAGTCATAGTTGACTACAAATCTGCCTCTTTTGACCTTTGAACCCTAATTTGATACCTACACAAACAAAGCAAACAAACACAATATTAGATCAAATGCAAGTAAGAAACAAGGATTCCCCATAAAATCCATTTACAATTTACTCAAATTAGGAAAAACGAAGAAATAAACAAGAAAGCAATGAAATCATAATTAAGCATACAAACTCATGATCCCATGGGGGAATTGGTGCCAATTGATGTGTCGAAATCAGCCCTTTCCCAACTCCTTTGTAAGCTTTGTGATTCGATCCACTTTGTTCTTTGAATTCCTACATAACCTAGCTAAGAACTTGATAAAAACTAGATGAAAATGGATTTTAGTATAATAAGTTTACTCAAATTGTGGATGATCGAATGAGAGGAAGAGTCTCTCATTTATAGATTTCCAAAATGGAAGAAAGAGTGAAAATAAACAATGTAGGATCATTCAGCATCCAATGGCCAAGTGCCACTTGTCAAGATGTGAATGGTTGAAGGTTGAGCACATTTTGATCAATGTGCAAGTTTGAATTTTGAATTTGATGAAGTGACATGTTTAGGGGAGATGAAAGAAATGGATTTAATGTCACTTGGCTCAAGTCCAAGGACATGTAAGAGACATTAAATGCCTTGTTGGAAGTACCAAACCCGTTTGAATTTGAATTCAAATTTGAGGGAATATTCCCTTTTGATGCCATGTTGAGAGAAAATAGGCAATTTAATAAATCAAAATAATTGATTTATTGTGCAAGTTGCATTCTCTAGAGGATTTTAGTGATAGGGATTAACTTAATCAAGGATTTGATTAATTTAATGAGGAATTAGGAGATGTGACAATTTAGACTTAAATTTATGAATTGATTTAAATCAAATTGAGAGGAAATGATTAATTAAATAAATGATTTGATTTATTTAACTAAGGAGGGAAATATTAGATTAAATCAAACATGGTTTAATTTATTCAATTTAATAAGAAGGCTTTAGGGATTTAATCAAATAAAATGACTTATTTAATTAAAAGGAGTTCTACATAATTAATTAAATAAAATTAATTAATTTAATTAACAGGAGATGATGACTTAATTAGATAAAGTTGATTTATTTAATCTTTAACAGGAGATGATGACTTAATTAAGAGATGAAGAGTGATGAATTTAATCAAATACAAATATGCATGCATTTTTAAATGAAGAGATGATTTATTTAATTAACAGGAGATGATGACTTAATTAAGAGATGAAGAGTGATGAATTTAATCAAATACAAATTATTCAATTAAATGACTAGCGAAAGAGATGATTCAAAATGAAATAGTGTTAGTAAATCAGGATCTAGTGTGCTGGATCGAAATTGTACATTTTCCATGTCTACATTTTTCCCCTCTTTGAAGCAATGTACTTGTTGCATTGATTCAAAGAATAAACTGTTGTGATCAAAGTTCAAAAAAATTCTCAATTTTTCAGATGCCCCACTGTTGCCCCAATAAGAATAATTACGCCGGTATATTGCCCCCTCGAGAGATCGAGCAGAAATGTTCAACTTTTTGATCGAGATCGCGATAAAATGCAAGAGGAGTGGTTCTATTGATTAGAGGACGAAAGATAATTCTTTGATGTAGACAATTCTAATGATGTATAGACAGTCATCGGTCATGGGTAGCCTCGTTATATTTTGATACAACACATCGATTTTAGATAGAAATGTTAGTAAAGATAGAAGAATAAGAAGAATAAGATGGATGGAAGGAGGATCCACACAAGTTCGCATTATTACCGATGATGATGTATTGCTTACCAGGAGTTGGGATTTTCAAAGGGCCAATTACTTTATGTTTGATAACACACATAGGTACGATGCATCAAGGTATAAAGGACCAGGATGGTGTTGTACCTAGTGTGATGGAATTTGACTCGTCAATTAGATAGGAGTATTCTTGTTCACACTTGACATACAGAAACCTTGCTAGGACAAACCTAACAAAGCAAGTATTCACCAAGTTATTTTACAAGAACATCCAACAAGCACATCAGATAAAAAATATAATGATCGTTGCCCCATTCCTTTCTCTCTAAACCTTTTTTGTTTAGGAATTATCGAGAGGTCCTTGGAATGAGTGAAAAATAAGATAAGTCATAAAGACCAAGATAAAGTAAACAAACAAGTTGATGTTCTTCATACCGCTAGCCAAGGCTAAACTACTATGGGGTACCTAATGCTTATGTCCATTGCAAGAAAGCTTCATCCTAGGACATGTTGTGATCAGGGTTTTGATGGGACTAATTTGGATGATAAGCTACCGATATTCAGAGTTGACCAACTTGTTGACTCACTGATCTAGACTTTCAAGACTCTGACGATTAGGAGTTCACTTTTGAACCTGCTAGACTTTCTTCTAACTGACTCACCAAAGGGTGAAGGCGATGATTAACTTTATTAGGAATGATGACCATCGCGGGTGAAAGCGAAATGAAATGGATGCACCATTTTGGATTTTGAGGTTGTTTTTGGTATTTTTCAGATTTTACGATGAAAGTTCTAACTTAAAGACCTATCCTAGGGGTCTCGGGAGCTAATCCTCATATTAGCCTTGCCTACGTTATACACACAGAGACCACATAGTTAGACTGGTGATGGACTGAATTGATGATAAGATGGACAAACAGATTGCCCTTTTATTGCTTAACGAACTGATCTTAGATGCAGACTAGATGGGAAAACGGATTGCCAATGTGATGGATGCCTAAAGGACTGACCCTAATTGTCTCGAGGGATGATCAAAGATCAACCTTGCTTACGTTCAAGCTCAGAGATGACGTAGTTTGACAAGATGACTCTAGTTTTGACATTTTCTGATTTTGAATGATTCAGTTTTTGAATGATTTGGATGTTTTTGAATTTTTGCATGATTTTGACAATTTGGATCTGGATACATGATGATATCAATGCCTCATTTTGGGATTTGTTTGAAAACCAAGCTTAAGGTTGATTGATCAGATCAATGGATTGATAGTTTGACTAAGTGTGTTAAGTCAATCAAAAGTGATAATGCACTCGTAAAATCTAGGAAGTTGTGTTATCCTAGAGTAAACTCGTACATGAGAGGGTAGTTTGACTAAGTGTGTTAAGCCAAACAAGATGATAATGGACTTGTAAACCCAAGGAAGTTGTGTTATCCTAGAGTAAACTCATGCACAAGATGATAGTTTGACTAAGTGTATTAAGTCAGACAAAGTGATAATTGATTGGATTCGATTGATCAAGATTGATGAAGCTTGGTTTGGAAAAAAATTGCTTTGATGATTTGATGTGATGCTGACGTGCATATTAGATGCGACTGATATTGATTGTTTGGATCGATGTTCGATGAAAGATAATGCTTGATAAGGAACATCGTCTTGTCAAAATATGCCATGGGCTAGTGATTTGGATTTTTTGGCTCACAAATGCTTTGACCAATTTGCTTTAATGGTTTTCCAATGTTTGGATTACTAGATAAGTTAGAGGATATATATCAAGATTTATTCTCGAAGCAAGATGTAAATATCTACCCCTAGTGTCTAGCAATGTTTGAACGACCATGGTGGATGCTTTGGGTCGATATATGAATGGTTATGGATCATCTTGCGATAAGATAAGGTTTTTTTTAATAGACAAATGCTCATTCAGATAATGCTTCAAGGCTTAGATAATGTTGGGTAGGATAGGATCAATGAAAATGACCCATGTCAAGATGTTCACCATAAACAAGTGTAAAGTGTGCACCAAAATTTTTATTAAGATCAACATATCTTTGGATTATGCATGCAGATATATGAAAATGGATGGGATGAATGGTTCATGGATGAACGGATTTATGTTGGCTTTATTATGGATGTGATAAGATGCTCTCTAATGAAATGGCACACATAAATGCTCGATTCTACACATGACACCTGTTTTCCAGGTTTTCATCATGATACCTATCCAAAGCACCACCAAAGCGGTTTTCACTAGAGGACGATTTTTTTCTTTACTGTTTTCAATCCTTTTTCTGATTTTTTGGATTTTTTATATTTTTATATTTTTTTGTTTTTCTGAGAGATTTTAAGCTGATGTTAAACCACCTGGTGGTGCTGATGTAGATTCTTTTTTCATAACGTTCCATCGGTATCCTGCTTGAAGAAGTTGTTTTGCCAAGATACATGCACTTGAATGCAACTTTTGAGATCCTTGATCTACTTTGCTGATACCGAAGTTAACTCCATCTCTGTGTGCACATTGTGATAGAGTGCCTTTTGAATCCTTATGGTGAAGGGTCACTGCCAATACATAGTCAATGTGAGGATTGGATATCATGCGTGGAGGCATGGATGGAGTGAGTTTAGGGATAAAAGATGGATTGGTTGATAGTTTGGAACCTTTGACTCTCCAAACTTGGGAAGATGAGCAATGATGGGTGGATATGGAAGTGTGCATGGAATTAGGACCAACTACTTGATACACTTTGTATGTCGCTTGAGAAGCCTGTTTTTTCCTTTTTGGACATCTTTGATGGATAATTTTCCCTTTTTGATTTTTCCCCATAGTTTCTTTGACTGATGGAGTTTGATAGGGATAATCTTTCTTTGTATTCTTTGGTATCCATTGTATTTGATTTGTCCAATATGCTTCTTAGCTTCTTTTGCTTTGATAACGTTCTTCATGCTTTGATTCTAATCTTTCTTTTGTTGTTGGTCCCAATTTTTGGATGGGGTGATGGGTGGATGGAGATTCGTGATACGGCAGGTTGTAGTATTGAAATTGGTTTCATTTTAAGGATCCTTTGTGCCCCCTATGTTGATGTTTGCTCAAGATGGCGCTACCACCAGTTTTGTGGAAGGATCAACGATATGTTTATATCTCTTGATTGTTGAATAACCAAGGCCTTGATGCTTAGGATTTCCCCTAATCTGCACTAGTTCCAAGATACCATGTTCATGTAGGCCTAATCCTCTGCCTTGATAATTCATCTACTGAAAAAACTTATTTGCAATAGGATATGATTTACCTTGAAAACAAGGTGCTAATCCTTCTTTGCTTTGTGGTGGATCTTCAAAAGTGACAGCTTCTTTATTGATGAGGTAGCTTTCCCTAAGAAAGGTAAGTGATCCAACTTATAAGTGATAGAATCCTCCATAAGTGGGATGACTTCTTGATTGATATTTTTAGCTTCATCTTGTGAGATATCAGATTGTAATGCTTCTTCAAGAAGTGTTGGCACTTCCCTATCCTTGTAAAATTCTTCCTCATGATTCATTCCTGATATGCTTTCACATGATGTTTTTGATTCACAACTTCTGTAGAAGCCTTCTTCACAATCCATTTCTGATATGTCTTTGCATTTATCTATATCTTGATCATGTGTACAAATGTTAAGAGTAGGAGACTCTTGTTCGTTGGTAATGATTTCAAGAATATGAGACTCTTTTTTTTAATGAAGATCATCCACGTGTCCATCCAAAGAAAGCATCTCATGGGTAGATGGAGGGGTATGTGCTATGCAGATATGGTCATCTTGTATGGATAGGAGAGTGTCCATTATATCATTGTAGTAGTTTGGAGATGCAAATTCTTGATCTCAAATGATTTCAGAATTGCTTTCGACATGCTTTGGATCAAGTTCTTGACATGGGTCAATTTCAAAGAATGGATTGCTTTCTTGGATATCTTCACTAGGCATAGGAAGTTTCTCAAATGTTTTGAGATCAAAAGATGTCCATATGTTTTGGAAAGGATCATTGCTAGACCTTGGTGAAATATGTTCATCATGCTTTGGAGTAAATTCTTGAGATATGTCCTCTAACTCATTAGGTGATGTAGAGACAATTTCAACATTATCATTGGTCGAAGGATCTTGATCATCATTTTTAACGATTGTGATGGGAATTTGTTGCAAGATTTTCTGAGGGAGTAATTCCTGTGTTTGCTGTTGAGCCAACAATGCTTGTTGTTGGTCATTCTGTTGTGCCAACAATGCCTTTTGTTGGGCTTGTTGTTGAACTACTTGTTGATGGATTACTTGCAATAGTGCCCTGAATTGTGTTTGCTCCTATTGAGCCTGGTGCTAGGCTTGAGCTTGAGTCTATGCTTGTTGGGCTACTTGAGCCACTTGTGTAACTTTTGCGGCTTGTTGGGTTTGGAGTGCCTTTTTGTGGGCAGATTTTTGTGTGGCTTGCAACATGATGGAGAATGAATTGGCCATGTTGTGTTTTGGTGGTGGTGGCAGTGGGTTGGGGATGGTGTTGATTGCTGGGATAGCTTGGATGGTTGCCACCTGCTATTGTGATATCGATGGAAAAATGGGAAGATTTGGTATGATGTTTTGATTTGGCATTATAGGTTGACTTTGAATATTTTTGTGGTTGGGAATCATATTGCCTTGATTTAGGTAACTTTGATTTTGCATGGTGTTACCTTCAATTGGAACAATATCTTAAGTTGTTAACATATTGCTTGGGTTTTGAACAACATTGGTTTGATTTGCAAGCATATCTATCCCAAATTTTACCAAATGTGGATTTGAAATGGTAATTTTTGACAAACTTGTATTTGGCATGTATGGATTTGGTGGGATAATGTTGTTTCAAAAACTCATACATTGAGTGTTTGGTTGATAGATTTGTGGGTTTGGACTTGGATTTAAATCTACCATTGGGAAAGATGTTCCAAACTTTGGATTGGGCATACTCACATTTTTTGTACTTTTGAGGTTCGAAGGAGATAATGATGCCATGTATGGGTTGAACAAATGCAAGTTTTGAAAATCAATTGGCATTGTGAGACTTGGATAGTTTGGTTGAATTGGATTTCTCATGATGTATGAGTCAGTTTATATTCCATGTTTTTCTTGTGTTTTGATCTTGTTGACCTCTAAGGGGTTTAGGACCAATGATGAGATGAAGGATGAAAGGGGTGAATGATATGGGTGTTTTGAACTTTTAGGAGCTTTGGATCAATGCTAGACTTTAGGACTTGTTTTGATTTGATTTTGAGGATAGTTTGACTAGGTGTGTTAAGCCAAACAAGATGATGGTAAACTTGTAAACCCTAGGAAGTTGTGTTATCCTAGGGAAAACTCGCATAAGAGAATGAATTGGCTAAGTGTGTTGAGCCAATCAAATTGATCATGAACTAGTAGACCTCAGGAACTTTTGTTATCCTAGAGGCAAATTTGTTCAAGAAGATTGATAACTTGACTAGGTGTATTAAGTCAAATAAGATGATGCTGATTTTCCAAAAGTCTAGCATGAATGATGTTTCCAAGGTTCCAAAAGTTGTTGGTGAGATGGGATTTGATTGATGTTTGAGAGATGGGTGAATTGATGATTTTGATCCTAGATGACCCTATGAGGACTTACTTACAATACCAAGGTAATGAAGAACATGTTTTTCTCTAAAAGTAGTTCAAACCAAAAGATCAATGTTTGCATGGAAACCAAATGACTCAAAAGGGATCAAGCACATGTGTGGTTCAATTGTGTTTTATCTTTCTTACGTTCGATTCTTTTTACCATAAACACTTTCTTGATTATGCTTTTCAAACTCAATGTCCAATGTCCTAATTTTCTTTCATCCCACAAAGTGCATTATGTGGAAATCAAGGAAATCAAAGCAAAGGTTTCCTAATGTTTAACCCTGGTAAAAACAACTGATGATAAAATCTAAGCACTTAGAAACCTCTAAGGATATGATCCCTAGGGAAAGCAAGAGTACTTAGATTCATCAAAGGATATTTTTTTTCTCCAAGGGGTTTGAAATTTGGAGTTCTTTGTGGATGTTCATTTTCAAATGTTTTAGAACCAAGCATTGTGTTTTCCACTTCCAAGCACTTTTTACAACCCTAGGATGATGAGACAATATTATGTTGGGTTCCCACTTGGATAAATCTAGCTGCGCATATTTTGTGCGAATGGCTAAATTTTTTACCACACTGGCTCCCCTCCACAGCACACACTTCTCGGGTCAGCCAAGCATTAGCACCCATGAATCTCCCATGGCATACTTTCCATTTCCACAAAAAAACCGCATGTATGACGTGGGGCAACTTCAAAGGACATGACCTTTTTCACCAACAAAATAGATAAGGTTTTGGCCTTTTTCTAAACAAAGGGTTCTAATTCAGGAATTTCATTTGTGGGGGATTATCCAACATCGGCGAGAGTCCATTTCTTTCCATCTCGTTGGAATAATCCTTGTGATTCTTGAACTTTCCTCAAGAATTCACACTTATATACCAGTTGGAAGTCGCTTGGCTTCAACGTGTTCCCGGTTGGGTCATTCCCTTGGGTGATTACTTTTTCCCACAAGGCAAGCCCGCTAAAATAAACAAAAGCGAGTAAACGTATTCATAGTTCGATCAACCCTCGTTTAGAAACAAAGGGAGAACACTTGCAATAAGTTTACTCACACTTGTATGTTTTGTTCAATTGTTAAGTACCCAAATTTAAATGTGGAGGCAATATTTTATGCAACTTAGTGTCACAAAAAAGACTTTGATTCTCAAGATCATCGTGAGGCACGAGAGAAGCACATATGCCTTTTCAAATGACACTACTTTGCAAAAAATATTACAAGACACCAAGAACACATGTTAATTTTGAATTCCTCAAAGCAATAATGAATTCTTTTTAAGCACCAAAGGAAATGTGAGATTGCCTTGTTCAATTGTTATCCTTTAAACAAAATATAGTATGTTTGTCTAAGGTTCTTTTTAGCCCCTTGGAAACTTTGAAAATAAATTTGATTGTTTATTTTAGAACCCAAAAGAAGTTTAGTGTTCCTAGGGCAAATGAAATTAACAAATTCCTTTTAAACAAGAATTGAAAAATCCTTAAAGAGTGTTGAGGAACACTTTAGTGTTTAAGAACACTTTGTACAAAATGAGCATGGTGTCATAACGAATATCCTGTTTTGCTTAAAAAAAAGGAATTTGCTCTGTTCTTTTTAAATCCAAAGTAAATCTAGTGTTTCTAAGGCCAAAGATATTAACAAATTTCTCTTTAACAAGCAGAATTTTAAAATCCTCCAAAAGTGTTGAAGAACACTTTAGTTTTTAAAAACACTTTCTCTTGCATGATGAGTATGAGGTCATGATGAGCTTCCAACCTGCAAAATGACAGAAAACTAGAGAACAAAAGATAGCCAACAAAGTTGGGAAATAAAAAATCCAAAACTTAAAAGCACATGTCAATTTTAGATCTTCCTATTTTTCTATGGTAGAGTTTGGGGTGAAAGTGATGCTACATAGCGCCACATGGTTGACTATGGGTGGCGCTCTACAAAAATAGGGAGAGAAAAAGCGGCGTGACAGGGGTAAGCAGCATAGTTTGGAAGCGGCCCTACTTACAATTTCAAATTTTCTAGGTGGAAAATCAAGAGCAGTAGAGTTTGGGTGAAACACGGTGCGTTACAGAGCCGCGGTGCTAAAGGCGGTGCAGTATAGCGTCGTGGAGGAGAGTGCGGTGGAGTTAGGGAATTTGAAAAAAATGACAGGCAGGCGGAAAAGCGGTGAGGTTAAGAAACCATGCGTGGGTCATTATTGTGCCACTCCCCTGAAAGCGGCGAAGTCATTTAATTCGATCTGACACACTGGATCCTGATTTACTAACACCATTTCATCTTGAATCATCTCCTTCGCTAGTCATTTAATTGAATAATCTGTATTTGATTAAATTCATCACTCTTCATCTCTTAATTAAATAAATCAACTTTATCTAATCAAGTCATCATCTCCTGTTAATTAAATAAATCAATTTTATTTAATTAATTTTGTAAAACTCCTTTTAATTAAATAATTCATTTTATTTGATTAAATCTCTAAAGCCTTCTTATAAATTGAATAAATTAAACCATGTTTGATTTAATATAATATTTCCCTCCTTTGTTAAATAAATCAAATCATTTCCTCTCAATTTGATTAAATCAATTCATAAATTTAAGTCTATAATTCGATCTAACACACTAGATCCTTCTAGCGCCAAAAATGTGAACCCTAATTTGATACCTGCACAAACAAAGAAAACAAACACAATATTAGATCAAATGCAAGCAAGAAACAAGGATTCCCCATAAAATCCATTTGCAATTTACTCAAAATAGGAAAAATGAAGAAATAAACAAGAAAGCAATGAAATCATAATTAAGCATGCAAACTCATGATCCCATGGGGGAGTTGGTGCCAATTGATGTGTCGAAATCAGCCCTTTCCCAACTCCTTTGTAAGCTTTGTGATTTTATCCACTTTGTTGGTTGAATTCCTACATAACCTAGCTAAGAACTTGATAAAGACTAGATGAAAATGGATTTTAGTATAATAAGTTTACTCAAATTGTGGATGATCGAATGAGAGGAAGAGTCTCTCATTTATAGATTTCCAAAATGGAAGAGAGAGTGAAAATAAACAATGTGGGATCATTCAACATCCAATGGCCAAGTGTCACTTGTCAAGATGTGAATGGTTGAAGGTTGAGCACATTTTGATCAATGTGCAAGTTTGAATTTTGAATTTGATGAAGTGACATGTTTAGGGGGATGAAAGAAATGGATTTAATGTCACTTGGCTCAAGTCCAAGGACATGTAAGAGACATTAAATGCCTTGTTGGAAGGACCAAACCCATTTGAATTTGAATTCAAATTTGAGGGAATATTCCCTTTTGATACCATGTTGAGAGAAAATAGGCAATTTAATAAATCAAAGTAATTGATTTATTGTGCAAGTTGCATTCTCTAGAGGATTTTAGTGATAGGGATTAACTTAATCAAGGATTTGATTAATTTAATGAGGAATTAGGAGATGTGACAATTTAGACTTAAATTTATGAATTGATTTAAATCAAATTGAGAGGAAATGATTAATTAAATAAATGATTTGATTTATTCAACTAAGGAGGGAAATATTAGATTAAATCAAACATGGTTTAATTTATTCAATTTAATAAGAAGGCTTTAGGGATTTAATCAAATAAAATGAATTATTTAATTATAAGGAGTTTTGCATAATTAATTAAATAAAATTGATTTATTTAATTAACAGGAGATGATGACTTAATTAGATAAAGTTGATTTATTTAATTAAGAGATGAAGAGTGATGAATTTAATCAAATACAAATTATTCAATTAAATGACTAGCGAAGGAGATGATTCAGATGAAATATTGTTAGTAAATTAGGATCCAGTGTGTTGGACCGAAATTGTACATTTTCCATGTCTACGTGACCAAAAAAATCGCTTTTGACTATACAATCCACCAATTTGGAAAAAATACACATAAAGGTCACACTTGAAAAATCTGACCATATTTGCTTTGCTAAATTGAGTGCACTTGATCATAATTTGGTCGCATTTGACTTTTTTAGCCACTTTTACTTCAAATCTATCATTTTGCTCTATGTTTTTACTAAAAATTGGAAAAATGATCTGAAATAGGTTACACGATCCTTTTTGAAATGAAACAATTGGAATCCCAAGATACGTCAAATAGTCCTTCATCCATTTTCAACACTCCATCCTACTTTTAGAAATCAAAATAAATAAATAAACAAACTTGGATTATTCCCTCACTCACACTTCTAAGATATCAACAGTTGCTTGAACCTCGAGGCTAATTCAAGAAATATTTTCTACAACATATCCTCTAGAAGAAGAAATAAAATATTGATCCAAGCCTTTCAGCATTTTGACTTCCAAGAACAAATTCATTCCAAAACATCACTCAAACCTTAGGGTCTTGAGAATCACAACAACCATATCAAAACACCAACACTTTCACCTTATGAGCATTTGGCATCCAGTTGATCCAGTTCAACAACTAAACCTTACACTAGCTATCATACAACCAAAATTTGAGTTGATTTAAGGAGAACAAATGGATATTATTAGTATTTTGAGGAGCTCCATATTTTGAGACAAAGGAAACACCAACCTAGTGGAGAAATGCAGCAAATATTCTAAACAAGAGAAAAAATCTGATATTGCGGTCAGAAGGCCCGTATTACCACCTACTGCATGGAAATATGTATCCTCTTTTAAAAAACAAAAAATCCCAAAAACAAAATGCAATTTCATTTCCTTAAAATAGAAAATACAAATAAAACAAATTCACAATTGAACCCCACACATGTGCTTGTCTTCATGATCTCTTGCAAGACTAAAGTCCTTAAATGAAATTCCATATTTTTCCTTTTAAAAAAAAGGCATCACATTCCAAGGTCTATCAAGAGGCACATTCTTGAAGTCTTACCGCAACTGGGAGACTTGCTAAAAAAAAATTATACTCACTTTTTAATGGGTGAACCAGACTTGCATACTTAATATGAGCTTAGCAATTAAATCCTTGAGTTCTTAGAGTTGTATCACTTTAGAGCCCATATTACCACCTCATGTGTGGAAATAGGTATCCTCTTTTCAAAATAAGAAAATCCCAAAAACAAATGCAATTTCATTTCCTCAAAAATAGTAAATCCAAAAACAAAAGAATTATTTTCCATAGGATTCAAAAAATGTTTACAAAATCTTGGTATTTGTTTATGAAAATTACAAGATCAAAACATAGAAAAACATGGAAGTGAACAAAATTAATGCTAGAATACCCCCAACAAACAACACAAATGATGAAAGTAGCCCATGGGGCTATAGGCTAAGTGACCTTGAAACACCTCAAAAGAGACCCAAATTCAATGCAACGGCAAACTAATCACCTAGTGAGGACAAAGTGATCCATAAACAACAAAAAGTGATGGAGAGAGAAAACAAGAACACAAGGGACATGGTTATAGAGGAAATGGATAGTGAGGAAGAAATAAACAAATAATTATTTCAACATTCACACAATCCCAAGGTGCTCAAATTGATGGACAAACTCCTAAGAAAGGATCCAAACACTTCTTCAAGTTAGCATAGAGTGGTGTTAAGTTTCCTATAGAAGTCATTATATAAGGTCTTAAATATCCTCATCTAATTACCTTAGGATATAACTCAATTGTGAGAGAAATACCCAAACCATTGGAGATCCCAAACATGTCACCTGTATTCTCTAAAGTCCATGATCAGTCGATGGAAAACCCTTTCTATAGAAAACCATCCCAAATTGAACAAGTGGTGGTAGCCTAATAGTATCAAGGAGGTCCATCCCAATATGTACCACAAGGAAAAAATACACCAATGGGAAAATACATGCCTCAAAACACTTCATATATTGACCCTTCCCAAAATTTATAAAATCAACAAGGGAAATTTTCACAACATTACCATCAACAAGGTGGGTCATATGGTCCCCTTCCCAATCAATGATACCAATAAAAAGGTGTGACATAGGGTACCCTTTCTTATCAACAAGTCATTTCATATGGTCCCCTTCCCAATCAATAGTACCAACAACAAGGTTTGCCACAAGGTACCCTTTCCAATCAACAAGGTCGGCCACATGGTCCCCTTCCCAATCAACAGTACCAACAACAAGGTGTGCCACATGGTACCCTTCTCAATATATCCCATCAACAAGGTTTCCTACCAACACACAATCAAGGTAGCCTTCAAAATAGTTTTCACCAACAACAAGGTGTACCATAGGGTACCCTTCCCAATTCATTCCATAAACAAGGTGTCCCACCAATGCACTATCAAGGTAGCCTTCAAAATAGTTCACCCCAACAACAAGGTGTGCTAGAGGGTACCCTTCCCAATTCATCCCATCAATAAGGTAACCCATTAACATATTACTAGGGTAACCTTCAATACAACTCATCCCAATAATATGTTGTATTGCTAACGCACTACCAAGCTACCACTCCTCAACAACAACAACAACAAGGATCTAATATTCCTTCCATTCAATAAGGATCTAACATCCTTTTATTCAACAAGGAGATAACCATCGTTCCATTCAACAAGGAGTTAACCCTCCTTCCATCCAAAAAGGAGCTAACCCTCCTTACATTCAACAAGGAGCTAACCCTCCTTACGTTTAATAAGGAGCTAACAATCCTTACATCCAATAAGGAGCTAACCCTCCTTACATTCAACAAGGAGTTAATCCTACTTACACACAACAAGGACCTAACCTTCCTTTCACATAGCAAGGATTTAACTCTCCTTCCACCCAACATGATTACCAAGGTCCTGTACTTACACAATACCAAATCTATGACCAGAACATGGTAGGACAACAAGGTTACTACACACAAGATCCACAAACGAACATACCCAAAATAGAGGTTGATATACAACTATAAGCCATAAATCAGATAATATCATATATGCAAATAGGGAAACCAAAGAAGACTTATACCCTTCAGGATATATGTCCATTTCCTTTTTATCATTCCATTACTATGCTTCCTTTTTCGAAAAACTTCGAAATACCAAAGTTTGACAAATACAAAGGAAAGGAAGATCTAGTAGAACACATATGATATTTCTTGATATCATGCATGGAAGTGCAAAACAATGACTCTTACCTCATGATTCTCTTTCCAAGTAGTTTTATTGGTCACGCCATGGAATGATTCGCCAATCTACCACCAGGAATTAAATTTTTTGATGAACTGACTACCAAATTTGTAAACCACTTCTCATTTAATATAGAATAATACATCACCATCATATACCTATACAAGATTAAATAGATTCAAGGAGAATATTTTTCCTCCTACCTACAGAGATGGAGACATAAGGCTAGTAGGTGCAAATGGCCTATTCCTGACAAGGAACTGGTAGACATATTTGTTTCTAATGTCCAAGTAGAAGTAAACTACCAACTTTGAAGAGGCCATTGAAAGGGACTACACATAGAAAGGGCCCTTTTAGCAAGAGGAATTGTCAAGCTAAACAACCCAAGAGACAATTCTTCTAATTCAAATGAAAAACTGAAGATTTGGGCCAAGAACAAAAATGTCACCAATGATGGGGTATTTAATGCTAGAGATATGTGGAATGTAAAAAATCTTAACACACCACAAAACAAAACTCAAGTGGTAGAAACAAGCTATGCTCCTAATAATGCACAAAATAATCAACTTACCTATCCCCAAAACAATCAAGCAGTCAACCAGCAAACAAGTCAGGGAGGGAAAAAAAGGCAATATGATCAATCAAGAAGTAATTTCACTACATTAAGAGAACCACTTGAGACTTTCATGCATAAAATAATGCAAAAATATTCATTAAGGTCAATTATCACCCAAACTATGAGGAGCCTAGCTTCAAAACACCATGGTACAACGAGAAGGATTTATGAGAGTTCTACAAAATCAAAGGACATTCCACAAAAAACTACGTGACACTCAAACACATAATACAAGACTCGATCAAAAAAGGAGAAGTGGATGTCAAACATCATCCTAGAAACAAATACCTCTAGATATACACAAATCCAATTCTAAACCATGCTAGGAAGAATGACAAAGTGAAGGACCAAGACTATCACAATGCTAACTACACTTATGGTGACACAGGTCTAGGTACACTCTCTCAAGAAGATTACACTAGGGTAAATGTAGTGATTATATAAGGTAGGGACACCGAATGTAGCGTAACCACCCATTGATGGAATTTTATAATACAAGGAGCCCCACCTAAACCCATAGCTAAGTCATCAAATGACTACAATATTGTGGAACAACTGAAGAAAAATCTCACCTTGATCTCAATCTTAGAATTTATAAAATTATCACGTGCACATAGGGAGATACTAGAAAAATCATTGGAAGCATCGGTCCCTAATGATCTTGATCCTAATCAATTCCAAGCCATGGTTGGAAAGATCATGATCAATCACCATTTAGTCTTTTCTAAGAAAGACCTTCCACAAAATTCATTCCACAACCAATCTCTCTACATAGAGGTTCGTGTCCACAAAAACATGGTCAAATGAGTGTTGATAGATAAAAGTGTAGGTCTAAACATTTGTACTTTGAAATTCATGAAATAGTTGGGTTATTCTGATGATGTGATAGACAAAGAAAAGAGAATTAATATAAGGTCTTATGATGACCTTGGAAGGAATTAATAAGGGATATTTAGGCTACTAGTGTAGATCGGACCAACCATCACAAAAACCACATGTTAGGTACTTTACCTTGAGTTACCTTATAACCTCCTTCTAGGATGCCCTTGGATCCATGCACTACAATCAGTTTCTTCAACCTTTTACTAGTGTCTAAAGTTTACTGATGAAGGAAAGGAGGTGACATTATATGTTGATCCTGAACCCTTTCACACTACCATCAACCTTAATTAATCCAACACTAAGTGAGCAACCAAAAATGGAAAACAAGGTTCAAGTACTTGACAAAGGTAATGGAAATTATCACTTCAATCAAGAATTTTGCATTGGAATTCTTCCACCGACACCCAAGGTTTATGGAGGACTGAAGTCAATCAAATATGTTCAAACAGTAAAAATGATATCCAAACCCACAATTTTCACCAAGTGGGGAGATATGAAGGATGAAGATATATTCAAAGAAGATTTGTCATCGATGATCTACAAAGAGGACCAAAAGGAACTAGAATAGCCACAACCCCTTCTAATTGATCTTAGCAGCAAAGACCATCAGTTAGCTAAACAAATGGGATATATTGGAAGAGGTGGTTGTAGGAACACTAAGGATCACTAGGGGGTGAATTAGTGATTCAATAAAACAATCACATAAACTTAATTTCCCAAAACTTTAGATATTACATTTCATGAGAAAACACAAATATGTGCAAGTCATGACATCACATGTGAATCACAAAACAACACATCACCAAGGAAAGATGACATGTAGTAATTATGAGTGGAAAACCCTAAAAGGATGAAAAAACCACTCTCAATAAAATCTTTATCAGGCCTCACTATCCAACACCTTGCTAAATAAAAATGGTGTGTCTCACTAATAACACAACAAGCCTCACTGGCTAGGATCTCATTGATCAAATACAAGCCTCACTGGTTGGGATCTCACTGATCATAGATAAGCCTCACTGGCTGGGATCTCACTCATCACATACAAGCCTCACCGGTTGGGATCTCACTGATCACATATAAGCCTCATTGGCCACCTCACAAGCCTCGTTGGAAAACTACTCAAGCCTCACCAGCATAATAGTATGTATCACTGACACACAACTCCAATCTGAATATAGGAAGACATATACAAAGTACTACTCTATTTATATTGAAAACCAAAGGCTATAGATGTATTTTATAACTCTTATATATACACCTTATTTCTCCCAATATGGTGCAAAAGAACAAAATTCTATAATCTCCAAGTGCTCAATACAAAATAACATTACTTTGACAATGATATCATAAGATAATACAAGAACTATTGTTTACAATGTCATCATATCACCAAATTCACTTGCTTGATTGACAACCTAACAAAAACCAATCTTGCACACTTGAATGACCATTATCCTTGTGAATATGTAAACAAATGATTCAATAAACCTTTGCATTTGGATGATCAAAAATAATAATACAAAAAAGTGACTTCATGTTGCATAGCCAATTGCAATCACTTGATCCTTTTCACATAATCTATCTTATCATCACCAGAATATGTTATCAATCTACAAATAAAGAAATTCTAACTACAACTTGTTACAGTCCTATGCCTTTTATCTTGCCATCTTGTTGTTCCTTACAAACAGATGAAGTCATTTCACTCTGCCCCTTTTCATTGAATACATGAAAGTGTCCATTCAATAATACTTCATAAAGATTCTTCTATAACTAAGAAAATTACATTGTATACACTCAATAACTCATGAAAGCATCCACTTCCCACTTTAATAGGACATATTTCTATTTTCAAAAACATAAAAATATCTAATCTCTGTATTATATTATCACCGTTAAAAAATGATATCTTCTCATTTTCTTGAGTAGCTTCTCACATGCTCTTCAACACACACCTCATTAAGCATAATAAAATACAAACTAATTCAAAATGTTGTTTTTGGTGTCATTCAAAAAACCTTTCACCTTCAAGCAATTGAAAATATAAAATATAAAACACCCTTTACTGTTGAACTCCTGTCAAATGCAAAACTCAAGGGAATAGTCATTTGTAAGTTTAAATGATAGCCTTAGATTCTTGAAGCCTGCCAAATCAAACTTTAAATCATGACCATTGATTGCAATTCCAATGAAATAGACTCATATCTTTCACTTTCCCAACTGGTTACACATAAAGAGAGGTTGGTTATCAATGACACAAAATCCCTTAAGAAAGTTAATTAAAATGACTTTTACTTGCTATATCTAGTCACTAACCAAATACATAAAAATAACTTTATTAGAAACTTTCCAGTAAACAAACTTCTATTTAGGGTTTTAGTAACAAGATATCATCAAAAGATAAACCCTAATCATTTTGAAAAACCTTGAGCCACTACTAATTAAGCTTTGAACACTCCAAATCAACATATGTGGAAGCTCCTGATTCAGAATAGTATGCCACTTATATCAACCAAGAATGATAAACTTTGATGAGAAAACATATTAGATTTTTACATCTTGAAAGTTTTGATGCTCTTAGGTTTTGAATTATTTGAATGTTATTGAAGCTTGCTTTGATGCTTTACTTGGTGTCATGCCATTGAAGAAAATATAACAAAAGAAAAACATGCCAATGCAACAAACTCATTGACATCAACAAGTACCTTGAAGCATCATGACCAATAACAACTCAAGAACACGACAAAAAAAGACACAACTCTATGAACATCAACCCATTGAATGCCTTAAAGAACAAGAATCATCTCTATCATAATCTAAATCAACCTCTGAATTAATACTCTTAGATCCTTGGTGGACATCAAGAACTAAATACACAAGCACCTCTTGGAAAATACTTATCACGTTTGCACCACTATATACCAAGAGATGATTAGCATCAATGTAACCTTGTCTTGGAACAAAACTTTGGATGCACCAATCATCAAGAAACACCACCATTTCATGATACTTTAACTTGAAGCTACTATGCATGATAGACCTTATTTGTGAGATACCTTGAGGCACCATGAGATACCTTAAAAAAAGCATGAACAAGAGAAACTATACTTTGAGATCAATGATTTACAAAGACAAATAAATCTCCAAACTCCATCTATTGGATGTTGTGGTTGAATTTCTAATATGTGGTTGTCATTGATGTCAACACTATTAGCATTGGCGATTCTAAAGTCTATATATATCGAGGATTTTGAGAAAATTATAATAAATATATTGTAGGTAGTCAATGAAGCTGAGAAGGTTAGAGTGATGGAAAAATGTGTTCGTAGATGATCTGGTGGCATGCATTAAATGGTTTGTTGCTAAGCCTATCTAGTATTTTGTCTGAAAGTTTCAATGGTACGCATCAAGAATTGAGAAAGTTATGAAGATTTATGTTCCTACAGTTATTCAATTTTTGTAGCAAGTGTTTTTGGAAGATGTGATCGCAATTCTGGTGAATTTGGTTGTTGCGTATGTTTCTGAGATGTTCAATAATGTTTCTAGATTGTTCTCTATTAGTTCAATATGTCTACATTGATCAAAGTGCTCGTGATTGAATATTTTTCTGTGTGTTCAAGTTTTTCATGTTCTTGGCCGACACGATGGTGATAGCATGTTGCGGATCACTATGGATTAATACTTTATTGTTTGGCATGTTCAAAGGTATTTATTTGGGTCCTCACTATGTTGTGACTGACTTGTGTTGGTGTGCATTAAGATTTAGAGGCCGACAGTTGTAATTTATTCTTTATTTGTGGCCGACAGAGTAGTTGATGTAAATCTGTGTAGAGGATATATAAGAGTGGTTATTTTCCTCATTTTGATGTATACTCGGTGTTTGTATGTGAAGAACATGTGTGAATAAATATCAAATCATTCAAGAGCATAGCAGAGTTTGAAAGAGATTGAGCAGAGTGTGGAAGAGTTTGACCAGAGTGTGTAGAAGTTTTTATGTGCCTAACCAGAATTGTAATCAGACTTTTGTAGAAGCTAATTTCTCAATTCAACCTCATCAGATGGATTTAATCTGATTGTCCTATGTAAGGCAATGAGCCTTCCTCTGAGTAGTGAGCTCTAGGTAGTGTTCCTGAATGCGTGTGCGTTCCCCATTTACTCTTCATTATACTTTTAATAGGGTATAATCTTGTGGACTAACATCCACTGTGGTTTTTACCTTAACAGGGTTTCCACGTTTAAAATCTTGGTGTTCATGTGTCTCTGATGTGTTATTGATTTATGCTTGCAATGTTAATTATCAGATCTGGGATTAAAGGTTTATTTAATGTTGAATATGTTTAATTTTGGTGACAACTAGTTCACCCCCCCTCTCAGTTGTCTATCAGAGCTAGTTCCTCTGAGGGGAGAGCTTAACAGCTTGAGGTGATCCAAGATGGCATCTTACAAGAAGGATAGACCTAGATTCAATGGGGAAAACTACTCTCTATGGAAAATAAGAATGGAATGTCATTCGAATTGTATTGGTGAGCCTTTCTAGAATATTACAAAGACTGCATATACTATTCCTCGGAATGTTCCCTCTACTGCTAATGAAATCAAAGAAGTTGAAATCAATACCAGGGCTATTGAAGCATTGTTGAGTGCTTTGACAGATTCAAAGATGACAAATGTGATAGGTCTGAAGATTGCACATGAGATCTGGAAAAATTTGGAAACATTTTATGAAGGAGATGCACAGTGAAAGTTGCTAAGCTAGAGAGTCTAGTAGGCAAGTGGGAGGAAATGAAGATGAGTGAAGATGAGAAAATCCCCTCTTTCTCTCAAAAGATAAATGAACTAGTGATGAGCATTAGATGTGTCCGTGGAGCCTAGGATGAAGAAGACATTGTGGCTAAAATACTTAGATTTGTGCCTCCTTCCTACAAAACAAAAGCTCATGTTATTGATGAACTCAAAACAATGACAAATGTGACAAGAGACATGTTAATTGGAAAACTTGTTGCCTTTGAGTTAAGTTAATTTGGTGAATCTAATCCTAAGACCGAATCTGCATTTAAGGCTATTATATCCAGGAAAAGAAAGAAGAGATGTGATCTGGGAGAGAGTTCCAAAAAGACATTCAAGTATGAAGATGAAGAAAAAGAATTAGAAGAACCGAAAGCATTGATTGTGAAAAGAGAAGCCAGAGGTCATCATAAGTACAAAGGAAAGTTACCTATCAAATGTTTTTCTTGCAATAAAATAGGTCATTTTGCATCAAGGTAACCTGAAAGAGTCTCTAAGTATAAACTTGATAAGACTAGATTTCAAAATAAATTCTATTATCTTGAAGAAGGTGTTACTAATGATGAATTTGATAAAGAAACTGGAAATGAAGATGAATGGGTATTCATTTTTATCAAAGAAAATGGTCATGTGTCCACTGAATCTACTAGTAATGTGAATGTTGAGAAAGCTCTTGCAGTAAAAATTGAAGAAAAAGATGAGTGGGTAATTGACAGTGGATTCTCACATCATATGACTGGTGATAAAATAAATTTTGTAAGCTTGGAAAACTATGATGGTGGTGTTGTAAGATTTGGAGACAACACTTCTGGTGTGATTCGTGATAGAGGCACTATTTCTTTTTGTGGTAAGCATAATACTAATGATGTTCTTTATGTAGAAGGCTTAAAGAATAACTTGTTGAGTGTTGGATAGATGGTATACAAGGGTTACAATCTTCAGTTCAAGGATGGTAAGTGCAGAATAAGGGGAAGTTCTGGAAATATGATTACTTCGGGTACAAAGACAAAACGCAATATTTTTCACTTGAGTGTTGCTAGTGAATGTTGTTTAATTGCTCAAGTTGATGTAAGTTGGTTAAGGCATAGGAGGTTATGTCATGTGAACTTTTATAACATTGTCAAGATAAGATCTACTCTAGCAATCAGAGATCTTCCTAAGTTAGTAAAGCCTACTAACACTATGTGCAAGGAATGTCAGATGGGAAAGCAGACTAGAAATTCCTTCCAAAGAAAATAGTATAACTCTAATGCAGTATTGGACTTGATATATAATGACTTATGTGGTCCATCCAGAATCAAAAGTCTTCAAGGTGAAAGGCACTTTATGTTGCTTATTGATGATTACTCTAGAATGATATGGGTTGCTTTCTTAAGAGAAAAACATGAAAAATTAGAAAATTTCAAAAGCTTCAAAGCTATGGCAGAAAATGAGATAGGTCAGAATATTAAATACCTAAGGTCAGACAGAGGTGGTGAATTCACTTCCCAGGAATTCAATTCTTTCTATAAAGAGCATGGAATCCAAAGACAACTATTTTCTCCTTGGACCCCTCAACAGAATGGAGTTGTTGAAAAAAAGAACAAAACCATTCTAGACACTGCTAGAACCATGATGTTGGAAGAAAATGTTCCTCATTTCTATTAGAGAGAAGCTGTAAGCACTGCTATGTATACCATTAACTGGGTAAATGTCAACAGTAATTTTGGTAAGACCCCTTTTGAGCTATGGTTTGGTTATAAGCCTACTATCAAATATCTCAAAAAAATTGGAAGCAAATTCTACATCAAGAGAGACGATGATATAGACAATTTTGATGCTGGAAGTGATGAAGGAATATTTTTAGGTTACTCTACTAAGAGAAAAGCTTATTGGTGCTTTAATAAAAGGTTGAAGAAAATGGTTGAAAGTACAAATGTCAAAGTTGATGAAGATATTGATAGACCATCCAAATGTAGTGGATATGATTTAGATGATCAACATGATAGTACTAACAATGGAAATAATGTTCAGACACATAATCAACTTCAAATTGTTCTAGTGAACCAAGGGAATCAAGAAGCAAAAACTAGCAGAAGAAAGAAGAAAGAACACAAGAAGTCAAAGAAAATCCTATAACTCCCAAGTATGTAAGGCGAAATCATTCTGACAGTTAGATCATAGGAGATAAGAGAAAAGGTGTGCAAACTAGAAGAAGAATTTTAGAAGAGTATTGTCTAATTTCCAAAACTGAACCTAGCAATATCAATGAAGCATGCAAAGATGAATATTTTATGGAAGCCATGAAAGAAGAACTAATCTAAATAGAGAAAAATGATACATGGGATCTTGTTCCTAGACCTCAAAACAAAAATGTGATTGGAACCAAATGGTTGTTTTGGAATAATTTGAATGAACAAGGCGAAGTGGTTAGAAACAAATCAAGACTAGTTTGCAAATGGTACTCATAGATGGAAGGTATTGATTTTGAAGAAACTTTTTCCCCTATTGCTAGATTTGAAGTTGTAATATTATTCCTTGCTTATTCTACTTTCAAGAATTAAAAATTCTATCAAATGGATGTAAAGTTGGAATTTCTAAATGGTGAGCTAGAAGAAGAAGTCTATGTTGAGAAACCTGATGGATTTCAACTGACTGACAAAGAAAACATGGTATGTCAATTGAAGAAAGCACTATATGGACTTAAGCAAGCTCCTAGAGATTGGTATGCTAGATTGGATAAATACTTGTTGAAGCTTGGATTGAATAAAGGTACTACTAATAGCAATCTCTATTCCAAGTTGGATCAGAATAAAGAGTTGATCATTGAAGTCTTTGTTGATGACATTATTTTTTTAGGTGATGATGATTTGTGTATGAATTTTTTTGATGAAATGAAAAGTGAATTTGAAATTTCAATGATAGGAGAACTGAAATTATTTTTAGGATTGCAAATTACTCAATTAGATGATGGAATTTTTATATCTCAATCTAAGTATGTGAAAGAGTTACTGAAAAAGTTTGGTATGGAAGATTCAAAGCCAGTTGGTACACCTATGGTAACTAGATGAAAACTTACATAGAATGATGATTCTCCTAAAGAAAATCAAACAAGATATAGGTCAATGATTGGCGGATTACTCTGCTTGACTCAAACCAGACTAGATATAATGAATGTTGTATGCATGGTTGCTAGATATCAAGTTGATCCTAAAGAGTGAATGTTGTGAAAATAATCTTCAGATACTTGAAAGAGATAGTTGATCTTGGTATTTGGTATCCTAAGGATTATGATCTTATCCTGAGTGCTTTCATTGATGTTGATTGGGCAGGAGATGTGAATGATAGGAAAAGTACTAGTGGTGGTGTATTCTTCTTAGGGAAGAAGTTGGTATCTTGGCTAAGAAAAAAGTCGATGCTAAGAGATGTCAGAATTGAGTGTGAAAAACCCATTGCCATATTTTGTGACAATTCAAGTGCCATAAAAATTTCTAAGAATCCATTGATGCATTCAAAGACAAAGCATATATCCATCAAATATCACTTCTTGAGAGATAAAGTAAGTGACAAAGAAGTTAGACTAGAGTATATACCTACCAAGGAGAAAATTGCAGACATCTTTACTAAACCATTGCCTAAGGATACTTTTGATTACCTCAGAGGAAAGTTAGGGGTGATTTCCCCTCCTGGTCAGAACTAAGTGATGCAGGTCTTTGCATCAGTCTATGAACTTATAGCCATATCTTATTTTGGATTGATGTTGTGGTGGCTGCTACTCAGGGGGAGTAGTCAAATGTGCTAAATATGAGGATTAGAGCATGTGTACCTTTTCCATTGATGTCAAAGGGGGAGAAGAAAAATTTGAAGAACTCTTGAAGTAAGGGGGAGAAGATTCAAGAAAGGGAGAGAAGAAATTTGAGAGGAGAACTACAGATCAAAGGGAGACAAGTTTATGAATGGCCAATTGTGCTGATGGTGTTTTTTTCACATCATGTGTTGCCATCAATGCCAAAGGGGCAGGTTGTTGGATGTTGTGGTTGCATTATTGATATGGTGTTTTCATTGATGTCAACACTATTACCATTGGTGATTCTAAAGGTTGTATATGTCGAGGATATTGAGAAAATTGTAATAAATATATTGCAAGCAACCAGTGAAGTTGAGAAGGTTAGAGTGATGGAAAGTTGTGTTCGTAGATGATTTGGTGGTGCACATTAAAGGGTTTTTTTTAATCCTATCTAGTATGTTTTCTAAAAGTTTTAGTGGTATGCATCAAGAATTAAGAAAGTTATGAAGATCTGTGTTCCTACAGTTATTCAGTTTATGTAGCAAGTGTTTCTAGAAGATGTGATCGTAATTCTGGTGAGTTTGGTTGTTGTGTATGTTTCTGAGATGTTCAGTAATGTTTCTAGATCATGCTCTATCAGTTTAGTACATCTGCATTGATCGAAGTGCTGGTGATTGAATATTTTTCCATGTGTGTTTAAGTTTTTCATGTTCTTGGCCAACATGATGGTGATAGCATGTTGCAGATCTCTATGGATTAATAATTTATTTTTTGGCATGTTCGAAGGTGTTTATTTGGGCCCTCACTATGTTTTAATTGACTTTTTTTGGTGCACATTAATATTTATTTATGTATTGAGTCTGACAGTTGTAATTTATTCTTTATTTGTGGTCACAGAGTAGTTGATGTAAATCTATGTAGCGTATATATAAGAGTGGATTTTTTCCACATTTTGATGTATGCTTGGTGTGTGTATGTGAATTACATGTGTGAATAAAGATCAAATCATTCAAGAGCGGAGCAGAGTGTGAAAGAGATTGAGCAGAGTGTGGAAGATTTTGACCAAAGTGTGTAGAAGTTTTTATGTGCCTAACCGAAACTGTAATCAAGGTTTTGTAGAAGCTAATTTCTCAGTTCAACCTCATTAGATGCATTTAATCTGATTGTCCTATGTAAGGTAGTGAGCCTTCCTTTGAGCAGTGAGCTCTATGCAATGTTCCTAAGTTCATGTGCATTCCCTATTTACTCTTCATTATACTCTTAACAAGGTATAATCTTGTGGACTAACATCCACCATGGTTTCTCCCCTAATAGGGTTTCCACGTATAAAATCTTGGTGTTCATGTGTCTCTAATGTGTTATTGATTTATGCTTGCAATGTTGATTATTAGATATGATATTAAAGGTTGATTAATATTGAATAAGTTTGATTTTGATGACAACTGATTCCCCCCCCCCCCCCCCTCTCAGTTGTCTATCCTTGTTTTTCCAACACCATCAACCTTATGCACCAACCTACTATCACACCAACCTTTTCTCAAGCCTATGATTTCAAGAAAAATAAACATATCATGAAAGAACACCATGAAGCACTAAACTATCAACACCATGAAGCACCAAGACCTTGAAGTATTGTCATATCTTCTACATCTTTGACATCAATGAAAAACACAGTGACTACCAATAGTGGCCTTGGGATACACAAACAAGGTAGATGGGAGCCCATTATAGTGAAACAAAGGAAAAAGAACATGGGACTAGGTTATGATTCAATAGATGTGGTGACTCCAAAAATTGGAGATACCTCTTTTAGGAAAAGAGAACCTTCTAATAGTGTTAAGACATTGGATACATACCAGTGTGTAAACAATGATTTACCCATTGAGGACTTATTTTAGAGCTTTAGCATATTCTTGGCCCCTATCCAACTTATCAAAACTATTCCCAATGACTATTATTATTTTGGAACAACCTCTAATGAGTACGAATGGGATTCTCCTTCCTTTGTCACCTTTAGTGATGATGACCTAGACACCAAATGGGAGAATGATAGCAAAGCCATACTAACCATTTCAAAAACCTCTATAAACTTTACAGATAATGATGATATCATACCCCTCTTCTATGTACAATTGATAGATTGGGATCAATAACAACATACACCTATTCTAGATCAATTCCAGAATGATGAAGCAATCATAGAGTTTATGGGAATTCAAACAAACATACCAGCAGGAGATCATAAAGTAGAGTTTGTTATGGAACTCGAACAAGATGTGTACTTTGGTGGGGGAATTGTATCCTCTAGTCGCAAAAGTGAAAAGGATCATATAAAAATAAAAATTTGATCCCCTAGAGAAGAGCAAAATGTAACTATCGAATCCTGAAAAGAAGAAAATAGAGGCATCTAAAGGTGAAAACCTCTTTGAGGCACATGAGGATGGAGGATTTAATCTCCCCATATCTAAATATCAAGAAAATTCAACTCTCCTGGTGGAAGAAGCAGAATCCATCAATGTTGGCATGACATAGAACCCAAAGATCACATACCATGTGGCATCAATTAATCCTAAAGAGAAAGTGAACTTCACAGCACCCATCAATGACAAAAAGATAAACTTTATGTGGACCTATGCAGACATTCCAAGACTAGATCCAGCATTAGTGGTACTTCATTTGGCCATATTCCCTGGAGAAAAACCTATCAAGCAAAATCTAAGGAAAATTCATCCTCAAATAACACTATTGGTAAAGGAAGAAATAAATAAATTACTAGATGTGGATTTCATCAGACCAATTGATTTTCCATAATGGATATCAAATCTAGTACCAATGTCAAAGCCCACTAGGGGCATAAGGAGCATGGACTTCTAAGACCTGAATAAATCTTTCCCAAAGGATAACTTCTTACTTCCAAGTATTGACATGATCATATATCTAATAGTAAGACATGAGATGCTATCATTAATGGATGGTTTCTCCAAGTATAATTAGATAAAAATATCCCCTAATGATCAACATAAAATGACATTCACTTGTGCTTGGGGGACCTTCTGCTGTAATGTCATGCCATTCAGTCTAAAAATGCAGGAGCGACCTAGTAGTGAGTGATGACAACAATCTTCGATGATATTCTATATACAATTATGGAATACTATGTGGATGAAATTCTAGTGAAATCTATCGAAAGGAAAGATCACTTGACCAATCTTGCAAAAGTGTCTGATAGGCTAGAATAGTATAACTTGAGACTCAACCCCAAAAAGTGTGTATTTGGAGTAACATCTGAAAAGATACTAGGGAATATAGTGTTAAGAAGGAGCATTGAAGTAGATCCTACGAAAGTAAAGGCCATATTAAAAATTCCTCCATTGAAGACATTAAATAAATTAAGAAGTTTATAAGGTAAGTTGCAATTTATCAGGTGATTTATCGTGCAACTAGTAGATAGATGTAACCCATTCACCCATCTCCTACACAAAGACATCACATTCAAGTGGGATGGTAGATGTGGCCAAGCATTCCTGAAATTCAAGGAGTACCTACTCACTACTCTAGTTTTGATTCTATCTATTTCAAACAAAGAAATGATACTCTATGTCTATAACACAAGCAATGTTGGGAGGTCTTCTAGCACGGCTAGATGACAATGACAAAGAAAGAGTGGTCTACTACATCAGTCAAACATTGGTGGGCTACAAGTTGAACTACTCACCCATAGAAAGAGTGTGTCTCTTGTTCATATTTGTGACATAAAATCTGAGACACTATATCTTAAATAGATAAGTAAAGTTCATTTCAAAGGTAGATCCACCAAAATACCTACTAGCAAAAGTAGCTCTAATAGGAAAAATTGCTAAATGGGTAATGATTTTGAGTCAGTTTGACATAGAATATGTAGATAGAAGAGCAATCAAGGGACAAATCATAGCAGACTAGCTAGTCAATGCACCAATAGAAGATTACAAGCCTCTTATAGTATACTTCCCAAATGAAAGTATATTGTTGACAGAAGAAATAGGCAGTTGGACCCTATACTTTGACAGGTCCTACACTCGACATGGCTCTGGAGCAGGTATCGTATTTCTCAAACCACAGGGAGCTAGTATACCCTAGGAATACATAATTGATTTCCCATACACAAACAATATCTTAGAGTATAAAGCTCTAATCATAGGACTCAACATGGCTATTGAATGGAGGATAAAATAATTGTAGGTCTTCGAAGACTCTCAACTGGTGATCAAACAAGTGAATGATGAGTACCAAACAAAACATGACAATTTGATGTTGTATAAAAGAATGGTGGATAGATTTAAGGAATATTCTATCATAATAACATTTGAATAGATTCCTAGGATCAACAATAGAGTAGTCAATGCCATGGAAATAATAGGTTCGCTTCTTGATATTTTGAAAAATATTCCTAAGTATGAGTTCCTTGTAAAGCAATTATTCATATCAGCATTTGATATCTCGAAATCAAAACTACTGCGTGTTGTTGTTGGTCCTCAATAACCTTGGTACCAAGACATATTTGATTACATGAAACATGGTATCAAACCTCTTGACCTAGCAACCTCCCAAAAGAAAACCTTTACTTGTAGGACTTCCTGATTTTTTATCCTAGGAGATACATTATATCGTTGAAGTTTAGATGGTATGTTACTCTAATGTCTTAATACAGAAGAAGTGAAAACTACCTTACAAGAGGTACACGAAGGTTTTTTTGGTCCCACTCTAGCAGACCTAACCTAGTACAAAAATTGTTGAGAATGGGGTACTATTGGCCCTCCATGGAACAAGAGTGTATTCAATATTCTTAAAAATGTTGTCAATGTTAAGAGCATAGTGACCTTGTTCATGCACCAGCACAAGAGTTGAGAACCATCACAACACTATGGCCTTTCTCACAATGGGGATTAGAATTGGTAGGAAAGATTTCTCCTGCTTCCCCTAATGGGCATAAGTTTATTATTATCACCACTAAATATTTCACAAAATGGATAGAAGCAATTCTATTGACCTACATCACTAGAAAATAGATATCAAAATTCATTTTGAATTATCTAATTTGTAGGTATGGAATTCCCCAAACAATCATAATGTAAAATGGACCCCCATTCAAGAATCAATACATCCAAGAGCTTTGTTCCAAATTCTCTGTCCAGCATAGATTCTACACGCCATACTACCCTCAAGGAAATAGTCAAGTTGAAGCATCTAACAAAAATATCATGAAGATACTAAAGAAGACTATTAATGAATTTGGTCATGATTGGAATTTATAACTAAACCCAGCCCTATTGGCTTACTGAACCAGTATCCAAACACCTACGGGTGCGACACCTTTCTCCTTGGTCTACGGATTGGAATTTATCTTACCTATCAAAGTCGAAATCCCTTCATTGTGAATCTCACTAAAAGACATTGTTAGCAACGAAGAGTATCAGGTATCCAGATTAAATGAGTTGGAACTCCTAGATGAAAGAAGTTTGAGCATGTTAAACCATCTACAAGTTTATCAAAATCAGCTCATATGAATCTATGATAAAAGGATCAAAGATAGAAAATTTCATGTTGGTGACTTGGTACTCAAAGAGAATTAGAAGGTACAACTGAATCAAGATAGAAAAGGTAAGTTTGAACCCAACTAGTTAGGCCCATTCATCATCACAACAAGATATGACTCTGGATCTTATCAGTTGGCTACTCCTAAAGGAGAACCCTTAGCCAAACTACTGAACAGCAGCCACCTCAAGAATTTATATACTTGAAGCACGTTAGAATACCCCAAGAAAAAGGGTAAAAATCTAAAAAAATCAAAAAGATAAAAAATCAATAAAAATAATAGAGAAATAAAACATTCTTTTAGTGAAAACCACTTTGTGCCACTCCTAGAACAGGTACCATAGTGAAAACCTAGAAAACAAGTTCTATGTTTGAATAAAACTTGCATTGTTATCTATATGTACTATCTTAAGCATCCACCCGTTTGTCCCAAAAAAAATATTGGTCCAATCATAGCTTGATGACTGATTAAGTATTGAACCTTGTTGAACCAACAACATCCATCTCCTAGAGAAAGTAGTCTTATCTCAAACTGGGGGTAACTTATCAACACAGGTAGTGGATTAGATCTGTGTGCATCCCATCATGGTCGAAAAACCATCAAAAATAAAAAACATCTAGAAAACAACAAAATAAAAAACAACAACCTTGGATTATTCCTTCATTCAAAAGTCTATGATATCAACATTTTCTTGAACCTCATGGCT
This sequence comes from Sequoiadendron giganteum, assembly GCA_007115665.2. NCBI lineage: Eukaryota > Viridiplantae > Streptophyta > Pinopsida > Cupressales > Cupressaceae > Sequoiadendron > Sequoiadendron giganteum. The sequence continues at coordinate 663,200,343 of CM021100.1, forward strand.
AGTTCAAGTAGATTTCCCACAACATATCCTCTAGAAACATAAGTGGAATATCAATCCAAGTTACCAACGTTGTTCAAAATCCAAAAACATATTATGCTTTAAGTCAACGTCAGTTGAACTACATGGTCTCTGCATATACAACATAGGCAAAGCTTATCTTTGATCAGCCCCTGAGGCCTTAGGTAAGTCCCCTTAGTTATTTATCATGCTTTCTTTCAACTTAGTCAAAAAATTCAAAATCCGAAAACATTCAAAAAATTTAAAATCCAAAAACATTTACAAAACAAGAAAAAATTAAAAAAAATTCTTATCAAGCCAAGCAAACTACAAGCCTCTTCATGTAAAACGTAGGCAAGCCTTATCTTTGATGAGCCTCTGAGGCCCTAGGTTCATCCCGAAAAATTAAAAAAATAGCATCATAAAACTTAGAAAAATTAAAAAGACCCTAAATCCATTACCACAATCCACAATAAAATTTTCATCCATAATAAACAAATCATCATCTTCACCCTTTGAAAAAACAAACAAATAGAGAAAACACCAAAGGCTAGAACTTTCAAGAAAACAATCAAAAATCTTTGATCACAAATAGACAAAAACAATGCCAAAGTATTAACAACCTATCTTTTGATAATTCACCAACAACATCCTAAGATATGCCTTAACAAATTTGTTCCTACAATAGACATGATCAACATCGGATAATAGCCCCAACCCAAATAGATATAGAAAGTGATACTACAAATTTGTTTTATCTTTTTATAGTCTTATCTCTATGATTAATTTTATTCTTATTCCCAAGATCTCTCAAGGATGTTCATAAGGATTTAGAGAAGAAGGAATGGGGGAAATTGAGCATCATTTTAGTTCAAATGGTGTTTGTAAGATTTTTTGTGATACTACCATGGTGAATACTTGCTTTATTGAGTGTACGGAAGTTGTTTTAAGATAATTCATGTAGCAGTTGTATATTAGGTATTTCATACCTCTTTATGTAATTAGTCTAAAAAAATTTAACGCAACCCAACCATATATTTTAAACAAAGTTTTTGTATGTTTGGTAAGAGCAAGAATATTCTTTATATATCAAGTCAAATTCCACATAATGGATACAACATCACCTTGGTAATTAATACCCTAGTGCATCATATTCATTTGCTATATCAATAAGTATTGTTAAAAGTGTGAAGCCTCCAAGCAAAGAAAAATCAAAATCACCAATAACTAACATCAAATTTCTATCCATCATCAAATATTTCTTCTAACTAACATCCATCATGCATCCACAATGTTTTCAATGCATATCATGATGATAATAAAGTGATGAAAATATCATATATCATGTATAAGACATACATCCATCATATACATAATAAAACATCATATGAAATAAAATATGTTCTATCCATCCACCCACATCATATGCATACATCAAAAAAGTACAAAAAAATGTATAAACATACATCATCATACATTTTCATCCATAATCATAGCAATAAGACATAATGAATCTGAATCGAAGCATGTATATCTCATATTTATCATCATCAAAAATAAGAATGTCAAGTACATCATCAATGAACCATGTATGATAGGATAATACAAAAATACACATATATATGAGGCCTCAACTGGGCCAATGAATGTATATACATAATAATGTCTATAATACAAGTCTCTAAATGATAAACATCATAAAAGATCAAGTACAAATATGCCATTGACTAGTTAGAGGAGGAGGACTCTAAGGATCGGGCTACGAATCAAACTATCTAATGGAATGTCCACCAGAGGTGACCTACGTACTAGTACTAGGCTCTCCACACCATGGTCATCGATGTGTTCTAGGAACAAATGCACCATATAGGGTCTGATAATATATGGCCCTTTGTAGCAACTAATCTTGCTCGACATGGAGACTATCATGCTCTGTCCTAAGGCTATCCCTCTCAATGGTAATAGCCTGCAACTATGTCTTGGCAACAATACAATGCCTAATCTTGGTGTCTCACTCACCCCTAAATCCATATCTCTCTTATCTAGTTGTTTCTCTCTTTGCAGTAAGTGTGGAAATCTGAGCCTCTGCGGCCTATCATTTCCCTATCTTTGCATCTCTTGTAGTTTTCATATGTGCCAAATGTACACCTCCATCTCCATGTGGTGGAGGAGGACTTGTGGCATGTCCCTGATCCTTTGCATCGGATCATCCTGTCCACTATCCTACCTTACCATAGCAAGTTTCTTTATAATGATCTCAACACACTGCCTCTCCCCACGATGACCGGTACTGCTTTCTCTACCCATTTTAGGAACACTGGAAGGATCTTTGAATCTCAGGAGAATGTGTCATGCCCACCACTGATCAAAATAAGGATTAGTACCAGAATCTTCTAAACCTGCTAGCCAACCCCAGCCGAATGGGGCAAGAGCTCTAAAATCTGCAATAGTTGCATCTTGATCATCCTGCAGACCCCATACATGAACCTCTCTGGTAGTCTAAGAAAAACAAGCCTCGTAGGCATCTACAAAATGGCCCTATCTCTCTCCAAACTACCAACAAACCCTATCGATTAAATATCTCTCGAGTAAAGAGCACATGCGACCAATAAGCCATCTAGTATATCTACAATATACCAGCTTCTCTTGATCATCAAACCATGCCTCACAATCCATATATGGTCTCCATACAAAACTTGACATATCATCAAAAACATGACACCTATAGGGAAGTTGTCTGGGTAGGGGATAGTGAATAAAATATCCATAATGATAAGAATATGGATCCCTAGCAGTATGATCCAATATCATCAGGATGAGCAACTAGGATGTGCTCCCAGGCCCATACATGAAGAAGAGAGACACCAATAGAAATAGATTTCCCTCCATGATACATAACCTCATGCATATCTCTATACAAGTGGCCAAGGAGACATGGACCCCATGCGTATCTAGTCCCATGCTCAAACATCTACTCAATACACACTCCCAACCAATGGTAAACTTCCTACCTCTCCTATCAAGAACAACGGGCTCCATGACCAAACCACATAGAACAAGTGAAATAGGATTGGCACTACCCACAAAATTATACAAGTCTATCTCTGACTCCTGAACCTGAAGATGTCTAACACCGAGTACGTGATGCATAGCATAGGTTCCCCATTGAATAGAATATGTAACAAGCTCTCCATAAATAGGTATACAGAGGATCTTCTACACATCCTCAAGGGTGATGGTGGCCTCCCTAGTAGGTAAATGAAATGAAGAGATCTTTGACTGACACCTCTCCACAAGAGTAGTCATCATCCCTCTATGTCATCTGATGGTGGGCATGTAGTAAATATGTCACAACCCAACGGCATCTAAAATATATTTCTCTAAGACCTGAACCCAATGATCAAGTTGAACATATCACATGGTCATCGCTCCCTCAATTGGAGCAGATTAAGAACCACCTACAACCATTCAACCCACGATGTTAGGGATTTTCTACAAAAACACAAAAAAAACCTATGACGACGAACAAATAGACTTAAAACTATAAAAAAATCAAAAGAAAACTTTTATTTCAAAAGCGATATTTTTTTACAAAAGCGTTAAATTCAAGCAAAAGCGAACAAGTTTTTGTCAAAAGCAAAAAATAAATGCAAAAGTGAAATATTCAAAAGCGTAAATGTTTTTCAAAAGCGAACTTTTACCACAAGAGCAAACCAAATGAAGATAAAATGTCAAAAGCACAAAATTCATTCGAGGGAAAAAATCAAAAGTGAAAATTTAGGGAAAATGTACAAGTTTTGAGTAGATGCGAGTGAAAAATAAAAAATCAAACTATTCATAAAGAGAAAAAGAGATAAAAATGATGCAAAAGTGAAAATTTCCTAAACCTAGTGCTATCGACTACTTGGACTTCAGGGATTAATTAGGAAAACATGAAAAGATGAAAGTGAGAAATGAAAAGGTACATACCGGGGCACTAATGCCTATAGTCCATCCAAACTCATGAACTGCATCTATGCAATGTAGGGCTCCTCAAATCCTTACCATAGCTCCTTGACAATTGACAAAACAAGAAATCTAGAGGTAAGAAATTCCTATAGGCTTGAAGTGAAAATGAGGTAATTTGAACTCTAATTACCTATTTTAACCCTTAAAAATCCTAATTTATACTTAGGAAACCTTCCTATCTTGAAATTAGGACCTCCCGAAAACATTTGAACTATCAACAAGAGACCTATAGGCTTAATTTTTCGCCCTCTATGCATCTAAACTAAAATGAAATAGTGTTGTGAGCCCGACCTCAAAATTAATATTTTCGGCCAACCTCTCAAGGGGAAGCCTAGAGTCCTATCATCATTCTGTTGACCACCGGGGCACAGTGGGTCATATAAAAAATTTAAAATCTTGATCTTAACATCGAAATCTTTGAAACAAAGCAACCAATACTTTGTCTCAAAGAGGGGAAAAATGTAAACATGTAAAATTGACCTAACACTCATCGCACATCCTAAATGACATTTTTTCATCATTGGCATTATTATCATCGAATATCATTGCATTTCACATCAAAAGAATCAAAAGGATCAAAAACCCTAATTTTATGTACTAAATAAATAATATTACATTATTTAATTAATTTACTTTTTCATCATTTTCAACCAATTAAATAAATTTCATTTATTTAATATAGTCCTAATCTAACTTTATTCCTCCTAATTAATTCAAATAACGTCAATTATTTAATTATGTCGCTAATTCACTTTATTCCTCTAAATCAATTAAATTATTAAAACATAATAGTTTAATTATGTCACTTTCCCCCAAATTTGAATAATTAAATAAACTATTCAAAACATCATCAAAAATCAAATCAAACAAATACCATTTTGTTTGCAAAAGTCAAACTTGATTTGCACATTCAACTCAAAAGATTAATTAATTAGATCAATTAATTAATTATCCTCACCCACTTTCATGATTGAGAAAATTACAATCCACTGATTGCTCAATCCGATTGCTTGACTGATCCATCTATTTCTTAATAGATCAATCTATTATTCAATCCCATAGATTATTCAATCTATTTCCTCAATTCCACTGAACACTCAAAATGATTTCTTCAATCACACCAATTACACAATCAAAATGCACAAATTATGCCATATAAATCCTCTTTATGGTTCTCAACTGTTGATCAAGATATTCTACTACACGATCTTGAGCATTCATTTTGAAACACAATTTCTATATAACAACCTCATTTATTCTCAAAAATGATCAGAGAATCAACCTATTTTAGACAACGAAGTAATGCCAAGATCTTAATTGATATTTTTGATAAAGCTTCACACATATCTTTGATCAACACATGCAAATTCTTCAAAAAAAATCACACACAATGGAGGCTTCACATATATATGAACAACCCAACATCTTCGCAAACACATTCCGACACGAGATGGGTAACGATATAGCTTAGTGAATTCATTTTTTCTTGTTTTGTTTTATGTAATTTTCTTGAATTCATTGTTCTTGTATTTTTCATTTCATGAGTAATGTGCTTAAATCTTAATTCTTGTTATGAGTTATATTAGCTTCAATTTATTTTATTTATCTTATTTGAAGCCATCGATTTCCCCCTTAAAATATCCCAGTTATGACCAAACGAATTTCATGGGACAAAAAAGCTAAAATGTACAAAATCCTTAAGAAAGCACACCAAAAAATGATATTAATGTGCAACTACAAACACTCAATCAAATAATATCAAACATACAAATTGGAAAGCCAAAAAAGATCTATGATCTACAGGATATTTGTACGTATACTTTGATCAAAACTTATCCATGGTAGCTTTCCCCAAAGGCTTTGAAATATCAAAATTCAGCAAGTATAGGGGGAAAGGAGATCCAATAGAGCATGTGCACAAATTTTTAGTATCTTGCATGGAACTACAATGAAATGATACCTACTTAATGAGGATTTTTCCACGAAGTCTCAGTGGTCCCACTGTTGACTGGTTCTCTTGTTTATCGTCGGGTATCAGAACATTTGATGAGTTGTCAAATAAATTTTTCAACCATTTCTCGTACAACATAGAATAGGAAATTACAATCATCGATCTCTATAAAATCAAAAAAAATCAAGGTGTATTATTTTCCTCATACCTACAAAGATGGAGACATAAAGCAAGCAAATGTAAATGGCTCGTTCTAGAGAAACGGCTTGTAGATATCTTTATCTCCAAAGCACATGCAGATATCAATTACCAACTCACTATGTTATGCCCAATAAATTTTTAGGAAACTATTGAAAAGGGTATACTCATCAAAAGATCCCTCATTGCAAGGGGAGTAATCAAACTTTACAACCCTAAAGATCAACCTTCTACTTAAAATAGAAAACCCAAGATATGTGCTAAAAAAATGTAACCAATGATGGAGTGGTCAATGCTAAGGTTGTATGCAATAGAAAAAATTCTAATGTTCTACAAAATCAGGTTCAAACAATATAGCAAGGTTATCCTCCAAACAAGCAATAGAACAACCAACTCAGTTATCCTTAGAACAACCAACCAAAAATCAATAGAAAAATCAAGGATAGGATATTGAAAGGAGACCACAAAGACAATATGACTAACCTTGAAGGAAATTTACTACATTGGGAGAATCCCTTGAGGTTATTATGCAAAAATTAGTCCAAAAGAACCTCATCAGAATTAACAAAAGAGAAAATTATGAGGAGCCAAACTTTAAACCCCCTTGGTATAATGAGAATGACCAATGTGAATTTCATAAAATCAATGGGGCATACCACCAACAATTGTATGAGACTCAAGAACATCATGCAAGACCTAATAAAAAAGAGAGAAGTTGACATAGAATATAGACCGAGAAATAAAGACTTGAAGATTTACAAGGATCCAATCCCCGACCATTCTATGGGAAACAACAAGGGAAAAGAACAAGATTACCGTAAGGCCAAATTCACCTATGATGAACTCATAGGAAACATCTCTCATGATGATGATACCATCCAAGTTGTAACCATACTAAGTGGAAGTCCTGAATTTAACATAACTACATGAAGAGGGAGAGTTACAATCCAAGGAGCCCCACCCCTATTAAATTCCATAAATAAGTCATCAAATGACTATAGCATTGTGTAACAACTTAAGAAAAATCCTTCCTTAATCTCCATCCTAGAGCTTTTGAAGTTTTCACTAGCACACAAAGAAATATTGGAGAAAGCCCTTTTCAAAACCTTGGTCCCTAATGACCTCAATGTAGATCAATTTCAAGCCATGGTTGGTAATATCACCTTCACCCATCATTAAGTATTTTTTGAGAAAAACCTTCCACAATCAAGCTCTCTATTTAGAAGTTTGTGTCCATAAACACAAAGTCAAGAGAGTGTTGATATATAATGGTGCATGCATGAACATCTGTACCTTAAAATTAGTAGAACAATTGGGATATTTTGATGATGTAATTGATAAAAATAAGAGTATCACCATCATAGATTATGATGACATGGAGAAAAATGTAGAACAATCAGATTTCTAGTTCAAATTGGTCCAACAATAGTAGAGGCAACATGTCAAGTGTTGAATATTGAGCTACCATACAACCTTCTTTTGGGACGACCATGGATACATGCCTTACAAGAATTCCCTTCCATATTTCATCAGTGCCTAAAATTTCCTTATGAAAATAAGGAAGTTATCATATACGTCAACCTTGAACCCTTTCATTACTGTTAGAATCCAAGATCACCTGCATGCAAATGGATACCTGTCACATGCAAAAGACATGCAAAATCCACAAGATGTTCTGCAAACCTCAAAGTGTAAAATGCATTATGAGAATCTCTGTTATTACAAAGAGATCAATCCTTATGAAGGAGATCATGAAACCCTAAATGAAACCCTAGTGTGCACACTTAATAATTAATAAATAATTATTAATGCGCCTAAGTTTAGCTTAAGCAACTAGATGAATAAGTGACTTAATTAATTAACCAGTATGATATAATTAATTAAGCATAATAACTTATTACTCTAACACCCCCCCTTAAGATGAACTTAGGAAGAAGCTAAAACACTAGAAGAAGATGCATGCAAGAAAAGATGGGTCCCAGCAACTAGGCCTGATCAAGTACCCATTTACAAATGCAAGAAAGAGGTAGAGGAGGAAAACCCAGTGGGACAAAACCCCCCTACAATGATATGACATGATGCAAAGAAGCACTGGAAGAACACTGTAGAGTAACACTGGAACCGCAATCTGGCAAGCAAGGAAAGATACTTCTATCTACAAGAAACCATATCGGAATCATAATGATGCAACAGCAGATCCGATGCCACGGAACACTCAAAAACTCCAAACGGGAACAACGCTGGAATCTATGAAGCAGCAGTCGATTATTAAATGATGTATCACCGAAAATGAAGTGCAAAGATGCAAGATGCACTCTCCCAACTGCCAAAATATCTAGGTAATCTCCAAAACACCCATCGGGCCAAATCTGGAATAATGAAAAACCTGGGATAGATACAGAAAAAAGTGCATGGACAGCAACATAGAGCTCCTCAATACCATTCCAACGCCGCAAAGATAGCGAAAATCGGAGATCGTGGCAAAAAGTTATGAGCTCGGAAGCATAAAAAGTACATCTAACTTCAACCAGCAATAAATTCAGTAAAATAGGAAAATACTATAAAATAAATAGCACCACAGGATAGTCCTTGAAACCAGCTTTCCGGGGATATCTCGTTTGCCCGATTTCGATATCGTATGCCCAAGTTATGCCAAAAACAAAAAAACTGCTCTTTTAAGGCAAATAAGGGTTAGAAGGGGCAAGGAGGGGGCATACGGATGCTGATGTCATGCTGACGTCAGCAGTTCACGGGCATAAATTTGACGGCCTGGAGGCCGTCGCCGCCAAAAAACACCGCTGCATAAAAAATTTGGCGAAGCCCTTGGTCGCCATATGACCGTGGGCGAGGGCTGGACTGGGCCAGGGGCCGGGCGCTGAGCTCCCAGTCCCCCATATGACCCTGGCATGGCTGTTTGGGCCCGTGGGGGCTGAAGGCCTTGCGGTCGGTTCTCCATGGGACCGTGGCTGCAGCACAGGAGCCCTCAAGCACTGGCGGAGCAAAAGGAGCAGCCACCGGCGGCGGCGGCGGACGGGTGGCCGCCTGGTGGCTACCCGGTGGCAGAGCCGGTTTGCACAGTGAGCGCCGGCGCAAATCCCAAGATCGACCCTTTTTTAAAAAATTTCGAGTTTCGTGCCTCGGAACGCGTGCTGGGGAGGCCGTACGGCTTCCCTGGCAAAAAAATTTTTGCCTCCCAGACCAACTTCACCAAAATCAACCAAATGACAGGTGTTCCTAGGGTTTTGAGGCGCTGCGAACGCGATGGTGATGTCCGTTTGAGCCCATAGTGTGCCGAAAAATCAGCTACCCCCAGATCTTGCAGAAAAGATGCCTGTGGAAACCCTTGCACTTGAAACTCACTGAGAAGCCATATCTTCATATCACGAACAGGCAGATGCAGGTCTGGAGCTCTAATACCATGTTAGAATCCAAGATCACCTGCATGCAAATGGATACCTGTCACATGCAAAAGACATGCAAAACCCACAAGATGTTCTGCAAACCTCAAAGTGTAAAATGCATTATGAGAATCTCTGTTATTACAAAGAGATCAATCCTTATGAAGGAGATCATGAAACCCTAAATGAAACCCTAGTGTGCACACTTAATAATTAATAAATAATTATTAATGCGCCTAAGTTTAGCTTAAGCAACTAGATGAATAAGTGACTTAATTAATTAACCAGTATGATATAATTAATTAAGCATAATAACTTATTACTCTAACAGTTACTATGCTAAATTGGAGGAGAAGTACAAAAATATCTTACAAATACCCAACAACAATAATCTTTCCACTCCTCATACATTGACCCATCATCACTACCTTCATCCTCCAGTGCCCCTTCAATAGTTGAGCCATCTAAATCCGATGTCAAGATCCAAGTACTGGAAAAGGGTTGTGGGGAATACCATTTCAACCAATCCTTTTGTAATGGAATGCCTCCCCCAACACCTAAGAGATATGGAGGACTAAAAGATATAAGACATGCTCAAACTATTATAATGGTAGTAATATCCACCATTTTCACCAAATGGGGAGACATGCAAGATGAAGAAGTATGTGAAGAATACCTATCTTCATGGATCTACAAAGAAGGATAGGAACAACCGCTACTTCCCGTTCCTATTGATGAAAAGAGTAAAGGATATTAGATAGCCAAAATCATGGGGTTCACTGGACAAGGTGGCCTTGGTCTGCATGGACAAGGTAGACGAGAACCAATTATTATGGAAAAATTCCCGAAGAATATTGGACTAGGATATGGTTCATCAAGTAAGATTACCACAAGTGCCAAAAGCACCTCTTATGAGGAAGGAGATACTTCCACCACTATTTAGACATTGAATAATTGTGAACATCTAGACAACCCTATATATCCAAAACATGTGTTAGAACCTCAACGTAAATACCATCATTGTCAAACCTACATCTAATGATGACTATATTGAAATGGATTATAATGAATACAAATGGGATTATTGTGAATCTAGTGAGTATAACCTAGATACCTTATGGAGCCTTTATAAAATTGATATCTCTACCCTAGTTACAACCTTTATAATATTTGTTGATACCAATGACAAAATATTCTTGCATTATCCATAATTGATAGATTGGGACCAACAACATCATACACCAGTTTTGGACACATTCTAGAATGATGAGGCTATTGCGGAGTTCATGGGACTTCAAATCAATATACCATAAGGAGAACATAAAGCAATGTTTGTAATGGAACTAGATAAAGGAGCATATTTTGGAGGGGATATTGCATCTTCTAGTCATAAAAATAAACTAAAAAATCTAAAAATAAAAAAGAGGTCCCCTAAAGAAAACTACAATATGGCTTTATCGGATCAATAAAAGAGAAAAATAAAGTACACATTTAAGGTTGAAAACCTCTTTAAGGCACTTGAAGATGGAGGATTCAATATCCCCACCACAAAATATTAATAAAATCAACACTCTTAGTTGAAGACTTAGAACCTATCAATGTGGGCACAACAAAAATACCAAAAATAATATATCATGCAACATAACTGGATCCTAAGGAAAAGGTAAACTTCTTAGCATCTTTCAATGAGTGCAAAATCAACTTTGCATGGACATATGCAAACATGCCAGGGTTGGATCCCACCTTGGTAATACATCACCTAACAGTGTTCTCTGGGGCTAAACTTGTCAAACATAAGCTACATAAAATGCACCCATAGATAGCAGTCTTGGTTAAAGTAGAACTTTAGAAACTTCTAGATGTGGGCTTTATTAGACCCATTGACTATCTAGAGTGGGTATCTAACCTTGTACTAGTGTCTAAAACCATTGGGATAATAAGAATTTGTACTAACTTTAGGGATCTCAACAAGGCATGCCCAAAGGATGACTTCCCTCTACCCAGCATTGACATGATTATAGACCTAATTGTGGGACATGAAATGTTATCACTAATGGATAGCTTCTCTAGCTACAATCAAATAAAAATAGATCTTGAAGACCAACATAAAACAAATTTCACTTGTGCATGGGGAGCCTTTTGTTGGAACATCATGTCATTTGGTCTGAAGAATGTAGGGGAAACCTACTAACAAGAAATGACTACCATTTTCCATGATATGTGTCATATCACTATGGAGGATTATATGGATGACATATTAGAAATATTCATCAAAAGAGAAGATCATTTGGCTAACCTAGCAAAGGTATTTGACAGGCTAGAGGAATACAACTTGCAGCTCAATCCGAAGAAGTGTGTATTCGATGTGACTTATGGAGAACTTTTAGGTTACACAGTATCAAGAAGAGGCATCGAGGTAGATCCCTCCAAGTTAAAAGCTATATTAGAAATTCCTCCTCCAAAAACACTAAAACAACTAAGAAGTCTACAAGGTAAACTACAATCCATCAGGTGGTTCATCGCACAATTCGCAAAAAAGTGCCATCCATTCACCCATTTTCTACACAAAGACATAACATTCAAATGAGATGATAGATGTGATCATTCTTTCCAATATATCAAGGTTTACTACTCACTCCACCAATATTGATGCCTCCAATTCAAGACAAGGCAATGATCCTATATGTATCTACAACACCAGTAGCTTTAGTAGCTTTGTTAGTGCAATTGGATGAGAATAACAAGCAACAAGAAATATACTACATAATTTGAACCCTATTGGGATATGAATTAAACTATGTGCTCATAGAGAGCATGCCTATTTGTCATCTTTATAGTAAAAAATTTGAGACACTATATACTAAACAAGCAAGTAAAATTGATATCATCCCTTAAAGTATCTATTATCAAAGGCAACTCTAACAGGGAGGATCACTAAGTGGGTAATGATACTTATTGAGTTTGACTTAGAGTACATCGACAAAAAATCCATAAAGGTAAAAATAATAGCAGACACACGAATGGAAGATCATCAACCTCTAGTATAATAATTCCTATATGAAAGCATACTTTTAATAGAATATTCAAGTCATTGGACCTTGTACTTTTATAGGTCTCACACTCAACATGACTTAGGATTTGGTATCCTATTTCTCACACCACAGGGAGATCATATACCCAAGGCTTACAGGATTTCCTTTCCATGCACCAACATTTTTGAATATGAAGCACTCATCATTGGATTGAAGATGGCCATATAATGGAGGATAAAAAACTATAGGTTTATGGAGACTCTCAACTAGTAATAAGATAGGTAAATGATGAATATCAAACAAATGATGACAAGCTAATGCCATATAAAAGAATGGTAGAAAGTTTCAAGCAGTAATTTTTTGTCATCACCTTTGAATAGGTTCCTAGAATCAACAACAAAGTATTTGATGCTATGAAAACAATAGGCTCACTCCTCGACATTCCACAAAATATTCCTAAATACAAATTCCTCATGGAGCAACTACTTATACTGGCATTCAATATCCAAAAATTAGAACTTGGTTGTGATGTTTTTGGTTCTAACTCGCCATGATACCAAGATACATTTTCTTATATTGAGCATGGTATTATACCCCCTGACTTAACAAAAAACCAAAAGAAAACCTTTGTCTGTAGAACTTCCTAATTCACTGTCTTAGGAGATACCCTATATAAACGAAGTCTAGATAATACATTACTTTTATGTCTCAACATGGACGAAGCAAAAACCACTTTACAAGAAGTGCACAAAGGTATTTGTGGGTCTCACTCTAGTGGACCTAATCTAGTAAAATAAATTTTTGAGAATAGGGTATTATTGGCCATCAATGGAATAAGAATCCTTCCATTTCTCAAGAAAATATCACCAATGTCAACAACATAGTGATCTTATTCATGCACCACAACACGAGCTAAGACCTATAACAAAACCATGGCCTTTATCATAGTGGGGATTAGACTTGATAGGAAAGATGTCTCCTACTTCATCCAATGGGCACAATTTCATTATCATTGCAACTGAATACTTCACAAAGTGGATAGAATCCATTTTATTAACTTACATCATAGGGAAGCAAATATCCAAGTTCATCTTGAATTATTTGATCTATCACTATGGAATTCCCCAAACTATCATAATATAAAATAGAACCCCATTCAAGAACCAACATTGCCATGATATTTGTTCAAATTTTTCTATCCAACACAAATTCTCAACCCCATACTATCCCCAAGGAAACAAATAGGCTAAATCATCCAATAAAACCATTCTAAAAATACTAAAAAAGACTATTAATGATGTTGGCCATTATTAGCATTTGTAGCTAAATCCAACCTTATGGGCTTATCAAACTAGCATCCACACACCTATGGGTGCCACACATTTTTCCTTGGTGTATGGATCTAAAGCAATCCTAACTATTTAAGTCAAAATCCCCTCACTACAAGTATCCCTAAAAGGCATGGTTAGCAATGAGGAATATTGAGTATCTAGAATCAATGAGTTAGAACTCCTATATAAAAGGAGTTTGAGTGTGTTAACCATCTCCAAGTTTATCATAATCGTCTCAAATGAATCTATGGTAAAAATATCAAGAATGGAAACTTTCAAGTTGGTGACCTAGTGTTGAAAGAGAATTAGAAGATCCAACTAAATTAGGATGGAAAGGGGAAGTTTGAACCAAACCGGTTAGGACCTTTCACCATAACAGCAAGCTATAGCTCATAGGCATATCAGTTGGCTACTCCTGAAGGAGAGCCTTTAGCCAAACCTCTAAATATCAACCACCTCAAAAAAATTATAATTGAACGCATTAGAATCAAAAATCAAAAAATCAAAAAGCAAGAAAAATAGTAAAGATAAATAAAACTTTCTTTTAGTTAAAACCACTTTGTGGCACTTCTAAAACTATTACCATAGTGAAAACCTAGAAAATAGGCACTATGTTATAAAAATACCTGCATCTCTATCTATCAACACTATCTAAAGCATCCACCCATCCATCCCATAATAAAATGTGCAACTAGGGTGATCCCACAATAGTGGTTTACAATTTTTAGCCAAACTGGACACTGAAATTATTATTTTTAACTAAATCTTCACATTCGGGCACCTATAGCAGCTAAACCATGAGGAATTTGAAGATGATGCAAACTAGAGTCTCCTCACATTTTTTCTGTAGATTCTAAAAATATTTTTTTCAAATTTTTTGGAATAAAATTACACTTCTTTTTCCATCTCCCACGAAAACTCATTTTTTTCAGAAAACAACGTTTTAAAAAAGTGACGCACACCGTATAACGCGTAAATTTTTTTCCATGAAGGATAAAATTCTAATTATTTTGAATTTAGATTTTTAACTCTAATATCTAGTGCTTCCACTTGGTTAGATAGTTTTTTATTGAATATTTTTTCTTTAATCAAGTTTTCAAGTCAAACCAATTACAATTCAAACACAGTGTGAGCGTATAACACATAACTCTTTTTGTATATATGAAAATTCAATATTTGTGTTTGTTGGATCAAGGAATTCAATATCTGGTGCACTCATATTTTTCAAAAAAATAAATTGATAATCTGCTATTTTTACACATGTGCAGAACAAAGACCTTCATTTTCGATGAAAAACCTATGTTTAATAAAACTAAAAAAACAAATACATAATAAAACCAAAACATATTAAAATTATATTCATTGGATAGCTCGTTCCAAGGACTACATGATTTCATTTGGTTTTGTAAAGTCTCCACCATTTTCATGTTCAAACCGAGCTCCAAAGTATTAAAAAAAAAGGTATTTTTTTGTTTTGAGGATAAGGGGGTTGCTCGACCACCCTTCCTAATCATTTTTTTTTTTTGGTGGGAAAGATCAAAATTGGTTTAATCAAACTAGTAGGCTTGTACGAACCCCCAAAATCACATTTTTTGCCTTGGGGTCATTTTTTGTGATTTTTCCTTCCTCACTAGAATTGTAAACCACTATTGTGGCTTCACCCACCAACCATGGCTCGATGAATGATCAAGTGCTGAAATTTGTTGCACCATCAAAATCCCTCTCCCCTAATAAGCATAAAGCTTGCCCCAAACTTGGGGAAGCTTCCTGAAATTGGTAATGGATTGGATCCTTGTACATCCCATTATGGTTGAAAACTAACAAAATCAAAAACATTCAAAAAAAAAAATCAAAAACAAGGTCAAAAACATCAAAATCCCAAAAACATTTTTATGCTTTGAGTCAACACCAGTCAAAATACGTGGTCTTTGCATGTATAACATAGGAGAGGCTAATCTTTGATCAACCCCCAAGGCCCTAGGTTAGTCCCCTTAGGTTTCCATCATAAACTTAATTAAAAATATATATATATTCAAAAAATGGAAAGGTCAAAAACATACTCTTATCAAATAGTCGAACTACATTGTCTCTAAGCTTGCACACAGGCAAGGCTAATCTTTGATCAACCCTTGAGGCACTAGGTCAATCCCTTTAGGTCCCCCTATTTATTTCTAAATTTCTTGAAAACACTTAAAAAAAACATCAAATAAATCAAAAATCTCAAAAAGTTCCTCCCCGATTGTCATCTATTTTCAATAAAATCTCCATCCATAAAAAATAATCATCACATTCAACCTTTGACAAAGGAAACTAAAAACAAAGAAAAGATTGAATTTGAAACTTCCAAAGAAAAATTGAAATGACTAGATCACTATTAGACTATAACAATTCCTAAGTATTAACTACCTACCTATCAATAATGTTTCAACATCCTAACGTATTTCTTAACAGATAAAACATTTCTATAATAGACATCACCAATGGATAACATCTTGAAACATCAAACAACTATGGCAAGTGATACTGCATTGTTTATCTTTATATGGTCTTATATTTTTAATTTATATCTTAATGTCGCATTACTAAGATCTCTCAAGGATGTCCATTAAGGATTTAGAGAGGAAAGAATGGAGATATTGATTGGTGATTTATATTTGTTTTGTTTGTTATATTTTTTTGTGACACTACCATGGTGAATACTTATTTTGTTCTATGTGTGGAAGTTTCATTGAGGCAATTCGTGTAGTAGTTACATGTTAGGTACTCCATACCTCTCTATTTAATTGGTTCAAAATATTTTGACACAACTCAACCATACACTCTAACAGGGTTTTCGTATGTTTGGTATGAGTAAGAATATTTTTTATTTGCAAAGTCAAATTCAACGCAATAGATACAAATCCACCTTGGTTATTAATACCTTGGTGCATCATGTTTGTTTGCTACATCAAAAAGGATTGCTAAAGATATGAAGTCTCTATGAAATCAAAAGTGAAACTCATCAGTAACTAACAACATCAAATTTCTATCCATCTCTGAATCATATTAACACTTCTAACTAATAGCACCATCCCACATCACAATATTATTAGTACCACATGCATCCTACATCCACAAAATCATCAGTATATGTCATCATCTATCATATACATAATATATCATCATACACAATCATCTCGTAGCACACAATAAAGTCGAATCAAAACATGGTATATCTCATAGATCATCAAAAAATGAGAATGTTAGATACATCATCAAGTAACATGTGTGATATCAAAATATACAAAAAATACATATATACGAGGCCTCAGTTGGTTCGATGAATGTATATACAAAATATCATGTCTACATAAAATATTTGGAACAATAAACACCATATAAGATCAAGTACAACTAATCCCTACTAGTCATCTCATGGAGGAGATCCATGTTGTTGTTGGCTCTAGTGAGGAGAGGGTTATGGAATAACTAGACACTGATGAGGATGCCTCATAGACTCTCCCCCAAAATTTTCACCTGTTTGTGTGCTTAGCTCTCCAAAATGAGGTCGTCTCTGAGCCCTCAACACAAAGGCCTCATATAAGGTCTAATAATATGTACATCTTTGCAACAGCTAGTCCCACTCGGCCTAGTAGTGAGAAAGGGGAATGGAGGAAGCTAATGATATCTCAATTGTCAATCTCTATTGATGCTTTGCAGCCAGCTCCTATGTGAGGACATCTCTTTCTTGATGAAATCCATCTTTCTCTATGGTAAGAATGAAAACCTGGCCCTCGATAGCCTACCACCATGCAACTCTTTGCATTCCTCTTAATGACCCGAGCATCTCTATCTACAGCCAGTTGGGCTATCTAGGTTGTTGTTGCATCCATTTATGGAGGTAAATCCTACGGTACCTAATGATCCTACTACATCGGATCAGCCTTATGTCCATCATATTGACCCTACTGCCATCACGCCCTACTCTATCCATCTACTCTATTACAATCTTGAGCTTTTGTCGCTCGCCTTTCCAACTAGTCACGTAAAAAAACAACTACCAGGATCATGACTATCAAGTAATTTCCTATTTGCAAAATAAATTAAAATATTGATAACCAAAAGAAAATAAAAATACAAACCACATACATTATAACTATAACCTTAATCGCATCATTGTCAATGCCAAAAATAATGAGCTATATGTAACCAAATTTTAACACTAAATTGGGTTTTGAATAATAGTTTAGAATTAGATACAAACTTCAAGGTCATCCATATTGTTTTTCACGTCATAAATAAAGTAAAACCTAAATTGAGTCTTTTTCAATGACAAAAATAATGAAAAATGACACACACCAAAACTTAAACCTAAAATGGCATATTGCCAGCTAGGTTTTTTTAGTTATGATTTAAGATTATATCAAGATTGCAAAGTTCATCGGTTCTTTTCCATAATGCAATCCATATAAACATAAAGTTACAACTTGAATTGGATCATAATAGATTCCAAAAAATTGTGAAACACATACTCATCCCAAATTTAACCTAAATTAGATTATTGCCAACACTCACAAATAGGGTTTGGAATTAGGCAAATATTACAAAGTCATAAATATATCCCATGTAGACCACACTAAAATCTAAATTCATTCACTACCAAAGAAAAGAAATAAAACACATATGCACTGAAGCTTTAACCTAAATTAGGATATTACAAAAAATACCACATTTAGGTTTAGATTAAGCCAAGCTTGCAAGGTTAACCATAATGTTTTTTTTCGTTACTTTCTAAAAAAATAATTAAGAAATGAAATCTAGATTTCATACTTGTGCAGTCTGGATAGAATTTGATAAACCAGGCATGTAGGTGGATTTCATCAGTGGAAGTGAACCAACATCTTCATAGTTGAGGAGAATCCTCTTAGTGGTAATTGGGTAGCCCTTGGTCATGCCTAGGTTGATAGGAACATACACCAATTTCTCCTAGGATGTGACCAACAACACCATGCAAGTGCACACAAGGCCCCCCTCTCCATAGATGAGTGCATTCAAATAGTTTACCATCTTGGAGCCTTGCACTACAATTTTGTTAATCTAACAAAGTTTTGGTGTAGTGCTTAAGAGGCTTTTCCCACCAATTATGAATTGGTCTCATTGCCCTTGATGTTGCTTAGAAGGGTGAGTATCATCACACTAGATCTGAGGTGGCATTTATTTTAAGTTGGGAAGATATGGAGAAATTATTCTTAAGTTAGAGTTCAAAGAGGAATGTAGAAGCAATTAGGAGAAGAACTAGAATCTTTTATTAGTTACTTCGTAATGGAGGAATGTATGAATATTACATTTATACACATAGTGCAAAATTAAGTATAGAATTTAAAATAGATTAACCAAACCCCATTGTATGTATTTAACTCCAAACATCCAAAGTCTCAATATTAGGACTAGAACCTTTGTTGATCTAAACATTTCCTCAACTAGATGAAAAATATGGAGGATACATTTTCAAATTGTGAAAAACAATATTTTTTCAAGGACTAGATTGTTTCAAATAGGGTTATCAAAACTAATAAAAGTGAAAACAGACAATATGAACAAATGCTTCATCGACTCCATCAATAGGATGTCTAACCCACAAAATTACACTATATATAATAGGTAAGTAGTTTGTATGTCAGATATTGTTATCACTGACTCATTCTACCATATGAAATAAGTTTTCACATTATTTGTAGTGAAATTTATGGGGAAAACATCCAATTCCCATCAACAAATAATAGAATACATATTTTTTTGAATTAATAAGATGACAAATAGCAGATGTTCTAGATGTAGAATCATAAACTATTTTCCAAATTTTCAAAACATTAAAATCCCAATATTTGAGCCACAAACAGTGGTAAGTGACTTACCTCAAGATTTTGTATAAGTTGTATTATGTCATCAATGATATTGATAACAATAAATGTAAAAATTTGCATTCGCTACCAGTTGTTGTAATGTTTGCATGGTTCCCCCTTTGTTCAAGCTCCACACTCACCTCCCTATTACACATATATCTTTTTGCATTAAGGAAATACACATATCACTATCATCATGATT
This sequence comes from Sequoiadendron giganteum, assembly GCA_007115665.2. Taxonomy (NCBI): domain Eukaryota; kingdom Viridiplantae; phylum Streptophyta; class Pinopsida; order Cupressales; family Cupressaceae; genus Sequoiadendron; species Sequoiadendron giganteum. Next base: position 663,220,342 of record CM021100.1, read on the forward strand.
TGGAGCGTAGGTTCCTTTATTCTTGGCCTATAACATAACAGATATCTTTCATGCTAATATTTTCTAAAACAAATGTCATTGTGGTTTCCCCTTCCACTCTCCTTCAATTTCGAATAGTATATATTCCCCTAACATAGATTACAAAAATAAAATAAATGCATGCATGCCTCGACTGCCTTCAGCCCACTAATTATTAAATTTAGGGTAATTTCTCGAGCAATTCAAAATATTCTTCTTCTATGTATATAATATTTATTATTTAAAATAATTAAATAATTATTTATTTCTGAATAATTTCAATTATCTCAATTATCAATATAACACCACTCACCTAATAAATATTAATTTTTAAATTGATCGAAATTAATTCAAAAAGAGGTTTGTGACAGTGTTTGTGTTTGGATATCATTTCAATGTAAGATTTATGCTTTATGTAATAATTAATGTGGCATTTCATTGGATTAAATAATATCTTTTGTGCTTGGCATAAGGATGACAAAGTTCTTGTTTGTGTAGACACTCAAAAATGCCTTGATAGATCATATTGGCTAAGTAACATCATTTTGTCCTCAAACCCATCCTCTTTTCACTTAATCAAATTTGCCTAGTTATTTAATTAATTGTATCATTTTCATCTATTAACCTCATCAATTTAATCAGGTTAATTCACCCCATTTCATGCTAACATTTTGTCCTATTAAATTAAATACATAGAACTATTTATTTTAAATCCCTAAGTCCTCTTATTTAATTAAATAAACCTAATTTATTTAATTAAATATCTTCCCTTTTCATTAAATCACTTTATTTAATATCCCAAGCGTAGGAGTTTCTTGGCTAGAGTAAGACCACTTGAGTGAGTACCACAACTACCTTCATGAACTTCTCGTAAGGTGGTTTTAGATTTTTCATGTTCAAGACATTAGAGGAGAGTACCATCGAGGCCTCGTCGATAAAGAGTATCAGTTATTAGGGTGTATCGGGTTGCTTGATGGATAAAGTTGTGTTTTTGGTTCCGGGATAGATCAGGTGGAAGGGTATTGTCTCTCAAATAGGTATAAATCTTCCTATAGATTGAAGAATCGGAATTAACTAGACAACACACGACTTGGGATTCAGGATTGTCATATGTGGGAGAAAACAATTGTTCCACCATGAATTCATAACGACTTCATTTTTCTGATATTTGTAAAAGAGAAGTGATGGTTGCCATGGCGTCTGCAGCTTTGGTGTCTACTCTTGGAATTTGTTCAAACTTGATCTCAACAAATTATTTCTTGAAGTCATCTATCATTCTCTTGTATGGAATCAGCTTGTCATCTTTTGTTTGATAGTCATCATTAACCTGATTGATGACTAATTGGGAATCTCCATAAACTTGTAATTTTGTGATTTTCCATTCCACTTCTACCTTGATACCAATGATTAATGCTTCATATTCAACCATTTTTCTGTGCAAGGGAACATCAACCTGTAATATTTTGGGATAGTGTGTCCTTGAGGAGTAAAAAATAGGATTCTAACACCAGATCCATGGTGAGTGTAAGACCCATCAAAGTATTATATCCAATGTTGTGATATCATTGTGAGGACATCTGCATCTAGGAATTCAATGTGCATAGGATGGTCATCTTTCAATGGTTCTTCAGCTAACTGATTTGCTAGTACTTGGCCCTTGATTTCTCCTCTATCTACATATCGAATGTCAAAATCACTCAATATCACCACCCACTTTTCTAATCTTCCTATTAGAGTGGCTTTGTTGAGTAGATATTTTAATGGATATATCTTGGCTATTAGTTTGATGGTATGTGTTAACATATAGTTTTGCAATTGTTGAGTAGAAAACACCACTTCCAAACAAGATTTTTCAATGAATGTATAGTTAATTTCATAACCACTCGGTGTTTTGTTGATGTAGTAGATGGCCTTTTCTTTTCCTATAGAGTATTCTTGTGCTAGCAAAGCTCCCAAAGATACCTCAGTAGCTGCTATGTAGAGTAGAAATGGTTTTCCATCTATTGGTTATACCAATATAGGTGGATTCATCATATATTGTTTCAATTGATTAAAGGTAGCTTCATATCTTTCGTCCCATTTGAAAGAAACATTCATGTGTAACAAATGAGTAAAAGGATGAGACTTGTCCACCAGTTGTGTAATGAATCTTCTGATGGATTGGAATCTTCCTTGTAGAGATCTTAGTAGGCTAATGTTCTTAGGAGGTGGCATTTCTATGATTGCTTGAAATTTTGTTGGATCTACTTTCGATGCCTTTAGCTAAGACTATGTATCCTAAAAGTTTTGTTGATGTTACTCTGAATACACAGTTCTTTGGATTTAATCACACATTGAACTTTTCAAATCGGTTAAAGATTTTATCCAAGATTTCTAGATGTCCTTCCCTGGTGAATGATTTTGCTAGCAGGTCATCCACATAGTCCTCCATGAATGTGTGCATCATGTCATGAAATATTATTTTCATTGCATGTTGATAGGTGGCTCCTGCATTCTTTAATTCAAAAGGCATGACATTCCAATAAAATGTACCCCATGGGCATGTGAAAGTCATTTTGTCTTGATCTTCTGGTGCAATATTGATCTGATTATAGCCTAAAAAACCATCCATGAGTGATAGCATAGCATGTCCTGATGTTAAATCTACAATGGTGTCTCTATTGGGCAAAGGAAAGTCATCCTTTGGACAAGCCTTTTTAAGATCCCTAAAATTTGTGCATACTGATGTTTTTGTCTAGTTTGGAGATTGGTAAAATGTTTGAAATCCATTCTGCATAATCGATTGATTGGATGAACCCCGCATCTAATAATTTTTTTAATTTTTCTTTCACTAGTAGGGTGATGTGTGGATGCATTTTTCTCAATTTCTGCTTTACTGGCTTCACTCCAAGTGCTATAGATAAATGATGCATTATTAGATCTAGATCTATTCCTAGAATGTCAACATAAGACCAAGCCAAATTGATTTGTCTTTCTTCAAATAATTTGGTGAAGTTTGGCTTTTCTTGCTCCATCATTAATGTCACTATATGTATCTTCTTTGTTGTTTATGTAGTGCTGATGTTAATGGATTGTGTAGGCTCAACCAATATTGAAGATCTTTCTTGATAATGCTCAAGAAGAGTGTCAAATCTCTCATCCTTCAGTGCCTTAGAGAGGTTTTCACCATTGGATACACTTTATTTTTAATTTTTCATGATCTAATACTGTCATTGCATGGTTTTCACCATTAGACCGATTTGTGTATTCTTTATTTTGCAGCTAAGAGACTTGGCACTCCCCTGGTTTGAAATTTTGTTATGAAATTCATTGGTGGAACTTGTTTCTGGATTTTCAAAACAAATGAAATTGATAATGGCATTATCATCTAAAAAGATAGGGATATCAAGAGGCTCTATTTGTTCCTAGTCAATGAGTTTGAGATGTATCAAAGGTAAGGAATCATCAAATTGGTCAAGATCAATGGTGGTGAGGGTCATGATGGAAATGTTTTTGAGGTGTTCTCTAGCAACATCAAGGTATATACTATTACTCTCCTCTGAATCATCTATCTCGCCTGATGTTTGATCATCCTCACTAGAGTCATCAATATGTAGTGATCCAAATTCAAATGGTCTAGACCCTGAGCTTTCTCCCTCCATATGTATGGGTGCATACCTCTTTATCACATAGATTTCCTTGTCTTCACAAGATTCTTCAGATAGTGAATCCCATTCATATTCATTTGAGTATGTTTCAGAGCTAGCTTGCAGTTGGAGGATTTGTTTACAAATCTTCTGAGTGGCTTCTTCTTTTATCTCTTCTTTGTATCCTAATCATGTCTTGTCTTTTGCATTGATTGAGATAGGTTAGGTTGGTTCCACAATACCTTCTTTTTGTTTTCCAATAGGACCTTTTCCTTCATATCTCATCTTTTCTATATTTTGAACCCTTTACCATATTGCTATGTTGGTATATTGGAAGTTGTTGCTTGGAATTCTTCTTCATCTTTGTAAATCCAATTTAAAATGTATTTGTCCTTAGATTCATCAGCTAGAGTATCTTCTTTTACAAATTTACCATCAAAGATCATGATGGGTTGTGAAGATTTTTGTCTAGATGTTGATGGTTGTCCATATGATTTTGGAGAAGGTAGTAGCTGTGAGAGACATAAGGACTACTCAAAATAATACTCGCCCATGACTTTATCTTTCAACTAAACCTTTTTTCTCAATTTTTTTTGAAAAAGAATTGAGTTGGCTTTTATTACTTGAAGAAGTAGAAGTGAGAGATTCTTTGTTGTATGGTACAAAGACATCTTGGACTATCTTGAGAGTGTTGTAGTATTGGGGATTATTAGAATCTGCTAGAATTGTGATCTCTTGTCCATTGTAAGGGAATTTTAAGCATTGATGGTATGTTGATGGCACTGCTTTCATTTCATGAATCCAAGGTCGACCCAAGAGTATGTCGTAGGTCAAGTCCTTGTCTAAAACTTGGTTGATTATATCCTTTTGAACTAATCCCACTTGAATTGGCAATACTATCAGTCCTTGAGAGGATCTTTCTTCTTCATCATAAGCTTTTATGGTGATCTTTCTTATAGAATCTATTATATTGTTTGAAAATCCCAATGCATGGATAAGCTTTAAGGTACATATACTTAGACCAGCTCCTCCATCTATTAAAATGTGTTTGACCCAATGTTTAAGGATTAAAACCTTAATATGGAGTGGAGCATTGTGTGGATGAGTGAGGGATGCATCATCATTTTCTGAGAATGATAAACAATGGGGTGAATTCAAATGTCCCACCATGGCTTGCAATTGACAAACTTCCAAATTGGTTGGTATTGTCGTTTCCACTAAAGCTTTTTCCAGAATATCCTTTTGGGTTCGTGAAATTTAAAGAAGTTCTAGTATGGATATCTGTGTTGGAATATTTTGCAAGTTATCTACTGCATTGTATCGATTCAAAGGAGAAATAGGTGTTTTAGATGTACCTCCTTTCAATACAAACTTGGACTTCCCTCTTGTGGTCACATTTACCAGTAGCTTATATTGTTTATCCTTGATTTTGATGATATTGATTTGATTATCAACTACATAAATGTGATTGATGGTAGTATCATAGACGTAATTCACATTCTTCCTTTTGTTGTTTGTCAAAGAGGATTCTCCTTTTTCATAGTTGGGTAGAGGGTTTTTAAATGCTCCATGATCATCATTTTTTTTCTGTCCTATCGATATGTCACCTCTATCTATCAAGTCTTTCACCATTTTTTTTAATTGCATACAATCATTTATTTTATGACCTTTGCTTATATGAAATTCATATTAATATGTCTCATTCCACCATGATGATTTGACTCTTGGTTCAAAATCTCATGTATTCAGTAATGTTATGAGTTTGTGTGCAAGAATCTCTTTTAACATTGATTCAATTGATTTCCCCAAAGGTGTAAATTTTCTTCGATATGGTGGTGGAGCTGGTTTAGATTCATTGTTATTTTGATTGTTTTTGGGTGTAGTACCTAATAAATTGAAGACTAGTTTTACGTTATGTGTGTCAACTACACCATCATTGCCAACATTCTTATTTCTTGTCTAGAATTTAGATTTGTCATTGTTTTCATGATGGTTAGAAGATTGTGTTCCTTTGTTATAGATTTTCAATAGTCTTCTTTTAACCAAGGCTTCCTCAATCTTAATTCCATTTTCAATAAACTTTTCTAAACTAGGTGGACATTGCAATTGGATTCTATAACCCATCTCATTGTTGAGATTATCAATCAATATATCCATCTTTTCTTTCCTAGGTATCGAATGGGCATATCTAGCAAATAATCATCTCCATCTTTGCAACAATGTAAGAAATGCTTCTCCATATTTCTGTTTTATGTTACAAAGATCCTTCATGGTTATTTCATGTTGAATTTTGTATAAATATTGGGAGATAAATTTATTTCCAGCCCCTCAAATGATCTAATACCTGTTGGGAGTTTTGTAAACCATTCCATACATTGAGCACCCAAACTTCTTGGAAATAATCTCATTAGATAGGTTTCTTCTTATGCAAATTCCAAACTCATGGTGTAGAAGAACATGATCTTGAGGATTAGTTTTTCCATTGTATTTTTTATATCTTGGAACTTCACAATTTGGTGGAAAAGGTATCATGATCATATTTCTATCAAATGGAAAAGGATGGATGTCCTGCAACAAATATCTCTTTGTTGTTCTTGTTTGCATGTTTAGGATTTTTTTTTGAAGAACTTGCATTTGTTGAGTTAGAGAATTCAATGGATCATTGATTTGTGAGTCATATTTTGTTTTCTTGGGAGCTTCCTCGAATTGGTTGACATCAAAATCATTGGGTAGTTTTACACCTTAATTTTCCAGCATCAGAAAGTATTTCTCTCCATCCTTTTCTAGAAGTTTTTCCATGAACTTGTGAAATTTAGGGTCTTGTTGAGCTTGTTGAATGTCCTCATTAGTTATCTCATCTATTTCAGGTTGATGAAATCTTTGAAAAGGATTTTCTTCTCCTTCTTCCATGATGGTTTGGGTTTCTATTTCTTTTTCTTTGAGTTTTTTCTTTTGAGATCTTGTTAAAATGGGCATGCAAGTGATAGAGTTTTGTTATACATTGATCTTTGTTTTGGGAGTGCCTAATGAAATACCTAAGTCAAATAGGATGATAGTTCCTATTGATGAGACTAGGCTAAATCTGATGTATAGCGTTTGTTTCGTGATAAAGGATAATAGATCCTGATTGTGAAACTCAGCTAACAATCATAGATGAGATTGGTGATTGGGCACTTTAAGTTGTTTGATCTAAGTTTAGTTAAAGGGATTGCACTTGCAAAAGTTAATTTCTTCAATTTTAAACCAATGTTTTGATGATAAATGATCTCTACTCTGAAAAGGGTCCCTAAATATGATTCTAGTTGTCGAATAGAAGTTCAATATTGTTTTTAATTTGAGTATCAGGTGAATACACTAAAACGGGTTGTATATGCCCTAAAAGATGGGGTAAATGTGTCAGAATAGACCCTAGATGCACTAGAATGTCAGTTGAATGTGCGAGAATAGAAATCTCATGTGTTGAAAGATGGGATAAATGCGCTAGAACAGGAATTTTATGCGCTAAACTGTAAATATCACCGTTCTGAAAGTTTTCCTAGTTTTCTTATTTTTGAGTTAGTGAATTGAGTGTTTTGATGGATGATCTTTTGAAAAATGATTGCAAATGCAAAAGAAAGTAGTAAAATAGTTTTTTCACCCTATGATCTAAACACCAAGTGTATGTTCTAAGATCTGGTTTGATCCCTTTGATTTCCACTGGTATTGAACAATAGAAAACAGATCGGTCAAACTCTTCTAAATTTGTTAAGGGTCATTAATAACATCACAACTCACAGCTTGGAACTACGTCAGCTCACACAACCCTATCACCCCCTAGAGGGTGCCCATGTTTTTGTCTTTTCCAAGTCTTAACCAAAGTAGATTTCTCCAATATTGGCTAGAAATCCCTGGTAGTTATATGGTGAGTATCTTAGGGAAAATTCTTCCTTCCCCTTGCACTGTGAATATTATAATGTTTGGCAACTGACTTAGCTTGGCTACTACACTTAAAGTTCTTAGTAAGGGCTTATCTTCAGTGCAACAAATAATAAACTCCCTCAGGAGGCCTCCCAACCTTTAGAATAAAGGCTTTGCGTATCTCAAGGATGCTAGGGGAGGGCTATCAATGCACACTACCGTTGAATATGATTTTCATCACAATTCACGTTTGATTATAATGGATTGGAATGTTTGGCTTTAGCAATTCCCACTGAGGTCATTCCCTTCTTTAAAAATGGGGAGGTAGGCATGCTAAAGGTGCTATTGCAATAAACTAAAAGAGTGAGTCTAGTTTTTTGGTCACCCAATAAAGGGACGAGCATAGTCCTATCACTTTGCAAACATAGCATACATGGTGTTCTTTAATCTTGTAATTAAAATAGATGCCTAATTTAATCAAAGGAAAATAAATCCAGCCCCTGCAAACATCGTTAGTAGTTTCAGATATGTCTTTGATAATGTATAGAGTATCTTCAAAATAGAAAGATACAGATCAGTCCCCCAGAATTTTAAATTTATACAAATAAAGGTCTATGTGCTAAAACAGAGAGCATATGCGCTAAAATATTCAATATATGCACTACTAAACACATTCAATGCTCTATTCTAGAAAATAGAAAAGGGAAATCAAATCATGTATATGCGCTAAAACAAGAGGTAAATACACTAGTCTAGGTTGCATATGCGTTATAACAGGGCTTTGATGCGCCAAAAGTCACCACCAATGTGCTGAAATAGACAGTGGATGTGCTACATCGGAATTTACGAACGGACTTGTTGACGAAACTTGCAAGAAAAATATTTAAAATGGAGCTAGGCCCCATGGTGGGTGCCAATTTATGTGTGTATGTAAATAACGTGAATAAGAAAATAAAACCTATACAACACACCAATGAAACGTTATATTAAGGAATTCAAATAACAATCAAATTAATACAACAATTCCTCAATGGTGTCTCATTGTCCTTTATCTCCAAGGATTCTTTAAGTCATCTTGCTCTCAAATTGTTGTGCACATGACTTTCCAAATGACAACTTGAAGAATGAGAGATGCTTGAAATGCAAGAGATGTTTCCTACATTACATGATAGTGAACTAGTTTTAGATTATATGCAAAGATAATAATACTGCTATGATATTGTGGTATGAAAATGATATGATAAAAATGTTTTGATTAAGATGTTGCTAATTAAAATTCCATGATTAAACTACTTAATACTAAAATTCTCACTAAAATGGTAATTCTAATTAAAATGTTGCAGAGTGTAATTGCTACAAATGCTCGGCTCTCCCCTTTTTGTTGTGTAAATGAGGGCCTATTTATAGATTTTCCAAGGCATGAGCCTAGGTGGAAGGAATCAACGATCTAAATTCAATCTGGAGAGATGGAAGATTGAAGATGAAGAGGTTAGAGAGAAAGGGGAGGTGTGTTCCCTTCATGGGAACAAACTACCAAGTGTGAAGAGGGATAAAATGGATATGAAGGACAATTGTCCCAAATTAGTTAGAATTTGTTGATGATAAATGCCAAATTAAATATTAGAAATATTTAATTCTTGAGAAACATGATGAGGTGGAAGATGGGAAGAATTTAGTAGACATGTTCTTAAATTTGAATTTAAAATTCAAATTTAGTGAGAGGAGGTTAATTAAATTTGTTCATTTAATTAAGATATGAAGAAAATGATCTAGGATAGAAAGAATTAGAGAAAAATGAACTATATAAACAAAATTTTCAATTTATTTATAAGTAGAAGAATTAAATATTATTAATTAAATAACTTATATTTAATTAATTCTCTAGACAAAATTTGAGTGTATACAATAATACCTTCACAACGTCGGGGGAAATCTTGTCTATAATAAACATCAACATATGGGGCATGAAGGATCCTTATGATGAACATGAAATCAATGCTACAACTAGTTGTATCATGAGTTGGAATTCACCCATCATCTCGTACACAAATTGGGACCAATGTAAAAAGAAGAATTCCTATCAAAGCAAGGCAAAGATCATCAAATAAAATGATGTAGTAAAGCAAAAAGGACACATCAAGTAAAAATGGATACCAAAGAAAATTGTCCCTCAAAAACTCCATTTGTCAAAGAAACTATGGGGAAAAATCAAAAAGGGAAATGTATCCATCATAAGCATCCTCAAATACAAAATAAAGCTTCTCAAGCAAGGAACAAAGTATATCTAGTAGTTCGTCCTAATTCTACAAAAGCCTTTGTTCCCACCCATCATCGCTCATATTCCCAAGTTTGGAGAGTCAAAGGTTCCAAACCATCCACCAATCCATCTCATATTTCTTCATGCATGACACTATCCACTCCATTCACAATATCCAATTCTCGCATTGATCATTTGTTGGTAGCTACCCTTCATCATAAGGATTTTGAAGGCACTTTATCATGATGTGCACACATGGACAAGGTTAATTCTGGTATCCACAAGGTGGATCATATTTCTTCAAGGTTGCATTAAAGTGCTCCTATCTTAGCAAAGCAACTTTTTCAAGCAAGATATCGCTAGCACATTATGACAGTGCCCTCTACATCAGTTCCACCAGGTGGTTCAACATGAGGGTAAAACTTTCAACAAATCAAAAAAATTAAAAATCAAGAAATGGTAAAAATAAAAATCATCCTCTAGTGAAAACCACTACAGTGGTGGTTTGGGAAAGTACTATGATGAAAACCTGGAAAACAGGGGTCATGAGTAGAATCAAGCATCTATATGATCCTTCTCAAACAAAATAATCTCATCCTTGTCGTGATAAATCCAATGTTCCCTCCATCCATGCAATCTAGATTCATCCAGATATTCCACTTTATCTTAATCTTGACAAAGATTCGACATGTACTTCAACTCTACTCATGGAAAAATTTTGACAAGATCTTTACCATTTTATCTCATGAAGTCCCATAGCCCATATCTAGCATGATAAGACTCTTTCAAACTCTTTGTATATACATTACCTATCTTGGTTATCCATTACATTATGAAGAATTACTAGACACTAGGGGCAGGTTATTACACTCTTTTGTTTTAATAACTCTTGGTCCATGTCTTATATCTCACAACATGACATCAACATCATGATCTAGGTATCGTTTTCCTCAAAACCTTATCAAAAATTCCAAAAACATTCGTGAAACGTTTATCAAAAAATCCAAAAACATCAAAATCCTATACAATTAAAATCCAAAAATATTCAAAAATTGTAAAGTCAAAATCCAAAACATCCAAAACACATCAAAAAACCAAAAATAGTACCTTGTTGAACTACAAGTCTCTGAGCTTCAACATAGGCTATGCCATCATTGATGTGCCCTCGAGACACCCTAGGTCAGTCCTTTAGGAGTCCATCATAATAAACTGCCATTCCCTCAGTTGTTCATCTTCATCTTCAATAAGTCACGTTAGTCGAACTACATGGTCTTTGCGTGTATAACATAGGCAAGGCTAATATTTGATCAGCTCTTGAGGCCCCTAGGATGTGTCTTTTAGGTTAGATTCTTGGTCAAAACTCAATCTCAAAAACATCCAAATATCGAAAAACCCTAAACACTTAAATATCATAAAATCCCAAAAACATTTGAAAATGGAAAAGACCAAAACATTAGAAAACATTCAAAATACCTAAACAACATCAAATATCTTGGAAAACCCTAAACAACCTTAAATAATCGAAAAGATAAACATTCCCAAAAGACCAAAAATAGCCTCAAAACATTTTCAAAATATCAAAAACATTGAAATATTATAGAAAACACCAAAACCATCCATCTCATCTCGCTTTCACCCGCAATAAGCCTTCACCCATAATAAATCGATCATCACCTTCAACCTTTGGCAAAAAAAATCAAAAACAAGTATCGCAAGTCATAAATTGAGAACCTAAGTGTCAAAATATAAATTCTAAATCATAGGTAAATGCATTAGTGACGTTTATATCAATGGCTTATTATAAAACTCATCTTAATCAAAACACCTAATCAACATGTCCTAGAATGTATCCTTCCTGCGATGAACATCAGTATTAGAAATCACCTTAGCTATACTAAACTGGCAAGAGATATAGATGACACTAACTGTTTGTCTTTGACATTTTCTTATGATTTATCTTAATGACCATCTCTGAGGATCTCTTGATGATGTCTATCAAAAAAAATTAGAGAGAAAGGAATGGGGCATCAATTGTTATCTTTCATTTGTTATGCTTGTGAGTATTCTTGTAAAATAATCTTGGCACATACTTTCTTAGTTGTATGTAGAAAAGTTGTTTGGAGTAGATTGTTGAATTTTACGTATGGTTTGGTCAAATATATTCTAAGCTTTTAACTTACATTCCAATGAGGTTTCTATATGTCAATGTGTGAACAATAATTATCCTATATGTTTGTAGAGTCAAAGTCCATTACAATGGATACAACGCCATCTCGGTTATCAATACCTTGATGCAGCATGTCTATGTGTTATATCAAAAATAAGGAATGATGGAAAATCCCAATCCCAAGATATGAGAAAATCACCATCATCTCTCATCACCATATCTAATAAAGTCTCAGTGGATCATGGACTTGTTAGAATTTTTGAATCAGTCTCAAAATCAATGGTCAATTCATCCATCTTATTCTTCTTATTCTTTTATCTTTACTAACATTTATATCCCAATGTCAAATATATGTGATACATCAATATATACATGAGGCTACCCATGGCCGATGATTGTCTATACATCATGAAATCGGTCTACATCAATACTTGAGCTAGCATGTCATTAATCCCTCTTCCATTGGGGCACAGTGGGGCATCTATATCATCTTCAGCTCAACAATCTAAAAATTTGCAGCTCTTTGATTCAAAAGCAGCTTGAAATCTCAAGCATAAGTCTGAATTTTCACCTATCATGAGCTTGATCAGAAAACTGTATTCCGCGATCGATCTCTCAAGGGAGCAACCAACCATCTTTCGATCATATCGATATCAAATCATCTAATGAAGTTTGTGATACAGGAGCATCTAATGATGTAGGTAAATCTTGCATCACCCAAAAAAATTGTTTTCTTTATTTTCTTTAGATATTTTGAGTTCCATGATGGCACTTAAGGGGCATAAGATAGTCAAGAGTCAAAAATAGCGAAAAACAGTCACTTACTATTTTTTTCGTAATTCAGCCTAAACAGGTTCGTATGGACTTGAAAATTTACTCGAAGGAGTAGAGCTAAAAAATATTTTTGGATGTGAAAGAATCGCCTCAATACCCTAAATGTTTTGGGAGAAATTAAAGTTTACCTCCTAGTAAATTTCTCCAATGTGGCTTCAAATTCAAATATAAAACTTTTGAGGCCCCAAAATAGCTTGAAAAGTGGCTAAACTAACCTGCGTTGGGTTCATGCATTGTAGATCTCTTAAAGAGAATTCTAATGATATGTAATAATAGAAAATCGGACACCCAGATCAAAATTTATGGCCCCGCAAAGTTGCCCCTCTAAAAAGTGAATTTCATTAAAATTTCTTCCTAGGCCAGAAATCAAATGGCGAGATTTTTGGCGGCAAAACAAAAGGGAAAGTTGCACTTTCTAGAACATTCTAGGGTGGTTATTGGGGTAAAATAAAAGGGTTAAGAGGGAGTTGTAGAAAATGGGGCCATTAGTGCAAATTGTGGCTCTAAATAATAGTTTTTCTTTCAGAGTTGATTTTGTTGTAATGAATCAAGCTCATGAGGTTGTAGCATGTAAGTTTTGAATCTGTAATTTCATTTTTTCTGAAAATAAATGAAAGTAGGTTATTTTTTGTATCACATCTTCTATGATGGTATTTATTGTTGTGTTTTGTGTGGTTTGGGCGATGTGTCCCTTATCAAGTGGTATCAGAGTAGGAGTTCTTGAGTGTGTAGATAGATTTTTGAATGTGAGGCAGTTTACACTAGGACTTGTGGTTGTGGGTTTGTGAGAAAAGATGCCTCCACGAAGAAACTATGGTGAAAGAAATGTTGGGGTAATAGAAGAGGGTTTTATAGCCATCTAGATACAAGTTCAAGTGTTGCAAGAGGAGCTGCATAGAGGAGATGATGTCAAAAGAAGAGATGAAAGTGAGGATGAGGCTAAAGATGAGGAGCCATTCGAAGAGGAAGCACAAGATGTAATGGATCCTGGAGAAGTCGGACTAATTAGGGCCATTTATAAGATTGGAAAGAGGTTGAAGATAGAAGTTTCTATTTTTTTTAGAAACTTAAAACCAGAGGAGATGATCGATTGGATCAATGGCATTGAAGAGTATTTTGAGTGTGATGAAATAGAAGACCCAGATAGGGTCAAATTTGCAAAGGCCAAATTGAAAGTCCATGTTAGCATATGGTGGAAAGAAGTCCAGTTGGAAAGAAATAGAAGAGGAAAAGAGAAAATAATAAGATGGGATCAGATGGTGGAAAATTGAAGATATAGTTCATTCTTGGGGACTATGAGTTGGATTTGTTGAAAAAGATGCAAGGGTTGAAACAAGAAATAAAATATGTTAAGGAGTATACAAAATAATTCTACCAAGTCTTGATCAGAACAAGTCATTATGAGGCCAACAATGAGAAAGTTTCCCATTACATAAATGGGTTGAGGTCGAGCATTCAAGAAGAGTTGAGTCTGGTAAGAATGTCTACCATTGAAGATGCATATCAATTTCCTTTGAAGGTAGAAGAGAAGTTGAATAGAAGGTTTGAAAGCAAGCAAAGAGGTGGAGGTCATGGTGGAAATACTAGTGGACGGTCATTTGGAAGTCAAAATGAAGATCAAAAGAAGGGTGAAGGATCTAGTAGCAGTCAAAACCAAAAAGAAGATAACACCTACCATCCTCGTGATCAGAATAGTGGAGACCAAAGAGGAAGAGGAAGATTTGGGCGAGGACCAAGAAGAGGAGGCTTTCGTGGAACCTTTTTCCAGTGTGGAGAAGAAGGAAATAGAGCCTATGAGTGTTCTCAACACCAACGAAGGACAAATAGAAGACCTGAGGGTAATGCATGAGTTGCACATGTAGATCAAGATGTTGAATCTTCACATTCCGAGGACACAGAAAGAGGGGAGGTTCTTGTTACTAGAAGAGCCTTGTTGGGTGAGGAGAAGGAACCAACTCAAAGGAAGAATTTTTTTCACACCAGATGTAAGTTTGAAGGTAAACTTTGCAATTTTATTATTGATGGAGGTAATACTGATAACCTTGTTTCAAAAGAAATGGTTAGTAAGTTGCGGTTGAAGAGAAGAAGGCATCTAAACCCATATCAGATTGCTTGGTTGCAGAAGGACTATAAAGCCTTGGTAAATGAACAATATCTAAGATTGGAAATTACCATGATGAGGTATTGTGTGATGTTATGCCTATGGATGTTTGTCATATGTTGTTAAGTAGATCGTGGCAATTTGATCGGCGAGCAGTACATGATGGACATGCCAACACCTATTCTTTGACAAAGGATGGGGTTCATCATAAGTTGAGGCCCTTGAAAGAAGCAGAAGAAAAGGTATGTAGTAATGCAATAATGTTTTTGGTTGATGGGAGAAAGTTCTTAGAAAATATGAGGCATGAGCATATGTGTTTTGCATTGATCCCTAGAGTTGATAAAGAAGATACTACTGAGGTACCTATAGAGGTTTTAGATTTGTTGAATGAGTTTCAATCTATCATTTCTGATAACATACCTGAAGTTTTTTCTCTAATAAGAAAGATTAGTCATCAGATGGACTTGATTCTTGGAGCTAGTTTGTTGAATAAGGCATCTCATCGTATGAATCTAGCAGAGAGTGAAGAGTTCAACAGACAAGTGTAAGAGTTGTTGTGAAAGGGATTGATCAGAGAGAATTTGAGTCCATATATAGTACCTGCAGTCTTATCACCGAAGAAGGATGTGGAATAGAGGATGTGTATAGATTCTAGAGCCATCAACAAGATCACCATCAAGTATAGATTCCCCTTGCCTAGAATGGATGACAATATGGATTGTTTGAGTGGAGTTGAGTACTTCACAAAGATAGATTTGAAGAAAGGATATCACTAGATCGAGATTAGAGAAGGAGATGAATGGAAGACAACCTTAAAAACCAAGGAGGGCTTGTATGAGTAGATAGTCATGCCTTTTGGGCTAACCAATGCACCAAACACATTTATGCGGCTTATGAACGAGGTATTGAAATATTTTTTAGGAAAAAAATTCATTGTTTATTTGGATGATATGTTGATATTTTTTAAGAAATTGGAGGAGCACTTGATGCACATCTGAAGATTTTTTGAGAAGCTAAGGGAGGAGAAGTTGATTAATTTGAAGAAATGTATTTGTGTGAAGAGGGAGTTGGTGTATTTGGGATTTGGTGTCTCAGTAGAGTGTCTTAAAATGGATCCATAGAAGGTGAGAGCTATCATTGAATGGCCTACCCAAAGGAGTGTTATAGAGGTAAGATCATTTCATGGTCTAGCAAGTTTTTACATAAATTTTATTAAGAATTTCAGTAGTATTTGTACACCTCTAACTGAAGCATTGAGAGGGGATAGAAAAGAGTTTAAGTGGACTATAGGAGCAGCCAAAAGTTTTGATATGTTGAAGAAGAAAGTTATAGAGAAACCTATTTTGGCACTTCCAGATTTCAATAAGGTCTTTTAGGTAGATTGTGATGCTAGTGGCACTATCATAGGAGTTGTTTTGAGTCAAGAAGGCAAGCCAGTTGCCTATTTTAGTGAGAATTTGAATGATGCTAAGAAGAAATATTTTGTCTATGATCAGAATTTTTATGCTATAGTTCGGGCTTTGAAGAAATGAAGACACTATTTTTTGCCAAAAGATTTTTTTTTATATACTAATCACTAGGCTTTGCAATATCTCAATAGCCAAGGAAAGTTAAATCAAAGGTGCTTAAAATGGGTTGAGTTTTTGTAAAGTTATACTTTTGTTTTGAAGCACATGAGTGGAAGGTCAAATAGAGTTGTAGATTCCTTAAGTAGAAGGAAAAATTTGTTGATAGAGATGAATATAGAGGTTGTTGGGTTCAATCAACTCAAGAGTTTGTATCCTAAAGATCGAAACTTTGCATAAGCTTGGAAGACTTATTTGGAACCTATTACATTGGCTAGGAAAATATGGTTGGATTTATTAATCCAAGATGGGATTTTGTTTAGAGGAAGCCAATTGTGCATTCCAAGGAGTTCTATGAGAGAGAATCTAATCAAGGAGAAGCATAGTGGAGGATTGGTTGGAAATTTCAGTCGAGATAAGACCATTGCTCTTGTTAGTGAGAATTATTATTGGCCATAGTTACAGTAAGATGTGAAGAATTTTGTACAAAGTCGTAGAGTATGTCAAATAGCAAAAGGGACAAGTTAGAATACTGGATTGTATCAGCCATTACCTATACTTGAGAGGTCATGGGAGGATATTGGCATGGATTTTGTTCTTGGCTTGCCAAGGACACAGGGAGGGTGTGATTGCATATTTGTGGTGGTGGATATATTTTCAAAGATGGCACATTTCATTCTATGTCATAAGACCAGTGATGTTCATATTGCAGAGTTGTATTTCAAAGAGGTAGTGAGACTACATGGTCTACCGAAGAGTATAGTTTCAGACAGAGATACTAAATTTGTTGGATATTTCTAGAGGACATTATGAAAGAAGTTGAGAATATATTTGAATTTCATTTATGCACACCATCCACAGACTAGTGGATAAACGGAGGTGGTGAACAGGGGTTTGGGTAACCTACTAAGATGCTTAGTAGGAGATAAGCCCAAGGGATGGGATTTGATTACCATAGGCAAAATTTTCTTACAACAATTTTATCAATAGGAGCATTGGAAAATCACCATTCCAGATTGTGTATGGTAGTAGTCCAAGAACTACTTCTGAACTAAGAAATATGGATAAGGGGGAGATGATTAGTGTTGAGGCTGAAAATTTTGTGGAGCACCTAAAGAATTTGCATGAAGAAGTGAAGAAACATATCAACAAGATGAACTCACAATATAAGGCCAAGGAAGATCAGAAAAGGAGCCATAAAGAGTTCTAGGTAGGAGATGAAGTCATGGTTCATTTCCAAAAGGAGAGGTTTCTAGATGGTACATACAACAAGTTAAAGATGAAGAATCTTGGAGCATGCAAGATCTTGAAGAAGCATGATTCAGGAAATACGTATGAGGTAGAGTTGCCTAATGAAATTCATATTTCACGCGTGTTTAACATTTCAGATTTAACATAATATCATGAAGGGGGAATTAATGAAGAAACAATAGAAGCATAGTGGAATATTCCTACACCTACTTTAGAAAAGGAGGAAGAAAACTTAGATAGTTGTGTGGGCAGAAGTACAAGGAACAGGTAGTATGAAGAATATCTGGTCAAATGGAAAGGAAAGCCTGTTGAAAATTCATCATGGTTTTCTAAGGTTGAGGTTAATTGTCTTGGTTTCCCTCTAACTCCTGAGAAGTGACAAAGTCACTTTTCAAATTACCCTAGGTGTCTGATGCAGGAGCATCCAGTGGTGTAGGGAAATCTTTCATCACCTACAAAAAAATATTTATTTTCTTTAGTTGTTTTGAGTTCCATGATGGCACTTAAGGGGCATAAGACAGTCAGGAGTCAAAAATAGTGAAAAATGGTCACTTACTATTTTTAGTAAGTCATCCTAAACTGGCTCGTATGGACCTAAAAACTTACCCAAAGGAGCAAAGTTAAAAAACATTTCTGATCGCGAAAGAATTTCCTCAATACCCTAAATGTTTTGGGAGAAATTAAAGTTTTTGTCCTGGGAAATTTCTCCAATGTGGCTTCAAATTTAAATATAAAACTTTTGAGGGCCCAAAACAACTTGATAATTGGCCAAACCGACCTATGATGGGTTGGTGCATTGTAGATCTCTTCGAGAGCTTTCCAACAATATGTAATAATAGAAAATTGAACACTTGGATCAAAATTTATGGCCCCACAAATTTGCCCCTCTAAAAAGTGAATTTCATTAAAATTTCTTCCTAGGTGAGAAATCAAATAGTGAGACTTTTGGCGCCAAAACAAAAGGGAAAGTTGCACTTTCTAGACCATTTTAAGGCAGTTATTGGGGTAAAATAAAAGATTTAAGAGGGGGTTGTAGAAAGTGGCTCCATTAGTGTAGATTGTGGCTCTGAATAATAGTTTTTCTTTCAGAGTTGATTTTGCTGTAATGAATCAAGCCCATGAGGCTGTAGCATGTAAGTTTTGAATTTGTAATTTCATTTTTCTAAAAATAATTGAAAGTGGGTTTTTTTGTCTCACATCTTTTGTGTTGGTATCTATTGTTGTGTTTTGTGTTGTTTGGGTGGTTTAGCCTCATCAGTTTGTTCCTAGCCTTGCTAGAAAATCTTGATCAAATTATCAAATCAACCATCATTGGGATATATCGTTCCCTATCAATCCTCATGTTAATCAACACAATCCTTGCATTATTGTGAATCCTCAACAATGTCATCAATCAATCAATCAAATCAATCAACTTTAGCTTGGCTATCAACATCTCAAAGAGATCATCAATATCTATTTCTGTGAAATTAGCATTGAAATCAGCATTAGTCTTTGTACCAATGCAACGAGTACATTGCTTCAAAGAGGGGCAAAATTTAGACACTTAAAAATGTCTCAATGGATCACATTGCCTAACTAACATCATTTTTTCCTCAAACCCATCCTCTTTTCGCTTAATTAATTAAATTTGTCTAGCTATTTAATTAATTGCATCATTTGCATCTATTAACCTCATTAATTTAATTGGGTTAATTCACCCCCTTTCATGCTAACATTTCATCCTATTAAATTAAATACATCAAATTATTTAATTTAAATCCCTAAGTCCTTTTATTTAATTAAATAACCCTAAGTTATTTAATTAAATAGCTTCCCTTTTCATTATATCACTATATTTAATGAAAATCATGAAATTCCCCTAATTACATTATTAAACCTTTGTTTAATTATCAATTACCTAATTAAATCTAATTCCCCCATACTTGCAAGGGAATATTCCTCCTTTGCACATTCCTCAAAAGGAATATTCCCATGGAATATTCCTTTCCCTTTTGCACATTAAGACTTTTTTTTTAATTGCTAAATATCTTTTTTCTCTCACCCATGAGAATATTCCAAAGAATATTCTCTCTCCTCACTCATTTAAAAAAGGGGAATATTCCTTTTATGTAACAAACTTACTCGACTTCTTGTGCAAATTAACTTGTGACCTCTTGTGCAAGTTAACTTTTGACCTTTTGTGCAAGTTAAAAGTGTGTTTGTTTGGATAAAAGTGAACCCTTGATTAAATCTCATCATTAATTCTCATTTGTTGATGATAATCCATGATCCATGCCTCCAACTTCCTCCATCCTTGACCATTGATTAACCTTTTTTTATCTCAAACCTTTATTTCTCATTTCCTCTCTTATAAATAGGTCACTATTTGGAGATAAATGGGTCCATCTTTTAACATCAAACATATGTTGTTAAAATCATTTGCACTTGCACTCACATTTAGAATCTTTTTAAGTTTAAATTACTTGCATAATAGCTTAGCTTCCATTAATGGTTGTCATGGTAACATATTGCATCTATTTAGCTTATTTGATAATTAGGGTTTGAATCTTTTTAGTTTAAAACTCAATTAGATTAGGCTTGCATACACCCATAGCAGTTAAAATAGCTTGCATCATGTTCATTTAGCTTTAAATCATGTTCCATCACACATTTCTTATCAGTTTCATCATTTTTCTTTCATAAAATTGATTGGAATAGGCTCATTTATCTATGAGATTAGGAAAGGGTCATCGTTCCACATCAACGTGACACCACTCCCCCAATAGGATATGTTTGAATGGATTAGAGTAGGCATTTTAAAAGCTTTCATAGTTTAGCATGTTAGTTTTGATAAAATTCTTAGTTTAGCTTATTTTGAATGATCTCTATTGGATTGATGTTTAGTGGCATGAATATGCTTTGATTCTTCATGGATCAAGTGTAGTCATCCCATACTAATCTGTCGATCATAGTTTGATATGGAATTCACCTTGGTTATCATTGCAAATACCTTTATATAGAACATGGATCACTTAGATGTTTAATGGTACATGTTATCTATAGGGATTATTCACTTGGTATTTGAGTTTACTCTTGTTCCCTTATATATGTATAAAGTGGAAGAATGTTGGAAAATGGTTTTTTTTCTCATCTTGTATAATGTTATAATGTAGAATTAATATCATTTATGGTGTACCTAAGGGATCTAAGGATATGTGCATCAAATGGGTTAGACATTCTTAGGGAAAATTTATATGTTGTATGTAACATTAGGATAAATATTGAATGAGAAGAGAATGAATTATAAGATAAGGGTGTTGAGATCTGATCATTGTGAGGAATATTGTTCCAAAAAAAAATCGATGAATTCTATAAGCATGCAAATATTTTTAGACAAAATACTACACCTTATACTCCCGAAAGAAATGCAGGTAGAAAAAAGGATGAATTGATCTTAATGGAAAGAACTAGAAATATTTTGAGTGGTACAAAGCTAGATTGGTGCTTTTGGGTAGAGACTATAATTATTTTTGTTATATGATTAATGTATCTCCTTATTCAAATTCAACGCTTGTCAAAAAAACTCTTTATGAAGTGTGGACAAGTAAAAACCCTTCAATTTTATAGTTAAGGATATTTGGTTGTGAGGCTTATGTTCATGTTCCTCAAGAAAAGAAATCTAAATTGAATCGAAAAGCTCAAAAATGTATCTTCATTGGCTATAGTGATAATTTTAAAGGTTATAAGCTTTGGAATCCTCTAATCTAAAAAAAATAAAAAATTGAGATATGTGATATTTAGAGAGTTTAGAATATATTCAAGTGAAGAATAACCAAATAAAAATGAAAGAAAAAATATAGTACAGTTCAAAACCAAAATAGAAAATTGGGAAGATGCACATATGGAAGAATGGTTAGATGGATTATAGGATGGGGAAGAAGAAGAGGATTTAGAGATTTTAGATGATCATTTAGAGGATGACCACATAGAAGAACAAGTGTAAATTGTTGCAAGTATGAAGGTGTTGTCATTGATGTCAACTATGTGTTGAGGAAGGTTGTTGAATGATGAAGATGTCGAGGATATTGAGAAAATTGTGAAAAAGAGGGAAATAGTTTGTTGCAATTTGTGTGCATGTATAGTTGATATATTGAGGAAGTGTTGTGAGTACATGGAGCTATCTTTATGTTGCAGTATCTGGAGATGTGTTGGAATGAATTAATGTGCTAATATGGTGTCTTTGGTACTTGGTTTCAAAGTGCTTTTGAGAAAATTTGACAAATAGATAAAATAGTGTTGTGCAAGTGTTCAAAACGTGCTTCAGGATGTGCTCCATGTTTCTTTTGTTTTGATGCTATGTATGTGCATATTTGATATGTTGTTCAAGTTTGTTAGTAGGTACTACATCCAAAGTTCAAATTTTTGGATCACTGTACAGAGTGAGATATGTTCACCAGAGTTTGAACTAGGTGTTCAGTGTTGTTCGTTGTGGTATGGGAGAAATGTATTTGCTATGCATTTCTTTGCCATTTGGTTTTAGGCTGTGTGGATCTAGGAAGTTGCTCATGTTGGTTATATCTTTCATAATTAAATATTTCTTAGGATTTGGTGCAGTACAGTGTGTGTTTCATGCGTAAGTATGTGTATACGGTTACCTCAATGTTCTAGGTTGAAGTATTTCTATAATGCAAGTTTGGAAGAATTATTTGTTGGATTTTAGGTGGTTCATGGATTTTTCTAGATCATTTAAAGGATATTTGTGTGGTCTTCATGCCATCTTGATCAAGTGGGAAGCGTGTACTTAATAGTTTTATGGTGTTTAGTATGGGTAATAGCCGACTTGGTGTTAACACTACATGTGAATCCATTTCAAAGTTTTTGGAAGTGTGTTGAGGTGTGTTAGGAAAAATTTGGGTCCTAACTAAGGATTTATGTGGGTCGCCTTTATTCCTATCCACTGCAGGAATGTTTGGGTGCCTACCTAATTTGAAATTGTAAATGCAAAGGATGTGTTTCTGACCTTGGAGAAGTTTTTCAAGGTTGAGGATGGTATAAATAAGAGTGGTATTATTGAAAAATCTCAAGATATATGTGAGTGATGAATGTGGTGCGAATTGTAGAAGTGTAGATATGAATTTGAGAAGAGTAGTACAAACTTCAAAATGTTGGACTTCTGAAGGCAGTGAGCTAGAGGTGTCTACAATCTTACAAATAAGGCTGCAAAAGTGTTGGAGTAATTTTGGTAGATTCCTTCTTGGATTGAGATAGTTTTCTCTATGTAGCATTTCTCTTCTATATTATTTTCATATTCTAAGCAATGAGTTTTGGTTGTGAGCCTATTAGACAGTGTATCTTATTCAAGAAGTGATCCCTTGTACAATTTTTTCAACTACTTATATTGTGAGCTAATCCTCATCATGGTTTTTCCCTTGTTGGGTTTTCCATGTAAATCCGGTGTTCTCTTTTGTATGGTGTTGTTTCAATTTTTGTTATTTGCATTTCATGATTAATCACTATAGTAGAATAAGGGTTTAATGAATGCTAGTGGATCTAATTACTATTGAGGGTGTTTGATGTTTTAATTTGATACAACTGATTCACCCCCCCCTCACACTTGTCATGTTCATTCAAAAATTGGTATTAAAGTAAGGTTCCTTGGAGAAGAGCTTAATCACTTGAGGTAGATCCAAGATGGTGAACAAGCTAGAGTGTCCTAAGTTTGATGGCACAGACTATGCATTCTAGAACACAAAGATGGAAGGATATTTGGAATCCTATGGGTATGATATTGAAAATGAAATAATGGCTCAATATGTTGCACCTATAAATGGTCCAAGCACAAGTGATGAGATCAAGTCCTATGAAGTAAATAGTTAGGAAAGATTTATTCTTTTGAATAATCTTTCAAATTCTGAATTAGTAAAATTTATTAATTTGCAGACAACTAAAGAATTTTGGGACAAACTAGAAAGCACTTATGAAAGGGATGATAAGGTTAAACAAGAAAAGTTGCAAAATCTGAAGGCACAATTTGAGACCCTGCAAATGTCTGAAGATGAAACAATTACAATATACATGCAGAGAGTTGATGAGATGGTAAGTGCAATGAGAGGTCTTGGTGCACAATTCAAAGAACCTAGAGTGGTAAAGAAAGGTCTTAGATCTCTTCCTAATTATTACAGTGAAAAGGTATCTGCTATTGAGGAAGTTGCAAATTTTAATACTTATTCTAGAGATCAATTTCTTGGTACACTAACTTCATTTCAAATGAGAAAAACTGATTTGGAAAATGGTACAAAAGTAGAGATTGTTTTTAAGGCTGGAAAAACAAAAAAGGTTGAACATTCAAATGATGAAAATCTTGATAATGTGGAAGCTAACTTTGTAAAAAGGATGAAAAATGGAATCATTAAGTACAAAGGTAAACTACCTTTCAAATGTTTTAGTTGTGGAAATATAGGTCATTATGCTTCAAGATGTCCAAACATAGTTGTGAATAATAAAAGTAAGAACAAAGGAAAGATGATTAAAAGAAGTTACTATGTTAGAGAAGATGTTGGTAATTTTGAAGATGAATCTAATTATGGATATGTTGATAAGAATTAATGCTTGTTCTTATCTTTAAAAGATGAATCTACTTCTGCTAACTCTTAAAGTGTGTCACTATGCTTCAAGATGTCCAAACATAGCTATGAATAATAAAAGTAAGAACAAAGGAAAGATGATTAAAAGAATTTATTATGTTAGAGAAGATGTTGGTAATTCTAATGATGAATCTAATTATGGAGATGTTGATAACAATTAATTCTTGTTCTTATCTTTAAAATATGAATCTACTTTTCTTAACTCTTAATGCTTGTTCCAGAGAAGAAGGATAAGGTTGAAGGTACTTTGGTTTATGTTTTTCATGTTAAATAGGATAAAAACTAATGGATTGTTGATATGGGTTACTCTAATCACATTACTAGAGACAAAAGTAATTTTTTAAAACTTGAAAATTATGATGGAGGATTAGTTAAATTTGGAGATTATTCAGAAGCTAAGATTTGTGGAATAGGTTCAATCAGTTTTGATGGCAAGCATAATACTGAAGATGTTTACTATGTTGAAGGCTTAAGGCATAATATTTTAAGTGTTGGAAATATTTGTAGCAAAGGATATAATCTTGTGTTGGAGGAGGATGGATATTTAATACAATAAGGATTCAATAAACGCACTGTAGATAGTAATATTTACTTCAAAATTGATGAAGATAAAATCTTGATAGTGGTTGTGTATGTGGATGATATTATCTTTGAAGTAAATGAAGCTATGTGTAAGAAATTTGTAGAAGAGATGCAAAAAGAGTTTTAGATGTTTATGTTTGGGGAGATAAATTTCTTCCTTAGGCTACAAATCAATCAAACAGACAAAGGCATTTTCATTTCATAGTCAAAGTATGTCAAAGATATGTTGATTTTTTTTGGAATGGAAGACTCCAAACCAGTATGTACTCCTATGGTGACTAGTTACAAATTGAGCAAGGATGATGAATCACCTAAGGCTGATCGGATCAAGTATAGATCTATGATTGGTGGATTTTTATATCTAACTATTACTAGACTAGATATCATGCATGCAGTTTGTCTTGTGGTTAGATTTCAAGAAGATCCTAAAGAGACACATGTTACAATGGTAAAGAGGATATTCAGATATTTAAAAGGCACCTTGAATTATGGCTTATGGTATCCTAAGGATATTGATTTCACATTAAGTGCATACATAGATGCAGACTGGATTGGTTGTGTTGATGATAGGAAAATTAAAAGTGGTGGTGCATTCTTTCTTGGATGTATATTGGTGTCATGGCTAAGTAAGAAGCAAGGTTCGATTTCTTTATCCATTGTAGAGGATAAGTATATTGTAGCAACATCTTACTACACACAAGCATTATGGATGAGATATACATTGAAGGATATCAGAGTAATGTATGATGAGTCTATTTCTATCTTTTGTGATAATACAAGTGCAATTAACATTTCAAAGAATCCAGTGGTGCATTCAAGGACAAAGCATATATCAATCAGGTATCACTTTTTGAGAGAGAAGGTTATGGAGAATGAGGTGAAGCTTCAATATGTACCTACAAGGAATCAATTTTTTTGACATATTTACTAAGGCCCTTCCTAAGGATACTTTTGTGTATCTCTAGGAGAAGTTGGGGGTTATTTCCCCTCCTTTGATCTAGATAGATATGGAGATGCATCAATCTAGTGGATCTATAGATTCATATTTTGTCTAGACTGATGTTGGTGGCTACCTGTCAAGGGAAGTAGGTAATTTCATGTGTTGTCATTGTGCAGAGTTGTTGATTTTTTTGAGTGTACTCCTAGGGGGGATTATTTAGAGTATTTAAAGGAAAATAATGTGAAATTGCAAGTATTTTGGTTCAATATCAAAGGGGGAGAATAATTAAAAGAACTTTATCCTTTTCCATTGACGTCAAAGGGGAAGAAAAAAACATGTAAAAATGTTTATCTACATAGGGGGAGAGAAAGTAAAAAGAAAATTGTGAGAGAGTGTCTTCACACCTATTGTGTCTTTGATGGTTTTTCACATCATGTGTTGCCATCAATGACAAAGGGGGATATTTTTGAAAATATGAAGGTATTTTCATTGATTTCAACAAGTTGGTGTTGTCATTGATTTCAACTATGTGTTAAGGAAGGTTGTTGAATGATGAAGATGTCAAGAATATTGAGAAAATTGTAGAAGAGAGGGAAACAATTTGTTATAGTTTGTGTGCATGTATAGTTGAGATATTGAGGAAGTTTTGTGAGTACATGGAGCTATCTTTATGTTTCAATGTCTAGATATGTGTTGGAATGAAGTAATATACTAAGATGGTGTCTTTGGTACTTGGTTTCCAAGTACTTTTGAGAAAATTTGATAAATAGAGAAAATAGTTTCTTTTGTGTTGATGTTATTCCTGTGCAAATCTAATATGTTGTTCAAGGTTGTTAGTAGGTGTTATATCCAGAGTTTTGATTTTTGGATCACTATGCAAAGTGAGGTATGTTCACCAGATTATGAACTAGGTGTTCAATGTTGTTTGTTGTGGTCTGGGAGAAATATATTTTCTCTGCATTTCTTCGTCATTTGGTTTAAAGTTGTGCAAATCTAAGAAGTCACTTATATGTTGGTTATATCTTTCAAAATTAAATATTTCTCAATATTTGGTGTAGTAAAATATGTGTTTCATGTGTCAATATGCATATAAGGTTAATTGGATGTTTTGGGTTGAAGTATTTCTATGATGCAAGTTTGGAAGAATTATTTTTTGGATCTCAAGTGGTTCATGGATTGTTCCATATTGTGTAAAGGATATTTTTGTGGTATGTGTGTCATCTTGATCAAGTGGGAATCATGTACTTAATATTTGTATGGTGTTTAGCATGGGTAATGGTCAACCTAGTGTTAACACTACATCTAAAGTCATTTCAAAGTTTTTAGAAGCATGTTGAGGTGTGTTGGGACAAATTTGGGTCCTAACTAAGGATTTATGTGGGTCACCTTCATTCCTATCCACCGTAGGAATGTTTGGGTACCAGCCTAATTTGAAATTGTAAATTTAAAGGATGTATTTCCAACCTTGGAGAAGTTTTTAAAGGTTGAAAATGGTATAAATAAGAGTGGTGTTGTTGGAAGATCTCAAGATAGATGTGAGTAATGAATGTGGTGCAAATTGCAGAAGTGTAGATGTGAATTTGATCAGAGCAGTATGAACTTCAAAGTGTTGGACTTCTAAAAGCAATGAGCTGAAGGCATCTGCAATATTTCAAACAAGGATATGGAAGTGTTGGAGTAATTGTGGTGGATTCCTTGTTGCATTGAGATAGTGTTCTTTGTGTAACATTTCTCTTCTATCTTCTTTCCATATTCTAAGCAGTGAGCTTTGGTTGTAATCCCTATTCGACAGTGTGTCCTATTCTGGCAGTGAGCCCTTGTACCAATTTTTTAATTACTCATATTATGAGCTAATCCCCACTATGGCTTTTCCCTCATTGGGTTTTCCACGTAAATATAGTGTTCTCTTGTGTATGGAGTTATTTTAATTTCTATTATCTACATTTCATGATTAATCACTATAGTATAATAAGGGTTTAATGAATGCTTGTGGATCTTATTATTGTTACGGGTGTTTGATATTTTAATTTGATACAACTGATTCAACCCCCCTTATCATTTGCTTTGTTCATTCAACATAGACTATTACTCTTAATTGTAGTAGGTCCACAAGATAACAAAATCCAAATTATGGGTATAGCCCATCAAATTTATATTGTGTATTTTATTTGTTGAGTACTAACAATAAACCTATATATTTTAAGGAGGATATCTCTTTAAGGATAGTCTCTTGGATGTAGTTCATGTAGGAAAAGATGATGGCCTTGGACAATTATGTGGGATCTTGATAGTTTTTCTAAGGGAAGAAAGCTCATTGGTTGCAAGTGGGTGTCCAAAAATAAATTCAATGTAGATGGTTGGCTAGAGTAATTAAGGCCAAAGTAGTAGTAAAGGGCTACTCCAAAAGAGAGGGAGTTAATTTAGTGAAAATTTTATCATGTTTTGAAGCTATCTTCTTTTAGAATCTTTTTATTCATTTCTATAGCTTATGATTTTTAAATTGATAAAATCAATGTTAATACTACTTTCTTATATCAAGACCTTAAGGAGGATCTTTACATGCAACAACCTAAAAAAATAATTACAAATGAAATGAACATTTGGTTGTAGGTGAAAATGGTCATTGTATGGTCTAAAATAGTCATTCAAAATGTGGTACCATAATTTTGATTCCTTTGTATTTAAAATAGGTTTTGTTAGGAGTAAGGAAGATCATTGTGCTTATATTGAGATTATTGATAGTCAAATAATAATTATTATCTTATATATGGATGAAATGTTTTTTATGAATAACAACAAGATAATAATTAGAGAGCTCAAAACTTAATTTTCTTACACATTCAGCACAAAGGACTTGGAAACTACTAAATATAATTTTGGGATGTGGATCACTATGGATTAGATGTTGAAAAAAGGTTGTCATTGATATAGTAAGAGGATTGATGTCAAGGGTGTAAGGCTAAGTAGTATTTGAATTATCATTATATTCCCTTGTCATATATGCATAATGTATGTTAGAAGTTTAGTGTGGTTGCATACCTTTCTATGTTCGTAATTTTATTGTCAAATCAATCATAACACTAAATCTAGGAACATAGATTCTAAGGAGTGTTTGTATGGCTATTTAATACTTGAAATATTATACATGTATCTATTCACTATGGTAGTGGTGGTCCGAAAGCGTGTACCAAATTGTTTCAGATTAGTTCTCAAGATAGAGAGATTTCTCTAGCATTACAATTATGGTCCCCATTTCCTTCAGAAATGGAGTATGGCTCTGTGGTTTGAGAGGATAGTACGTCTACACTAGTTTTATCATATTCTAGAGTTTCTAGAGGATATGTTCATCATGCAAAAATATTGAAGTGACAAAATATTCTTTATGTTTTATGTCAACCATTTTGTGTTTGATACGTGTGCGGTAATAAATAGTAGTATGTAGAATTCAAATCTTGCATGTGGTGTTAAGATAGGACCTGGTTAAGGTTCCCATAGTAGTGCATGACATCATGTTCTTTTAGCAGAAACAAAATTTGTTTTTGGACCGACCTACTACATGTTTGACTTAATTTAAATTTAGGTCCACCTTATGTCATCCTAAATTTTTTTGAATCCCTAGGTGACATTGAAGAGTGCTAATGTAATATCATGTATATATTTCTCTATTGTGTGGATGCAAAGTGCGTGTGAAGTAGAATTACACTAGTGTGAAGAAAATTTAGTTGAAGGTGTAAACTAAAGAGAAGGTGGTGAATACAAAATAAATATTTTCATTCTAGTGTGTGTGCCAATATCAGAAGATCATATTCAGTGTGAAATATTTTTAGTTGTAACTTTGGCACATGTATGAGATGTACTCAGCCATATAGATGATCTGCAAGCTTTATCTCTATAATCTAGTAGGACTGGTGGTCTATCTCTGGTATTATTTTGTTGGGGATTAGTGTCTCCAATAGGTTGGTGCCTACAAATACATTAGGGTATTGGTGTATCTAGTAGGTTGGTGCCTACTTCATATTATAAAATTCACTTGTATATTTATGCTTTATGAGGCTAGATTTGGATAGTAGATCCAAGTAGCTATTCTCATCATGGTTTTTCCCATCTTGGGTTTCCTCATATATTTGGTGTTCAATTGTGTGAATGTGCTCTCAATACTTGATTAGTAGTAGTGAAGATTGAAGTTGCATGATCTAATATTTTGAGTTGAAGTTAAGAGTTTTGATTTGATTAGATCTATTGATTCACCCCCACCCCATCTTAGTAGATTATGTGCCCTTAAATTGGTATCAGATCTAAGTTCCTTTGAATAAGCCTAACAACTTAAGATAGTTCCAAGATGACACACTCAGTTGGTCAAGAAGGATTCTCTGCAAATAAACCACCACTCTTTGATGGATCCAATTTTTCATTTTGAAAAGTTAAGATGGAGTCCTACTTGATGGCTCTAGGGCTTGACATTTGGATGCCATTTTTAGAGGGATATGAGATTGTTGAAAACCCTCCTAGGATCAGGCCAAAAAGAGAGCTTGTGAAATCAATGCTAAGGAAAGGAATGTTATTTTATGTGGATTGACTAACTCTGAGTTTGTGAAAGTGATGCAGTACAAAATAGCAAAGGAAATATGGGAAAAATTATAAACCATCTATGAAGGTGATGAAAAAGTCAAAGAGGAAAAATTGAAAACTCGTAGATCTTAGTTTGAAAGATCAAAAGATGAAAGAAGATGAGAATATTGCTACATTCCTTCTCTAGGTTGATGAAATTTTTAACTCTCTCTGAGGTATTGGTAGGAATTGAAAGCAAAGATCATTGTGAAAAAGGTATTCAAATCTCTCCCTAGAATTTTTGATTCTAAAGTATCTACAATTCAAGAAGCTAAGGATATAAATTTTTTGAAGATAACTGAACTGCATGCAATTCTAACTACTTTTAAAATGAGATTTGAAAGTGAGGATTATATAAGGAAAGAGGTGGCATTCAAAGAATCTAAGAATCAAGTTGATCAAGATATTGATATTGGATCAGATCTGAAGGAGCCAATTGTTTTAGAAAACTACAAAGAGGTTTTGGTAAGTATATTGACAAGTTACCTTTCAAGTGTTTTAATTGTGGTGAAGTAGGACATTTTATGGCTAAGTGTCCCCATAAGGATTCCAACAATGTTGAGAAAAATTATGGGAAAAAATCATTTTAGAGAACGACTAAAGGTCAGAGGAAGCATAAGAGTTTCTACACAAATGAGGAATACTACTCTACTTATGAAGAAGATGAAGATATCTTCGGAGATGAAAAAGAAAAAGTTATATTCATGGCTTTTGAAATGACTGAAGAAGATGCAGAAATAGATTTTGAAAACAATGAAGATGAATTAGATATTATGGAATAATTTCTATGTGTTGGAAAAGAGATTAAGAGATTGAAGAAAAAGATTACATAAGAAGTAAAGTCTAAAGAAAAGGTATCTCTAGATCTAGAGAAAGTGGAGAAGGTTAATTTTGAACTAAAAACTCCAGAAGAAGAAGAAAAAGGATTGAAGAATTTCTAACCAAAAAATTATTGTCAAGAGACAAGAACTATGAGAAGCTTGAAGTAGAAGTTGTGTCAATAAGAAAAGAGTTTGAGAGGGTGAATCAATAACTGCAAATGAAGTTTGGAAAGAGTAATGAGACTCTAGATTAGATATTGGGAAATCAAAGATCTTCGCATGTCAAAACCAAAATTGGTTTCAATGATCAGGAGAATAAGATGATAGAATAGTCAATGAATCCTACTAAAGCAATTCTAGAAGTGAATAGTTTTGGAAGTACAAATTCAAAAAGAGTTACTGCAAGTGATGAAAGCAAGACACAATGATGATTTTATTCAAGTTCAGTAGAAGAGAAGAATATCTAGAAGATAAGGATACAACACCAAGTTCAATTTTTTTTTCCAATTACTATTTTAATTGCAATAATTTTGGTTATAAGGCTATGGATTGTAGAAAAGCTCTGGTAAGAAGAAATAACTTTGTCACCAAAATGCATTTGCACCTTTGTACAATTTTAATATCATTTGCTAAAAATATAACAATTTTGGACACATTGTAAGGAATATAGAAGTAATTTGATGAGTCCTTCTTTTCCAAAAATAGGAAGGAAAGGATCAAAATGTAGAAGTTGTGAATCCAATAAGCTCTAGAAGAAGATTCCAAAAGAGAAAATTTAGAGAAATCAATGATTGCTCAAACTGCTCTACATGCTTAGAAAGAGAAGAATTTGTGGATCATAGATAGTTAATGATCAAGCCACATAATTAAAGATAAAATTAATTTTATGGATTTCAAGAAATTTGACAGAGGTTTTATGACTCTTGGAAATAATTCTATTGCAAAAATCACTGGTAAGGGTACTTTATGTCTTGATTGTGGTAGGAAAAATACACATGATGTTTCGTATGTTGAAGGACTAAAGAATAATTTGTTAATTGTAATTTAGATGTGTGATAAAGGTTATAAGCTATCCTTTAGTGTTGAAGGTTGTGAAATCAAGAAATCAAGTACTAGGGAATTGATTATGGAAGAAAGTAGGACAAATAGTGGCATATATCATCTTAGTGAGTTGAATGGATTAAATTTTCTTAATGTGCAAAGAGAATAAATTTGGCTTTGGCATAGAAGGTTGGGACATATTAATCTTGATGATATTGTAAATATTAGCTTAGGAGGGATGATCTAGGATATGCCAAATATTAGAAATCCTCAATCTATCAGCTACAAACCATGTCATGAAGGTAAATAGACAAAAAGAAGATTTCCTATTAAGGAGTATTCTACATCAAAACCATTGGATTTGGTCCATACAGATTTGTGCAGACCTATGACGATGAAGATTCTATAATGAGATAGTTATTTCATGATGCTCATTGATGATTACACTAGAATGACTCTGATTACTTTTCTAAAAGAGAAGTTAGAAGCATTTGAGAAGTTTAAGGAATTTAAGGAATTAGTAGAGAATGAGATCAAAAGAACAATCAAGGTTTTGAGATCAAACATAGGTGGAGAATTCACTTCTAACAAGTATGAAAAATTATGTGAAGATCATGGGATCTAGAGATGATTTTCTTCTCCTAAGACTCTACAGTAAAATGGAGTTGCAGAAAGGAAGAATCAAATTGTACAAGAGATGGCAAGAAAAATGTTGTGTCCAAAAAATCTACTAGATATGTATTGGAGAGAATCAGTTCAAACTATAGTGTATATCCTGAATAGAGTTTAGATCATATGCAAGATTTATAAAATACCATATGAGTTATGTAGAGAAAGACTAGCTTTAGTTAGAAATCTCAAGATATTTGGAAAAGTGCTTAATCAAAAATGCTGAAGAAAATTTGAGTAAGTTTGATTCCAGATCTGATGAAAGAATTTTTCTTGGTTACTCTTTAAAAATTAAAGCATATATATGTTATATAGAAAGATTGAAAGGGATTGTGAAAAGTGCAAATATGAGAGTTGATGAAACAATTTAGTCTACTAGTACTCTGGAAGTAGATGATGAAGAAGAAACAATCCACGACGGTGATGAATATTTAAAAGTTATAAAAACTCTAGTAAAATATGTTCAAAAGAATCATTCTAAATACCATATTATAGGAGATAAACACAGTGGGTTTTAGACCTAGAGGAGGCTTGAGAAGGAAAATGAGAAAGTACACTTTGCATTACTATCAAAGATAGAGACTAAGTCTTATAAAGAAGCAAGGAAAGAGAAAGGTTGGATAGAAGCTATGGAAGAAGAGCTGAATCGGATTAAGAAGAACGAAACTTGGGAACTAGTCCCAAGACCTAAAGGCAAGAATGTAATTGGAACTAACTGAGTTTTCATAAATAAACTAAATGAAGAAGGTGAAGTGATATGGAAAAAGGCTAGACCTATGTGTAAAGGATATGCTCAGGTTGAAGGCATAGATTTTGAAGAGAAATTTTCTCCAATAGAAAGACTAGAAGGAATCGAGATGTTTTTGGCTCTTACAACATTCAAGAATTTCAATGTATAATAGATAGATGTTAAGTCAACATTTTTGAATGGACAACTAGAAGAAGAGGTCTACATTGAACAACCAGAAGGGTTTCAATGTTTTAACAATCTAGATTATGTGTGCAAGTTGAAGAAGGCCCTTTATGGACTTAAACAAGCTCCCAAAGCTTGGTATTCTAGGTTGGATGGATACTTGTAGCAGCAAGGGTTTTGAAAAGGAAATGTCGATAGTAATATATACATAAAATTAGAAGGTGATTAAATATTGATAGTTGTGGTCTATGTAGATGATATCATTTTTGGTGGTAACACTGATGACATGTGCAAGGTGTTTCAAAAGTGGTGCAGGAGCACCTAGCCAGAATAGGAAAGAATGGCAATTTTTGACAAGTTTTGTTTTCTTTCAATTAAGGTCATGTTGACCATTTTTCTAGGAGTTTGTTTTAGCTTAATGATAGTTGGGAGCTTTCTTTAAATGTTTTTTGCTATTTGAAATGTCAAATGTGAGGTTTAACACAAAATGCCACATGCTAGTGGTTAGTGACTTTTCCAAAAATTAGCAATTGTAATGCCTAACCGGCTTGGGAGAACAAAGCCTCAAGCATAACTGCTTGGAGAAGGTAGTTATGGTGTTGGTTCATTCATTGTGCAAGTTGGAGAAAGTGGAGAAGGGAGAGAACATGTTGGATGTTGAAAAATGTGAAGAACTAATAAAAAAACAGTGAGAAGTGAAGACATTTCTGTGTTTTTTCTGTGAAATTGTGGTTGGTCAAGGTCGAGCAGACCTGTAGAATGCTTTAGATATTGATCATTGCTTTGTTTATTCATTTTTGTGATTAGATTGTAGTTTGTGATTGTAATTGGCAGTGTTTAGTTGTTAGTTGTTTTGCTTTCTTAACAGTTTGTGATCTGACTGGTAAAGAGAACAAAATGGAGTCCTAGACCCCTTCCCCACTGTACCCAATGTATGGAAACTTGGGGAATGGAGCTAGGCTCCTTGTATATAGTTAGGGTAGGTGTGATGATAGGTAGGAAGGCAGGGAATGAACCTAAGGACTGCTCCTAGGCGGGCTTGATAGTGCCCGGCTAGGACAGTCACTTTACCAATGCTAAAGAGCACTTAACTTGCAGGGTGTGCATTGCTAGGGAAAACCCCATGACAGGAAGGTGGAGGAAGATCCCACAATAGCCTGGATATAAGGAGAGAGCCTCAATGTGAAGGAGACAAAAGTTATGCAATGACAGACCTACCGAGTGGTCAAGAACTTTACAAAAACCTTAAAGAATGCAAAAAGTGAAAGAGCAGGTTTGTGTACGGCCAGTCATGAAGACAAGGGTTTGAAATATTGGAGTATGTGTAACAAGGGTTGAAAATCCAAAGAAAATCCTATAGGTAGTTTGGAGAAATTGTATGCAATAACTGGTTTTACCTGGGCTAGGAGGCCTAAAAAGAGCTCAAGGTTAGTAGCCTTTCCCAAACCCTAACCAAGGGTTTCTTGGAAGCGATGGAGAACCAATGCTAGGAGGTGGTCTCAGATGCTTAATGGGATACAATTAGGCATGAAAACATGAAATGTTAACCCTACAAAGACTTGGTAAGGTATAGAGTGAAATTGGCCTTTAGAAGCAATTAAGGGATGGTGAGGACAGCAAGAAAGAAGCAAGAGTTATATGATTTGATTTGAAAATGGGTGGAAGAGGGGTTGGTATTGAACTAGGGGAATCTAAAGAAGTGTCAGAGCCTAGAGGTTGAGTGGTGAAAGGAGCCACAACAGGGAATTGCTGAGGAGAGACCTGGACATGGAGGTGTGAAGCTTCCATACCCAAGCCCTTTTTTACACCAGATTGGTATCAGAGCAGGTTAAAGATTTGGGAGTAATCTTTGATGTCAGATAGTGAGTCAAGTGATTTTTCCACCATGGTGACAAATGCAGATCTAGCTAAAAAGGTTGAAGAACAAGAAGAAGACAATAACCGGTTAAGGGAAAGATTGGCTCAACTGGAGGCAGCAGTGAGGAGTGCACAGATTGAGGGTAGAATACCAAAAGAAGAAGAGGTTGCAGAGGAAGACAAGACCCCTGAACCTGATCCTGTGTTGAAGGAGGAGCCTTTCTTGAAGGCATTGAAAGCCTTAAGTGGAAAAGCACTTGAAGGCATACCACTATTCAGTGGAAAGATGGAACCATACTTAGTCATGGATTGGATAGAAGGCATGGAGAATCACTTTGAGTGTGATGGAGTGACTGAAGCACAGAAGGTGAAGGTTGCAAAATAAAGGTTGAGAGGATCAACGTTAACTTGGTGGAAATTTGTCCAGACTAAAAGGGAGAAAGAAGGTAAACAGCCTATATCAACCTGGAAAGGAATGGTTGCTAAAGTGAAAGAAGCCTATATGCCAGATGACTATGAAATTCAACTCCACAAGAAGAGGTAGAGTTTAAGATAAAAAGATCAAGATGTCAACACCTACACTAAAGAATTCCAGAAGCTTTGTTTGAGATCAAATGTGGCAGAAGATGAGAGCCTGAAAGTGGCCAGGTATCTAAATGGATTGAAGTGGAATATACAGGAAGAGATGGCTTTGCTCAGCCCCAAGATAGTCCACCAATGCTATCAGCTGGCTATTAAGATTGAAGAAAGGAATAAAAGGAAGCATGATCAGTCCTCTAAGGGTAGAGGGAGAGGCAGAGATCAAAGAGGACAGTGTGGAGGTTACCAAGGAAGAGGCGGTGACCAAAGAAGCCAAGGTAAATCAAAGCTTACTGAGCATGGAGGTGAAACCTCATCAAGAGGAGGATTTAATAGAGGAAGAGGTCCTCAAGGAGGTTCAAACAGAGGAAGAGGAGTAGGCAAAAGTAACTCCTACTTTGCCACCATGAAGTGCTATCACTGTAATCAGCTAGGTCATCTAGCTTATAGGTGCCCGAAGAAAGCTTCATCTAGCAATGAGAAAAGAGTAGCTTATGCACAAGAGGACACCATGAGTGTAAAGACACCTGAGATCAGTCATATAGAATCAAAAGTAGGTGAAAATATTATGTTTAATAGAGTGTTGATCAGACAACCAGTCAAGGAAGAACCCAAGCAAAGGAGAGCTTTGTTTAGAGCAAGGTGCAAGATATTGGGAAAGGTATGCAAGGTTATTGTAGATTCTGGTTCTACAAACAATATAATCTCTGAGGAGGCAGTAAATAAGTTAAAATTGTAGAAGGTACCTCATGCCAATCCCTACAAAGTCACATGGTTGAACAAAGGGTAGAGTGTCTTAGTGAATGAGCAGGTTACAGTGGCATTCTCGATTGGAGGCTACAAAGACAAGCTGATTTATGATGTACTGCCCATAGATGCATGCCATCTTCTTCTTGGCAGGCCGTGGAAATATGATAGAGGTGTTGTATATCATGGGAAGGAGAACACCATAGAATTCAAGAAGGATGGAAAAACCTTCAAGCTGCAATCATTGATTGAGGATGATGAAGGGTAGTCCAAGGTTCCTAACATTATGTTGAGTAGTGGCAAGGAGTTTATCAAGGAGCTACACCAAGGGAATGAAGGGTATGTGATTATGATGCACCCAAAGAAGAGGAAAAGGCTGAAAGGATAGTGTTACCAACAGCAGTCCAAAACTTGCTTGATAAATACAAGAGCATAGTGAGTGATGGAACACCATCAACTCTACCACCCAAGAGAGCAAAAAGTCATAAAATTGATTTCATACCTGGAGCCTTAGTGCCTAACAAAGCAGCATACAAACTGACCCTGGAGCAGAACCACAAGGTGGCAAGACAAGTGGAAGAATTGCTGAATCAAGGTCTAATTCAAAAGAGCATCAGCCCATGTGCAGTCCCAGTTGTTTTGGCAACTAAAAAAGGAGGTAAATGGAGACTTTGTACTGATTATAGAGCAATTAATAGGATCACCATTAGGTATAGATTCCCAATACCTAGAATTGAAGATTTAATGGATTGCCTTGGAGGTGCAAAATTCTACACCAAGCTAGATCTTAAGAGCGGGTATCACCAAATCAAAATTAAGGAGGGTGATGAATGGAAGATAGTTTTTAAGACAAATGATGGTTTATATGAGTGGAAAGTGATGCCATTTGGCCTCTCAAATGCCCCTAGCATGTTCATGAGACTAATGAATGAGGTGCTTAAATATTTCACAAGGATTTTTGTGGTAGTCTACTTGGATGACATACTGATTTTCAGTAAGACAGCAGAAGAACATTTGAAGCATGTAGAGATGGTACTCAAAAGGTTGCAAGAAGAACAGTTGGCAATCATCCTTGAGAAATGTGAGTTCTTCAAACTAGAGCTTGTGTATCTATGCTTTGTGGTATCCCAAGGAACGCTGAAGATGGATCCAAGTAAGGTGGAAGCCATCCTAAACTGGCCTACACCAACCACAGCAACTGAGGTAAGAATTTTTCGTGGTTTGGCTCAATTTTATAGGAAGTTTATAAGGAATTTTAGTGGTATATGTGCACCAGTGTTAGATACAATCAAGGGTGGTCAGAAAACAAATTTTAAGTGGACACTAGAGGCTGATAAAGGGTTTGAAAAGCTGAAAAAAGAAGTGGCAACACAACCTATCCTGTTATTGCCTAGTTTTGATAAATTGTTTATAGTTGAGTGTGATGCAAGTGGAATAGCAGTAGGAGGAGTCCTTAGTCAAGAAGGTAGGCCTGTAGCCTTCTTCAGTGAAAAAATTAATGAAGCCAAGCAAAAATACTCCACCTATGATCTGGAACTTTATGCTTTAGTGCAGTCCCTTAGGAAGTGGAGGCATTATTTGTTGCCCAAAGAGTTTGTGGTTTTCACAGATAACCAGGCACTCAGTTATATCAATACCCAGGAGAAGTTAAGCAATAGACACTTGAAATGGATGGAGTAAATCCAGGCTTTTACATTTACCATTAAGCACAAGAAGGGACAGCAAAACAAAGTGGCAGATGCATTAAGCAGGAGGATGTTGACAGTCCAAGAGATACAGTTGAAAAGCATTGGATTGGAAAGTTTTAAAGAACTCTATGGTGAGGATGAAGATTTCTCAGAAGCCTACAAGGTATGTCCAGATTTTGC
The DNA here is from genome assembly GCA_007115665.2 of Sequoiadendron giganteum. Classification (NCBI taxonomy): domain Eukaryota; kingdom Viridiplantae; phylum Streptophyta; class Pinopsida; order Cupressales; family Cupressaceae; genus Sequoiadendron; species Sequoiadendron giganteum. The sequence goes on from CM021100.1 coordinate 663,259,309, forward strand.
AAATCATTTTCATAGTCAGTATGCTGAGTATACATTGCAAAATGGATTGTTATTCAAGGGCAATCTGTTATGTGTCCCAAGAGGATCAATGAGGGAAAATCTGATCCAAGAGAAACACAATGGCAGTCTTAGTGGACACTTTGGAACCAATAAAACTTTAGAGTTGGTACAAAGATTTTATTACTAGCCTAGGTTGGCAAGAGATGTTAGGAAGTATGTAGAATAGTGTGTTGTTTGTATGAAAGCAAAAGGGGGAGCTAGCAATGCCGGGTTATATCAGCCCTTGCCCATTCCTAACAGACCATGGGAGTGTGTGAGTATGGATTTTGTGGTGGGTCTTCCCAAGACTAAAACTGGTTTTGACAGTGTTTTTGTAGTTGTGGACAGATTTAGCAAGATGAGTCACTTTATTCCTTGCAAGACTACACATGATGCAAGTTATATTGCCCATCTATTTTTTAGGGAAGTTGTAAGAATCCATGGATTGCCATTGAGCATTATATCAGACAGGGATGTGAAGTTCATGAGCCATTTTTGGAAAACACTATGGAGCAGATTGGGAACAAATTTATCATTTAGATCAGCATACCACCCTTAGATCGATGGTCAAACTAAGGTGGTTAACAGAGTGTTAGGTAAACTATTGAGGTGCTTGACAAAGGAATATGGGCAGACCTGGGATATGGTGATTTCCCAAGCTAAATATGCATATAATGATAGTGTGAACAGGACTACAGGAAAAAGTCCATTTGAAGTTGTGTATGGGATGCATCCAAGAGGAATTTGTGAGCTCGGAGACCTTGGACCAATGGAGAATAGGAGTGGACATGCAGAAGATTTCAGTTAGACCATGAAGGAGATCCATGAGCAGGTTAAGAAGACAATTATAGCAGCAACACAAAAGTTGAAAGATAAAGTTGATGAGACAAGAAGAGATGTGTAGTTTCAAGTGGGTGATTATGTGATGGTTCACCTCAACAAGTCCAATTTGCAGAAGGGAGTCTCAACCAAGCTACAGATGAAGAGAGTAGGACCATGCAAAATCTTGGCCAAGTATGGAAAAAATGCTTATAAGATTGAATTGCCCATTGACTTAGGGATATCACCGGTCTTCAATGTTGCTGATTTGATCAAATACAAAGGATCAGCCAAGGGATTAGATCAAGAGAGTCAAGAGGTTTTCAAAGACATCAGCAATATATCACTACCCAATCAGGACAAGCAACAAGCTGAGAAGATATTGGAATCCAGGGTGCAAAAGTCTACAAGGCATGAGGTGTATATGGAGCACCTCATCAAGTGGAAGCATAAACATGAGTCAGAGGCTACATGGGTCCAAGAGGATCAGTTCAAGAAGCTTGGGATTGACTTGTCTTTGCTCTCTCCTTCTCCTTCTTAGTGTTTCAGCTGGGAGGGGGAGAATGGTGCAGGAGCACCTAGCCAGAATAGGAAAGAATGGCAATTTTTGACAAGTTTTGTTTTCTTTCAATTAAGGTCATGTTGACCATTGTTCTAGGAGTTTGTTTTAGCTTAATGATAGTTGGGAGATTTCTTTAAATGTTTTTTGCTATTTGAAATGTCAAATGTGAGGTTTAACACAAAATGCCACATGCTAGTGGTTAGTGACTTTTCCAAAAATTAGCAATTGTAATGCCTAACCAGCTTGGGAGAACAAAGCCTCGAGCATAACTGCTTGGAGAAGGTAGTTATGGTTTTGGTTCATTCATTGTGCAAGTTGGAGAAAGTGGAGAAGGGAGAGAACATGTTGGATGTTGAAAAATGTGAAGAACTAATAAAAAAACAGTGAGAAGTGAAGACATTTCTGTGTTTTTTCTGTGAAATTATGGTTGGTCAAGGTCGAGCAGACCTGTAGAATGCTTTAGATATTGATCATTGCTTTGTTTATTCATTTTTGTGATTAGATTGTAGTTTGTGATTGTAATTGGCAGTGTTTAGTTGTTAGTTGTTTTGCTTTCTTAACAGTTTGTGATCTGACTGGTAAAGAGAACAAAATGGAGTCCTAGACCCCTTCCCCACCATACCCAGTGTATGGAAACTTGGGGAATGGAGCTAGGCTCCTTGTATATAGTTAGGGTAGGTGTGGTGATAGGTAGGAAGGCAAGGAATGAACCTAAGGACTGCTCCTAGGCGGGCTTGACAGTGCCGGCTATGACAGTCACTTTACCAGTGCTAAAGAGCACTTAACTTGCAGGGTGTGCATTGCCAGGGAAAACCCCATGAAAAGAAGGTGGAGGAAGGTCCCAAAACAGCCTGGATACAAGGAGAGAGCCTCAATGTGCAGGAGACAAAAGTTATGCAATGACAGACCTACCGGGTGGTCAGGAACTTTACAAAAACCTTAAAGAATGCAAAAAGTGAAAGAGCAAGTCTATGTGTGGCCAGTCATGAAGACAAGGGTTTGAAATCTTGGAGTATGTGTAACAAGGGTTGAAAATCCAAAGAAAATCCTGTAGGTAGTTTGGAGAAATTGTATGCAATAACTAGTTTTACCCGGGCTAGGAGGCCTAAAAAGAGCTCAAGGTTAGTAGCCTTTCCCAAACCCTAACCAAGGGTTTCTTGGAAGCGATGGAGAACCAATGCTAGGAGGTGGTCTAAGATGCTTAATGGGATACAATTAGGCATGAAAACATGAAATTTTAACCCTACAAAGACTTGGTAAGGTATAGAGTGAAATTGGCCTTTAGAAGCAATTAAGGGATGGTGAGGACAGCAAGAAAGAAGCAAGAGTTATATGATTTGATTTGACAATGGGTGGAAGAGGGGTTGGTATTGAACAAGGGGCATCTGAAGAAGTGTCAAAGCCTAGAGGTTGAGTGGTGAAAGGAGCCACAATAGGGAATTGCTGAGGAGAGACCCGGACATGGAGGTGTGAAGCTTCCATACCCAAGCCCTTTTTTACACCAAAAAGGCAATACAAAGTGAGTTTTAAATTTCAATGCTAGGTGAATTATCTATCTTCCTTGGGTTGTAGATTGCAGATTTATACAAAGACATATTCATTTCCTAGAATAAGTACATAAATGAGATGCTAAGTAAGTTCAAGATGGAAGACTACAAACCAGTGGGTATACCTATGGTTATAGGATGCAAGTTGAGTAAAGATGATAAATCTGCTTTGATAGGCCAAACCTTGTACAAACCTATTATTGGTAGTTTGTTGTATGTGATATTATCTAGACTAGATATAATGTAAGTAGTTTGAATGGTAGCTAGATTTAGACAACACCTAAGGAAACTCATGTCAAAGCAGTAAAGAGGATATTCAAATATTTGAAGGCTAAAATAAATTTTGGACTATGGTATCCAAAGAGTGAAAATTCACTTTGACTACATACACAGATGCAAATTGGGTAGGAATCATAGATGACCAGAAAAGCACAAGTGGTGGAGAATTCTCTCTTGGTGATAGTTAGATGTCTTGGTTGAGCAAGAGACATGACAACTTCTTTATCTATAGTAAGAGAAAAATACATTTTTGTAGCCTCGTGTTTCACTCAAGTGTTGTGGATGAAGCATAATCTAAAAGAAATGAAGATTGAGCTTAATGAGCCTATTTCTATTCTTTGTGATAACACTGGTGCCATAAATATCTCAAATAATCCAGTAATGCATTCAATGAAGAAATACATTCCAATCAAGTATCATTTTCCAAGGGAGAAGGTTGTAAAAAAGGAGGTGAAGTTGGAGTCTATTGAGACAAAGGAGTAAGTAGCAGATATATTCACAAAACCACATCCTAAGGAGACATTTGAGTTTCTCTGGAAAAATTTGGGAGTTATTGTTTCCTCATCTTGAATCAAGAGGAATTATAGGTTGAGGGGGATCTTTGTCTCCTTGTCACAAGAAGTTTGGGTGGTCTTGTGGAATAATTTCAAAAGCAGTGAAGCATGGATTCAGGGGAGTCTATCCGAGAATCAAGTTTTTGGATTATGTAGAGTACTAGAAATGCAAAAGGTAGAGTTTTGACCTTTACCACTACTGTCAAAGTGGGATAAAGTAAACTCAAAATTTTATATCTTCTAAGGGGGATAAACCAATCTAAGAGTGAGAAATGTCTTCATGTGTAACCAACTAGTTTTATGAGTGGCCCAACATTTTACTGTTTGCCATCAATGACAAAGGGGGAGATTATTGAACAGAGGTTGTCATTGATGCAGTAAGAGGATTGATGTCAAGGGTGTAAGGCTAAGTAGTACTTGAATTATCATTATATTCCCTTGTCATATATGCATGTTGTATGCCAAAATTTTAGTGGTTGCATACCTTTTCATGTTAGTAATTTAACTATCAGATCAATCATATCACTAAATCAAGGAACATAGCTTCTAAGGAGTGTGTGTATGATTTTTTTATTCTTGAAATATCATGCATGTATCTATTCACTATGGTGGTGGTGGTCTAAAAGGCTATACCGAATTGCTTCAACTCAGTTCTCAGGACAAAGATATTTCTCTGGCATTACAATTATGGTCCAAATTTCTTTCATAAATGGATTTTGGCTCTACGATTTGACAGGACAGTATGTCTACACTAGTTTTATCATATTCTATAGTTTTTGGAGGATGTGTTTAGCATGCATAAATATTGAAGTGACAGAATATTCTCTATGTATGTATATCAACGAGTTGGTGTTTAAGACCTATGTAGTAATGACTAGTAGCATGCAGAATTTAAATATTGTGTGTGGTGTTAAGAAAGGACCTAGTTAAGGTTCATGTAGTAGTTTACAACATCATGTTCTTTTGGTAGCAACAAAAATTTGTTTTTGGACCAACGTGCTACACATTTCATGTAATTTGAATCTACGTCAACCTTATTTCATCCTAAATTTTTGTGGATCCCTGGCTAACAATAAAGAGTGTTAATTTAATATCATGTATATATTTTTCTATTGTGCATATGCATAGAGTGTGGGTGTGAAGTAGAATTACACCAGTGTGAGGAAATTTTTTCCAAAGGTATAAACTGAAGATAAGGTGGTGAATACAAAAGGAAGAGTTGTATTTCAATGTGTGCTAGTATCAAAAGATCATATGCAGTGTGGAAAAATGTTAGTTGTAACTCTAGCACTTGTATGAGATGTACTCATCTATATAGAAGATCTACAAGCTTTATCTCTAAAATCCAATAGGACCGGTGTTCTACCTCTAGTATTGTTCTATTGGGGATTGGTATCGCCAATAGTTTGGTGCCTATAAATACATTATGTTATTGGTGTCTCCAGTAGGTTGGTGCCTACTTCATATTATAAAATTCACTTGTATATTTCTACTTTGTGATGTTGGATTTGGATAGTAGATCCAAGTAGCTATTCTCATCGTAGTTTTTCCCATCTTGGGTTTCCATGAATATTTGGTGTTCAATTGTGTGAATTTGTTATCAATGCTTGATTATTAGTAGTGAATATTCAAGTTGCATGATCTAATATTTTGAGTTGAAGCTAATATTTTTGAATTGATTAGATCTATTGGTTCACACCCCCTCTCAATAGATTGTGTGCCCTTCATTAGATACACAAAAAACTTTGATTGATTCAAATTAACTATGTGGATACTATTTTGTAATGGTCCAAAAAACATGACTATAAACCAGTGAGTATTCCATTTTATGTTGGTGCTAAGCTTAATTTAGAAATCCTAAATCTAATTATGTTTTTTTATGAAATTTATAATGTCAATTGCTCTAATGATTCAGAAAAGAGAGGTGAGGCATGTTATTGAATTTATAATAAATCTAATTTAAATACAATAACTGGGAAGTGAAGGTTGTACAGTTACATTTATAGAGAATTTGTGGAAGGTCACTAAATGAGCATTGATAATCATAAAAGGAGAAAAGGTAGGTACATTGTATCTATGTATTAGTAATTCTAATTTTTTTATTTCTTTAGCTTCTACATAAACATATAAAACACTTTGGAACCATATGATTGGAAACATGAGTGTGAAAGGGATGAAGATTCTCCAGTTGAAATTTTTTTTTTCTAGGTTTGAAGTAAGTTGATTTGGATTTATGTGAAAACTATGTTTATGGAAAATGAAAGAGAGTTAGATTTCTTAGATTTTGGAAGCAAAAGAAGAGTGAAAATTTAGATCTTGTGTATTTATATGTATGGGGATCAACTTATGTATCATCTCTTGGTATCTCTTATTATGTTACATTTATTAATGATGCAACTATAAAAACTTAGGTTTATTTCATTTGAACAAAATGTGATGTATTTGATACTTTTAATAAATGGAAATATTTGGTTGAGAATGAGACATAAAATAAGTTGAAGTATTTTAGATTAGATAATGGAGGTGAATACTATAATACTTGTAGTTTGATAGTTATTTTTCATACCATGAGATTCATAGACAAAAGACAATTCTAGGAACACCAGAAGAAAATTGTACGTCAAAAAGGATTAATAAGACAATCATGAAGCATGTAAGCAGTACGAGATCACATACAAGATTTCCATTAAATTTTTGGGTAGATGTTGTAGATATTGTTGTTTACTTAAATAGGGGACCTTCAAGTTCTTTGGATGGTGATATTTTGGAGGAGCCATGGATAGGTAAAAAGGTAAACTAATCATTTGTAAAAAACAATTGGCAGAGAAGCATTTTTCCATATTGATATAGAAAATAGAAGAAATATTGAGGCTAAATCCAAGAAGTTTACTTTTTTTGGATATGGAGGTAATGATTTTGGTTATCGCTTATGTGATTATCAAAATAAAAAATAATTAGGATTAGAGATGTGATATTAAATTTTATGTGATTATCAAAATAAAAAATAATTAGGATTAGATATGTGATATTAAATGAGAAGGCCATGCACAAATATTAATTGTAGGTAAAAATATGAAAAATAAAACACAAAATATATGGTGCTTGATGAAATCCCAAAAAATTTAGTTCCGAAGGTACCAAAAAATTAAAATTTTAAATGAAAAGAACAAAAAGTATCTAAAACTCCTAGAAGAGGATCTACCAAGTTAAGTAGACCCCCTAAATGATACTCTCCTTCATTATATTATGTATTTTTTAATTATTATAATGAACTAGAAATTTATGAAGAGGCAATGCATGTAGAAACCAAAAATAAGTGGGAGAAAGGAATGAAAGGGATGGACTCTTTGATACAAAACCAAACTTGGGACTTGGTTGAGTTTCTTTAAGGTAAAAGACAATTACATAACAAATGTGTCTACAAGATAAAGTAAATAGATGGAGGAAAAATGAGGTACAAGGAAAGACTTTTTGTCAAGGGGTTTTCACAAGAAAAAGTTATAAATTTTCATGAAAACTTTTCTCCTATTGTTAAAATGAATTCAATTAGAACTTTTTAAATTCTAGTGGCAATAGAAGACTTGCATCTTTAAAAATTGGATGTGAAGACAAATTTCATCTATGGGGGTTGGGAGGAAGATATTTATATGTAGTATCCATAGGGGTATGAGGTCAAATGGAAGAACTTAGTGTGCAATTTGAAGTAGAGATTGTGTGGCCTAAAAAATATCCAAGGTAGTTTTTCTTTAAATTTGACAGGTTGTTTATAGAAAAAGGTTATGGTATATTTCATTGACCATTGTGTTTATTTCAAGAGATTAGATGATGAAAACTATATTATTATTTTATTATAATTAGATGACATGCTTATTGCAAGGCCTGACATGCAAAACATAGATGTACTAAGAATAAATTAGAAAATTCATTTTCAATGGAGTATTTTGGTGCTACAAATCAAATCCTTGGTATGGAAATAACAAGAGACAAGAAAAAAAACAATTAATATTGTCTCAGAGTGAGTACATAAAGGTGTTGAAAATAATTCAAATGTAGGATGCCAAATATCTTAGTAGACCTTTTCCCAACCATTTTAAATTGACTAAGGAGATGTATCCAAAGATAAAAGAGGAGATAGAGTACATGTCCAAGGTTACATAGCCATTGAAAATTGGTATCTTGATGCATTCCATGGTGTGTACATGGCCAGATATTGCACATGCAATGAGAGTTGTGAGTAGGTATATTAACAATCTAGGAAATGAGAATTGGAATGCAATAAAGTGGATTCTCAGGTATTTGATAGGTAATAATACTCAAGAATTATATTCTAGAGTTTCCAACTCTACTCTACATGGATATGTTGATTCATATCTAGTAGGTGATATGTATAGTAGGAGGAGCACCTCATGGTATGTTTTTACTATAGGTGGAACAACAATAAGTTGGATTTCTAGATTGCAAAAGGTTTTTGCAGTTTCAACAAAAGAATCAAAGTATGTAATTGATATAGAGGCTAGTAAATATATATTATCTTTTGTTTCCCAATGAAATCATCTAAACTATCTCCAATACATTTGATAATAATTTGTTTGACACTTTTCTTCTTTGTTCTTTAAGCAAGAGCTCCAAAATTTGGAGAGGTGATACTAGTGCTTGAATGAATTCCTTCCATAGTGCCTAATTCTATGAATAAATCACTCCTTTAAACCTCTTCTATTGAGGAGTTGAAGGTGGTGGTATTTCAAATGAAGAAGGGAAACTCTCCTAGACTTGTTGGATTTCCTATAGAATTATTTTAGGAATTTTGGGAAATTCTAAAATTTGATTTGTTGGAAGTTTTTAGAGAATCATGGGTAAATAAATAGATTCTCAAATCAATGAATTCTACCTTTCTTTATCTTATCCTAAAAATTATCCAACTCTTTATATTATTTTTGACCCATTTCCCTATGTAATGTGACTTTAAAGATAATCACCAAGCTTGTTGTTGATCACCTTAAAAAAAATTGGCACCCCTAATTTGTCTTGAGAAATGATGATTTTCCCAAGGGTGTAAAATATTATATGGGATATTTGTGGTAACTAAATCTATCCACTTTATGGATTCATCCAAAGAAAAATCCATGTTCATTAAACTTGATATGTCTAAAACCTATAATAGAGTCATATTCATTCTTCCAACACATCTTATTGGCTTTTTTTTCTTTGAGTGGGTTGAGTGGGTTATGAATTGTGTAACCTCAACTTCATTCTCTAATTTTATTAATGGTATCCCTTCAAACCTTTTTGTAGCTTCTTGGAGACTTGGACAAGGAGACCCTTTATCTCCTTATTTATTTATTTTACTGGTTGACAGTCTTGGAAAATTGTTAAAGCTTCAAAAAAATAATGGTATTGTTCAAAGATGAAAATGGGTTGAAAATTTGGGTCTCAAACCTACCTTAATTTTATAAATGACACAACTCTAATAATCCTAGATAAAATTATGGAGGCTTCCGACTTTAGAAAATTCCTTGATATATACTTAATGAAGACAAATCCAATATTTTATTTTTAAACACTCATGTGCCTATTCAACATAGAATAGTTAATATTCTTCATTTTTAAATAGGAAAAATTTTGGTGGATTACTTGAGAATATCTCTTTCTTTGACCATCCTTAACAAGTTTCATCAGAGAAATATTTAGGATAGATTCAACTTAAGAATTAACAACTTGACCTTTCAATATTTGTCCTTTGCAAGAAGATTGAATCTTATAAAATCTATTTTGTAGGCACTTCCTATTTACATGTTTCTAACCTTATATGCCCCTAAAAAAAATTCTTAAGTATTTTGATGCTTTATTTAAATATTTCTTATGGGTAAGTAGATTGGATATCCATAAATGGAATTTGGTGAGTTGGGATCAAGTTTGTAAGAAAAAAGAGAATGGATGACCTTGTCTTAGGTTATCTAAATTTTATATTTAAGCCCTTACTATTAAATTATATTGGTGATGGTGTAAGAATACAAATCAAGACCTTAAAATACTTCATATATACTTTTCTAATATTTTTCAACAAATTGATGAAGATAAATCCACTATTTTCCTTTTCAATACTCCTGCAATTATTCAACATAGAATTGCTAATATTCTTCATTTTCAAATAAGAAAACTTTTCATAGATTACTTGGGAATACCTCTTTCTTTACGAATCCTTAATAGATTTTATTGGATGAAGAATCTAGAAATATTTAGGTTAAGGGTTAAAAATCAGACCTTTTAGTGGTTGTCATTTGCAAGAAGACTGGCTCTTCTAAAATCTATTTTGTTGAATCTTCCTATTTACAGGTTTCTAATCTTGTTTTCTCCTAAAAATTTATTAAGGAGTTTGATGTGTTGTCCAAATAGTTCTTATGGGCGAGTAGATTGGATATCCAAAAATAGAGTATGATGATTTGGGACCAATTTCATAAGCCAAAGAGAATGGAGGACTTAGTCTTAAGTTATCTAAACTTAATAGTAAGACCCTTGTTTCTAACTTATATTGGTAATGGTGCAAGAATCTAAATCGATTATGGGCAATAATTCTCAATTATAAGTATCTAGGAGTGAAGGATAAGGACATCCTACAAATGGATTTGACTAGGAAGGGATTTATGATTTGGAGCACAATTAAAAGGGGGGATTCTCTAATTAAGGTTTTTTTAGACTATTAATAAGGGCTATAATTATTTTTTTTGGATTGATTCTTTGGATAACAACCCTCCTATCCTCTCTTATTTTCCCCAACTTTAGTCTTTGAGTGAATTTTTTTAGGAGGTGGGATGGTCAAGAGTTGTTGATTTCAAGCATGTTATTCTTATAAGGAGTTCTTTTATTTATCATTGGTGAGAATCTCAAAGTTATCCTAAGGGAAGATCTATCAAAAATAAACATATGCTTCCTTATTTTATCACTAATCACCCTTTCTAGTCTCTATAGGGTCTAAAAAAATTGTCTTGGGGCTATGTCACTAAAGGAATTTATATTATTACTCTTGAATATCTTTTTTTAAAGGTGAGAATTATGTTTTCCCTTGGTGAATGAGTGTTTGGAATAAATAAACTAGCCTAACTGTAATAAGCTAATGTGGTTCCTAATCCAAAATAAATGCCTAAATTTTCTAATCCAAAACAAATGCCTAATTTGGGAGAACATCAGATATAGACAATTATAGGGACCTTCCATATATGTCCTCTATAAAAATAGTGAATAATATACTAGTCACCTTTTTTTCATTGTCCCTTCTTTGTTATGATATAAATATTATTGTAGAATATCTCAGATAGACTAGGATCAACCCTCGGTTACTATTTTTTTCCTCATGGAAATGTGAGATATTGGTCCTTCCTTTTTTCTTTGGAAGATTTGGTTGGAGCACAACTAACACATTTTTCATGAGTTTTGTAGTATAGTTATGTAAAATTTTGGTATAATATTAAAAGTATGTTCAAATAAAATATTGAAGCCAAGTTTTTTATTGATGAACCTCTATCCTCATTAAATGAGTGTGTTGCTAAAATATTAGATACTGTCCCTTCTAGTTATTTTTGTACTATACTTAACCATAGATTGTATTCCTCTCAAAAGGTAGATGGGTCTGGTAAGCTATCTTCTTCTCCTCGTGATTTTCTTAAGATCAATATAGATAGATCAACCTATGGTAATCTAGGTGTATTAGGGATTGGTGGAATTAGCCAATATTGTATAGGATTTTTTATTCTTTTCTTTTCTTATATGGGAATCTTTACTAATAAATAGATGGAGTCTTGGGAAATTATTAAGGCAGTAGAAAAGGTAGGTGCTCTTGGATAGAAGAAGGTTGTGTGAAAGGTGGATTTTATTATCCTAGTTTCTTTAGTAAATAAAGAGAGTTTGCAAGACTCCTCATGGAGGTTAGCATAAGTTTGTTAAGAAAACTCTTCTAGTATCTTCAAATTTTGAGTCAATAATTTTTGTCCATAGTGGAAAATTTTCTTTCTAAATGGCCCTCAAAAAGGATGGCTAATTGGAATGTTTTAGACCAAAATGAGTTGGACCTGAATAAAACCCAGTGGGTATTTCAACTTATCCAAAATGATTGGCCATAATAGTTGTTAGAGGATGATCAGGGGAATTTTAGTATTGATAGAAGTTTTAATTTTAATAATCAAATTGTTGAGTGGTATTGCAAGAATCCTTTGTTGGAAAATGTGCCTCAAACTTACTGACATGAAACTCCTGAAAGAGAAAAATTGGTGAGACTCTTGGAATGTCTTGCTAACAAGCAGCTTGGTTCTAAAGGTTCAAAATGATCATGTCGGCGTGACTAATGGTTTGTCTTGCCGACGGGATCCATCTGTATGACTTGAATGGTCAGCACAAGGTCTCTATCTCTCAACAAAGGTAAGAGTCTGACCAATAGGTTATGATCAGGGAGACTCTTGCCGATGAAAGCAATCGAGCTAACACGGGACTTCGGTATGTGTCATATTGGTAGTGCTAGTCTGACTGACAGGTGATGATTGGTGAGAGTCTTGCTGATGGTGCTCCATCGGCGTAACTATGGTCTTTGAGTAGACCTAGGAAGATCAGACAAATAATTCAATTCTGGTTGATGAGGTTTGGTCGGTGTGAGTCTTACCGATCATTCTTCATTGGTGTGAAACATGACTTCAGTCCAGCTTTGAGATCTTCGTCTGATGGTTGAAGTCTGGACGATGGTTTGTGATTGGAGTGAGTCTTCTTGATGAGATGAACAAGCAATAACTTCATCGGTATGACATGAACTATTGGAGGAGCTTTGGAGACTCTCTCTAAGGTGTGTTCTTAGCTTGATGGTTCGTTGGTTGGGGAGACTTCACCAAGTCTGAGCGATGAACTGATGGACAAGCTGAATATCATCGAGGTGACTTATGAACTCAATGAGACTTGTTGATCTTTCACCGATAGTGTCTTTCATGCCAATGGACATGAAGATGACTTAGTTGAATGAATGTTGACTTGTTTGAATGCTGATGTGTACGTTGATTGTGTTGGTTGCTAGTTGATCAACAAGAGAAACTATTGAACCAAACCGTTTTGTACAAGGAATGAATTGATCAATGGCTCAATTGAATGGAAGATTCTAAATGAGTCATTTTAATAATTGTATGTTGTAAATAAGCATTTGTAACAGTAAGGCCGATATAGAGAGTGATCATAAATTTGTTTTGTGCAAGGTTGATTAGGGAATGGTTGTTACTGCTATGAGATTGAACATCTAAAAGTTGAATTTGGAACTTGTATGTAGTTCAATTACTGTAATACAAGTGATTTTTCTTTGGTGTGGTGGGTTTTTCTCCCATAAGGGTTTTCCCACATAAATCTAGTGTCTAATTGTGAATGTGTTAATTTCTCTATTATGTTATTTGTTTCATGTGCATCTTAATGAACTATAATTACGAAATTTAAACATATCTGCATTCTTCTCTAAGTTTTGACATTATGAGAGTTTGTTCTACACCTTAAGCTTTCCTTACAAGTGGTATTAGAGCCTATCCAGTTGTGTTATCCTTGTGAGTAGGTTAGGTTTTTTGTGTCAATTTTGTTCAGTGGGAGTTTTGTAGAAGTCTGGTAATTGTCAAATTACAGATTGAGATGGCAATGGCAAGTACATCATGAAAGTTTGAAATTGAGAAATTAAATGGCAGCAATTTTGAGTTGTGAAAACTCAAAATGGAAGATCTGTTGGTTGATCATGATCTTTGGGTTGTTGTGTTTGGAATGAAACCTTCAAGCATGAAGCAAGAAGAATGGGAACTAGCAGATCAAAAATCAAAGGGGTTGATAAGGCTTTATTTTGCACACTCTGTTCTTCTAAATTTTCATGAAGAGAAGACTGCATCTTCTTTGTGGAAAAGACTGGGAGATATTTATCAGGGCAAGTCCTTGGTGAATAAATTTTTCTTAAGGAAGAAGTTTTACTCTTCAAAATGCAAGAAGGAGAATTTTTTGTTGATCATTTAAATACCTTTAACATGTTTATTGCTCAATTAGCATTTGTGGGTGTGAAGATTGATGATGAAGATTGTTGTATAATATTGTTATGTTCTTTGCCGGATTCTTGGGATCACTTGGTGATGGCTATTAGGAGTATGAAATCCACTTTTAAAATGGAAGATGTTGTTGCTTCTTTGTTATCAGAAGAGATGAGAAGGAAATCTTTTGAGATGGTGAAGGAGGCTCTTGTTGTTTGAGGCAGTCGAAAGAAAAGGCCAAGAAGAAGGATAAGAGGTCCAAATTGAAATCAGTAGGGAGATCAAAGTATCTTGGCATGAAGTCCAAGGTGAAGTGTTGGAACTGTGGGCAGCCTGGTCATGTCTGAAAGGATTACAAAGAGGATAAAAAGAAGAAGAAGAAGAACTCTTCGAACAATGGTTCTTCTCATAGCGATGCAGATGCCTTCATTGTAGCCTTGGCAACTCGGGCATCAGATGATGTCTAGTTGATTGATTCAGGATCATATTTCCACATGACATCTCATAGATGTTGGGTCACAAAGTATGAAAAATATGATGGTGGAAAGGTGTATTTAGCAAGTGATTCATCTCTAGAAATAGTTGTCCATGGAAGAGTCAAAATTCAATTCCCTGACGGAAGAATCAAAGGAATTGATGGTGCAATACATATACCAGGTCTGCTCAAAATTCACTCTCTGTTATTAAGTTGAATGATGTTAGAGTGCAAGTCACATTCTCTGGTAATGGCTGCAAAATGACTAGAGGCTCAATGGTGTTGACTAGGGGTGCTTGAATTGGTACTTTGTACAAGCTAGATGCACTTGTTGTTCAATGCAACAGTGTCTCTACAAACTCACAAAAGGTTATTCATAAAGAGAATAAGGACAATGTCCTTGATAGTGCAACTCTATGGAAGTTAAACTTCTAGCAAGAATAGACTATGCTCTGGCATCATAGGCTTGGCCACATTGGAGAAAAAGGTTTAAAAACTTTGAAGAATAAAAACCTGCTTGAAGGGCTTGATGACTATAACCTTGAATTCAAATTTTGTGAACATTGTATATATGGAAAAAAATACCATGTTTCATTTTATTCTAGTCCTCATAAATTTTCTGGTATACTTGATTACATTAATTCTAATGTGTGTGGTCCGGTGAATTTTCCTTCATTATCAAAATCTAAATATTATGTTTATTTTATTGATGATTATTCAAGAAGGGCATTTGTATATTTTTAAAAAAGTAAATCAAAAGTGTTCAGTCATTTTAAGGAATTTAAAAACTTTGTGGAAAATCATATTGGAAAAAAAATAAAGTGTTTAAGAACCAACAATGGTGGTGATTTTTGTTCTGATGATTTTCAAAGGTACTGCAAAGATCATGGAATTAAAAGACATAAAACTACACCCTACACTCCACAACAAAATGAAGTTGTTGAAAGGTTTAACAAGACAGTGATGGAAAGGGCAAGAAGTATGTTGAGCAGTGCTAGCTTGGAGGAGAAATTATAGGCTGAGGTAGTTGCAACAACATGTTACTTAATAAAGCATTCCCCTAATTCTTCTCTTGTTGATAAAAACCTTTGGAAGCATGATCTGGAAAGAATCCCTCTCTAGACATTTTAGAGTCTTTGGTTGTGATGCATATTCTTATGTGCCTGATATAAAAAGATATAAACTAGAGAACAAAGTTGCTAAATGTATTTTTATTGGCTATAGCACTGGCATAAAAGGATACAAGCTTTGGAATCCTGAGACTAAGAAGGTTTTGTATAGTAGAAGTGTTATTTTTCATGAGCTGAAGCCTTCTACTTTGGATCAACATTTAGAGACAAAATCAAAAAATAAAGAGGATGTAGTTGAAGTTCCTCCCACACCAGATAAAGAGGAATTAAAAATTCAAAATGTACCTGAATCTAAGGAGAGCTCAAGCAGCTCTGAAAGTTCTAAGCAAGATGATGAACAATGTCCTCAGCCTCAACCTATGAGGAGGTCTACACGTGAAAGGCAACAACCAGATAGGTATGGATTCTCTATGTTTGATTCTAATTGTGCCTATGCTTTGATTACTAACACGGATGAGCCTAGGATTGTAAAAGAGGCAACTGAAATGTCCGATTCAGATTCCTGGTTGGAAGACATGAATAAAGAAATGACATCATTAAGGAAAAATGATACTTGGGATCTAGTTCCATTGCCTAAAGGTAGAAATTATGTGGGATTCAAATGGGTATTTAAAAAGAAAATTGGTCTAGATGGTTGTGTTGAAAAGTATAAAGCGAGGTTGGTTGTGAAGGGTTATTCCTAGGTAGAGGGAATTAATTATGGGGAAATTTTTTCTCTAGTAGCAAAGCTGACATCTATCAGATTTCTTTTGTCACTTGCAGCTGCATATGATTTAGAGATTGAACAGATGGATGTGAAGACAACATTTCTTCATGGTGATCTTGAAGAAGAAATTCATATGTCCCAACCAGAGAACTTCGTGAAAAAAGGTAAAGAAAATCTAGTTTGCAAATTGAAAAAATCTTTGTATGAATTAAAACAATCTCCTAGAATGTGGTACCAAAAATTTGACACATTTGTTTTGTCATTGGGATTTGTAAGATCAAAATTAGATCATTGTGTGTATTGCAAAGCTGAGAATGATCATATTTTAATTATTTCCCTATATGTGGATGATATTTTATTCATTGGGAATAGTAATTTTATGATTTTTGATCTAAAATCTCAGTTGTCTACAAAATTCGAAATGAATGATCTGGGTGCAGCAAGGTATATTTTGGGGATGGAAATAACCTAGGATAGAAAGAGTAGAAAACTTTGGCTCAGCTAGAGTAAGTATATTAACACTGTTCTGGAGAGATTTTGTATGACTGATTGCAAGCAACTATTTGTTCAAGATTTGTAGAGAACAAAGCTATTTGTTGAAGATTTTCCAAAATCTCCTTCTAAGGTGGAGGACATGACCAGTGTGCCTTATACAAGTGCAGTTGGTAGTTTAATGTATGTAATGGTTTGTACAAGGCTAGACATTGCCCAAGTAGTGGGAGTAATTAGTCATTTTATGGAAAATCCAAGAAGGAAACATTGGGATGTTGTGAAAAGAGTGTTTAGATATATGAAGGGCACTTCAAAATATGCTTTGTGTTACCATGGCAATTTGGTTGGATCACAAAGGACTCTTAGCATTCGTGGGTATTTGTATTTTGATTGGTCAGGGGACAATGATAGCAAAAGATCCACCAATGGATATATTTTCATGGTGAATGGTGGTACAGTTAGTTGGATGAACAAATGGCGGGTTGTAGTCGCTTTATCCACTACGGAGGCATAATACATGGCAGCTACATATGCCTATAAATACGTAATCTAGTTAAAATATTTGTGTTCTAACATTGGGTTTAATGCAGGGTAGATTACAATTTACTGTGACAGTCAAAGTGCTATTTTTTTGGCAAAAAATCCTACTTTCCATGCCAGGACAAAACATATTGATGTGTAGTATCACTTTGTATGAGATATGGTGGAGGATGGAAAGGTCTATTTAGAAAAAGTGGATACTCTGGAAAATATTGCAGATGCATTGACGAAACTAATGAGCAAAGACAAGTATAGGTGGTGCACCAGTTTGATGGGCCTTGGTTCCCATGAATCTTAGTAGTTCCTAAATGATTTGGAGGTGTCAGTAAGATCTTTGTCAAGTGGGAGATTGTTGGAAACTGTGCCTCAAACTTACTAACATAAAACTCCTAAAAGAGAAAAATTGGTGAGATTCTTGGAATGTCTTATCAACAAGCAGCTTGGTTTTGAAGGTTTGAAATGATCATGTCAATGTGACTAATGGTCTATCTTGCCGACAGGATCCATCGGTATGACTTGAACAGTCGGTGCAAGTTCTCTATCTCTTGGCGAAGGTAGGAGTCTAACTGATAGGTTATGATCAAGGAGACTCTTGTCGATAAAAGAAATCAAGCTGACAATGGACTTCGGTATGTTTCATATCAGCAGTGCCAGTCTGACCGACAGGTGATGATCGGCGAGAGTCTTGCTGGTGGTGCTCCATCGGGGTAATTGTGGTCTTTGGGTAGACTTGGGAAGATCAAACCAACAATTAAATTCTGGTCGATGAGGTTTGGTTGGCGTGAGTCTTTCTGATGGTTCTTCACTAGTGTGAAATATGACTTTGGTCCAACTTTGAGATCTTTGTCTGATGGTTGAAGTTCAGTCGATGGTTTGTGATTAGAGTGAGTCTTCCTGATGAGATGAACAAGCAGGAACTTCATTGGTATGACATGAACTATCAGAGGAGATTTGGAGACTCTGTCCAAGGTTTTTTCTCATCTTGATGGTCTATTGGTTGGGGAGACTTCACCAAGTCTGAGCAATGAACTGATGGACAAGTTGAATATCATCGGTGTGACTTATGAACTTGATGAGACTTGTTGACCTTTCAACAATAGTGTCTATCATTCTGATGGACGTGAAGATGACTTATTTGAATGAATGTTGACTTGTCTGATTATTAAGGTGTATGCTAGTTGCGTTGGTTGACAGTTGATCAACAGGAGAAATTGCTAAACCAAACCGTTTTGTACAGGGAATGAATTGATCAATGACTCGACTGAATGGAAGTTTCTAAATGAGTCATTTTGGTAACTGTATGTTGTAAATAAGCATTTGTAATAGTAAGGCTGATATAGATAGTGATTAGAAATTTTTTTGTGTAAGCTTGATCAAGGAATGGTTGTTGTTGTTGTGAGATTGAACATCTGAAAGTTGAATCTAGAACTTGTATGTAATTCAATTACTGTAATACAAGTGATTTTTATTTGGTGTGGTGGGTTTTTCTCCCGTAAGGGTTTTCCCCTGTAAATCTGGTGTCCAATTGTGAATGTGTTAATTTCTCTTTTTTTTATTCCTTTAATATGCATCTTAATGAACTGTAATTGCAAAATTTAAAGACATATTTGCATTCTTCTTTGAGTTTTGATATTAGGAGAGTTTGTTTTGCACCTTAAGCTTCCCTTACATCCTTAGTGAGTTTCTCTTATTTGATTTGTATTAATGGCTATAGCTATTTTAAATATATTTAGTGTGTATGTAATTATATTTTTTAGAATAAATATATACTTTTACCCTTTAAAAAAGTTATGCTAGTGTGAATAGTACTTGATAAGAACTAATTATGTGATTTACTTTTTCCATACCAACACCCCCTGAGTGAAACTTAGGGAGTATGATAAAATTAAAAGATGTAGTGATGATCAATGATGGATGGGTCCTAGATACAAGGCTTGATGAGGTATCATATATAAATAAATATCTCATAATTAGAGAAAAAGAGAAAACCTCTTGGGAAAAAACTCCTCTCTAAAATGGAGAAAAAATGTAAACTAACATGTACATGTGATGGAAGAAAGGAGGACTCAACATGACCCCCAAGTAATACTATTAAAATGTACAAATGGATATCCCCATAGAAGAGAAAACATGAGACTATGAATCCCCCCACAAAGAAGTGGCTCATGTACCAATGATGAGAGCTTGAAGATAAAAAATAGTTTACTACCTACAAACAACACTCCCATTAGAAAGAAACAAATCTATTGGTGAATGTAAAATTGAATTCCCATAATTCAGATGAATAGGGAATCCAAATCCAAATTTTATTGGGAAATGTGTCTCAATCTTGCTCCAAATGTTAAGATTAGTACAAAAAGTGTGGTTTTTGGATATAAAATAGAAAAAAAAAAATTGGGCTGAAAATATGGTTTTTGGCCAAAATAAATATTCCTAATTGTTTGGCATTAGTGTAACATATATCTCGTTTATCTCTTTAATTTAAAAAAAGGACCCATTCGACCCAACAAATCAAAAGTTTTGGCCTCTAAAATTTTACATAGGAAATGTAAAAAGTCATTGGACACATAAAAGATATGTAAATGGTAGTTAAACTTGTAGACCAAATTATGGTGCATGTTATGACACGTCATAAGTCATCTTTAATTGGGTACATAATTTTGGGCACCACTTTTTGGGTGGTTTTAGCTCATGGTTTTTTATTTACCATTTAATGGTTTTATGTATTGTATCTCTTATATTTTAGGTGTTTGAGATGGAGGTTATGTGTGAGTTTTGTGGATATTTTTAAGTGGTTAGACTTCCTCTAGATATTTGGTTGGTGAGACTCTTTTGAAGGATTTTTTTGCAAGTGTATTATAAATATGGTTTACTAAATAATATATTGGGTTGCTTTGGAGTGTGAGGTTTTTCTCTCAAAAGGGCTTTCCCCATATACACCTATTTTATAGTATATTATTTATTTTATGTTTAAATGTTTTTATGCTTTTTATAATTGTTAAATGATTAAAATTTACACAACACTCTCTTCATATTTTTAATGTAGGAAGTATTTTTACATACCATGTTTCCTTTCAAATGAATACCTTTGAATGTAATTATAGCATCCTCATGATAGATAAATATGTCTCCTCCAAAGTAGGAATTGAATGCCTAATCAAAGAAGTATAACCAAGAGAAGAAATAATTGTAACTATATATAGGAACACTACATATGATATCGTATCATTTTTATCAATGAGATAATGCATTGTTTGGAGCAGAAAATAATTAATGCAATATTCAAACTTCCACAAAATGAATCAAGAACAATGTGTAAGCCGATAAACTATCATAGAATATATGTAAATAAAATGATCACTCCTTGTTTATATAAGACAAGGATGAAGTAGGAAGGTGAAATAGAAAGACTGACTAACCCTCCAGGAGATGTGACACATGTAGAATAAACATTTAGGAAAAGTGTGAAGGCATGTGTCAATAGGACTACTAGGTGTAGGAACTAGATAAAAATAAAATAGATGCATAAATAATATTTTTCACACTAATAGCCCCCCTTAAGTAATACTTAGGGATTGACTCACTAAAAGATGAGTCCTAGAAACAAGGCCTGATGAGGTACTCATATATAAAATAAAAGTCTCTCATAAATGGAGTAAAGGAGAAATCCTGGAGGGAAAAAAACTCCTCTCCAAAAAAGAGAACTATATACAAATCAAGGAAGACTCAAGACCCACCAAAGACAACTTACTTTACCCAAATAATTGTTGAAATTCAAGATAGCAAGGTGATGCTAAAGTTTTAGTGAAGATGTAACCAACATGATCTTTGGTACATAAATATTGTAAGGATAAAACACCATCCTGGATAAGTTGTTGACTGAAGTGAATATGAATCTTGATGTGATTTTTTACAGATGCTCAACTTGGTTACATGAAATGTGAATGGTAGTTTTCTTATCACACCAAATTTTAGTAGGATGATAAAGTGGAAGACCAAAAAAATTCATAAATTTTTGAACCCATAGTACCTCTTGGCTAGCAAGAACTCCTCGATACTCAACCTCGATAGATGATAATGTAATAGTGGTTTTATTTTTGCAAGACCATGCAACTAGACCAAAACCAAGATAAAAACAAAACCAGAAGTGGACTTTCATGAATCAACATTTATTGCCCAATCTAAGTCAATGTATCCTACTATCTATGAAACCCTTGGTGTGTACTAAATTCCAAAATAGATAGTGTTATGGATATACCTCAAAATATTCTTGGATACCTTCCAATGACTCTCATGAGGTTCATGTGAAAAATGAGAGACAATCCCAATAATGAAGCTAATATCTAGACATGCGTGTCAAATATAAAAGACTACCAACTAACTAACTATACCAAGTAGCATCAACACTAGGTTTTGTGATAGTGGTATTCAAAGTGACACCAAACTGAAATAGTCTAAGCATAGGCTTACAAACACTCATATGAAATTAATTAATCAACTCAATGTCGTACTTCTATTGGTATATGGAAATCCCCTCAATAGACTAAATAAATTGAAGACTAAGGAAGAAATATAAAAGCCTAAGATCTATCAAGTCAATGTATGCCATCAAATTATGTTGAATATCTTGAATCATGGTTGAGGAACTACTAATAAGGTCAAGTCATCAATATACAAGACTAGTACCAAAATTTCATCTCCATGTCTTTGTATGTATACTTCGTGATCCAAGTGGTAACAAGTAAAACCATATGCAAGCAAGAAACCATCAATCTTATCATACCAAGCCTTAGGGGCTAGCTTGAGACCATACAAGGAATGGCATAACCTAAAAACAAGTGAATATTCCTAGACAAAACCTAGAGGCTACTCCATATATATCTCATCATGAATATCCCCATGTAGAAAGGAACTCTTCACATCCATCTGATAAACTATCTATTTATGTGATACATCAATAGAAAGAACAAGGTTAACCAAATTGATCTTGACTACAAGGGAAAATGTATGGTAGTAGTCAATAACCTCAATCTATGAAAGACCTTAGCTACAAGACATTCCTTGCCTCTTTCAAATGAACTAGCAACTGCATACTTGGTGTAGTAAACCCACTTGCACTGAACCATACTTTTTCTCTTAGGAAGAGTAACAAAATCCCATGTAATATTCTTCATCAATGAAGAATACTCCTTTTTCATAGCATTTTCCCACTTTGGAATACCAAAAACCTCTAAAAACTCTATTGATCTAGAGATATAATATTATCTAAAAGAATAGTGTTGTAAGTCTATGAATGAGTATGCCTTAAGGATGTAGGATCACTAGCTAAAGAACCAACCTCCTCAACAACACCTCGAGCCTGCTTAGGAAAAAAACAAGTGGTATGAGGTGGAAGTGGAGGTGGAGGTGGTGTTGGTGGTGGAGGTGGTCGAAGTAGACTAGAACCATAATTTGAATCATCCTCAAGTGATAAGGTTTCCTCATGAGATGAATAAGCAGAACTAGGTAGTGAGAAAGAAGAAGATGATGGAGGATCAATCTATGTGAAAGAATCATCAAATTGGACATCTCTATGAAAGTGGAAATTCCTAGTGATTGGATCGAATAATCTATAAGATTTTATGTCCTCACAATACCCAACAAAAAAACAATCTGACTCTTCTTCTCCATTGCCTTAAATATCGACCATTTGGTATGAATTTCCAAGCTTCACTACCAAATTCCCTGAAGAAGGAAACATTAGGCTTGATTCTAGACCAAGCCTCCTTTGGAGTAAGATTCTAAATTTCCTTGTGGGAAGTGTGACCTTCTATATATAGTTGACATAATTGATAGCTTCAACCCAAAATGATGGGGCCATAGACCTAGACTGAAGCATATAATTTTCCATCTCCTTTAATGATTTGTTATTTCTTTCGGTAACACCTTTTTTATGAGGAGTGTATGGAACCAAATACTGATGTTGAATACCATGCTCAATATAATAGTCCATAAAGGCTTGGTTCATAGATTCCCCCCATTATTTATGTATATCTATTGAATAGAAGAACCTAATTTTTTCTCCACAAACACCTTGAAGGTCCTAAAAGTGTTGAAAATATCACTTTTTTAGTTAATAAATTACACCCAAGTACAATGAGAGAAATCATCAATGAAGGTGAGTACATACTTGGCTCCTAAAAATAAGGGATTTGGAAATTGCATGAGGTCACTATGAACCAACTCAAGTAAGGTAATAGTATGATGGGCCTTACCCTTTGGAAAGGGTTTTTGATGATGTTTTCTAAGTATACAATCTCAGCAAACACCCTCTATGCAAGACACCTTAGGGATTCCAAGTACCATATTCTTAGTACTCATCTATTGAAGATACTTGTAATTGAAGTGTCCAAACCTCTTGTACCAAAGTGTGCTCAAAGATTTAGCATGGTAAATATATGATGCTCCATAAAATGACTCAAAACCATCTATTTCCTAACTAACCCATCTATTATTTAATCCCACTAACTAATCAACTTGATTTCTTCAATCCCACAAATTATACAATCTAAATCCTCTTATTATGCAATTAAAATCCTTAATTGGATCAATCACAAAAGCTAACTGAGCAATCTATTTCCTCTTAATGATTCTCAACCATTGACCGTGATTTTGCGTTGTTGTATCTAGATCATTCATATTGAAAAAAGAAATCTATAAAACAATCTTCTAACATCTCACAAATCATCTAAAAATCACATAGCGAAGTGTTGAACAACTGATTCTTGAGCACATTGAGAATTTTTACCCTCTTCTTCTAGATCACCATTATCAACACGAATTGAAGTTTTTGCAACAATAAAAATGGAGGATTTGTATTGAATCAAGCAATCTGACATCCCAACATCAATACAAACACAACTTCGATATGATATGGTAATGTTTTAAGGTATTTGATTCAATTTATGTTATCTTTAGGATTACATTATTTGTTGATTTCGTTATTTTAGAACTTAATTTCATTTGTATGGTTGGAATTTAATCTTTCTTTGAATTGATTTAGTTTAATTCATTGTTGTTTTTCCTATTGCTTTATATTCCCCCCTTACAATAGGTATGACTCCTTATCAAGCATTGTATGTCATACCTTGTAGGATTCCTTGGAGTTAGGATACAATCAAGGATAGAGTTTCTATTGACCTAAGACTAGTACAAGAGATGGAGTGATAGGTGGTCTTAATTAGGAAATGGCTTTAGGAGGCTCAATATTATTAAAAAAATTATACAAATGCTAATAGGATCGATCAAATATTTTTAGTAGGTGATAGAGTATTTTTGAGTGCAACCACATAATATGTTAATTTGATATGGAAAGGTCTCTAAGATAACACATCAATTTGTCCTTTTGATATTTCTAGCGGATTAGCCCTATCACTTATTGTCTAGCTTTGTCACCTATCCTATCACATATCCATGACATGTTTCATGTTTTAGTTTTGAGATGATACATCCATGATGTGTCTCATTTTTTTTATTGGAATTCCTTAGAGGTGGAGGATGAATAGTTGGAACTAGAGCCAATATGCATCTTAGGGAATCAAACATTAGCTCTTTCAGTCAAGAGTTGGACCAGGTTAGGGTCCAATGGTACAAATATGATGAGGTAGTTACCACTTGGGAGGATACTTAATAGATGAGGAAACTTTATCCCCACCTTTTTGAGGAATTCTATGAGGAAGTCCAAACCTAGGGGGAGGATGTGAGACCTATCCTTCTAAGACTATTTTCATACCTCTTTATGCCACTTTTATGAATATTGTGTTGTTTTCTTCATGTATAGTTAATATTATGGACATTATTATGTTTTGGACTTTTGACCTTTCTAGTGACATCATTTGATGTTTTATATGGGCATGGTTGATTTTTATTATGGGTGATATTATCTCTATGGCTAACGATTTATTTTCTATAATAATTCTTATGTCTAGATTAAATTATGACTCAATGATTATAGTTAGACTACATATATATTGTGAAAATGATTATTTTATATATATTAGAAAATGTCACTCAATTGGTGAGTAAATTTTTTTATGATGATCAACGGAGTTATAGATTAGAGATGTCTAATTAATTATATGTTGAATTTGAATGTTTTAAATTACTCGATGCTTTGGCTATAATTATTAATATAAAAACTAACAATTATGTCTAAGTGCATAGGTCTATTTCCAATGGGAATCAAAGGTCACATGGTAAACCTAATTATGCTCAACTAGTTAGGTTGACCTTAGTCCAAAAGGTAATGTGTGATGTGGTTTTTTTATTGTAATGTGAATGTGTTTCTTTAGTGAGGTTAAATTATCATAATTTCTTATGTAGAATAAATGTATTATTTTAGTTGTGTTAATGATTGTGTGTCAAAAAGTATGGTCACTTAAGTGTTTAAGTTTGATTTTATTTTAATTTTTAGATGGTTTGGAATGGGGTTTACGTGAATATTTTTACTCCTTTTGGTCAATTTTAATGTCCCAGGTCATATGATTATGTGTTAAAGGATTTTTTGGAGTGTATAAATTCTATAAAATTATTTTTTGACCTCCTAAAATTGTCAATTTCAAGTAGTGATGAAATTAGAATTTGGTTAGGATGAGGTTGGGTGAGGCTCCACCACCCATCCAATACTCTAGTTTGTTTTGGGTTTTTTGGGTAGAGGATAAGGCTCTCCATGACTCACCAAAGGTGAGGACACATGGAGGCACCTCTTGGAAAGGAATATCCCAAGTGGAGACACTTGAGAGTCTTTTGAAGAGGAGTACATGTCAATAGGGTATGATTCCTAATGTTAGTGCTAGATATAATGTATAGTCACTTCCATATTGAAGGAAGGGGGGTTTTCCTTTTTTATTTATTCTTCCCTCTAAACTTGAAGGAGAAATTTTGGACATTTTTAGGAAAATCTCTAAGTATTGGGAGAGAATAAGGAGTTGAATATTGAGCTAAGTTGGAAGAGCTAGGAGAAATTTGGAAGAGGTCTTAATCAAGCTTATCAATCCTTAATATGGTAAATACTTACTAAGGTAGGGTATTCAACCATTATTTATGGTAAGTGTAAATTTATGAACAAATCTATATGTTAATAATTCTTGTTTATGTTTATGAAATTTATGTTATCATGTGTTTTGGGTTTTATTTAAGTGCTTTTTTGGGTGTGGAAATTATTTTTGGATGGGCTCTTTAAATTGATTGAGATCACCCTATGTATCAAGGTAGGGTTACTAGGGCCATCATGGGAAAATTATTAGGGTGAGAGTACCCTTATATGTATCTTATTGAGTTTGAGAGATATGAAGGTGTTGTGAGCTATGAAAGAGAAATGAGAAATATTATTGTAAGAAAAGAATTGGAGAAATTTTGATAATATTTTCCCAATGATAGTGTCTAAAACTCCCCTTTTGTGTCAATCTTGAGAGTGCCATTGTGTTATGTTTTCCTTGGGTGTATTGTGAATTTTATTATATTTGATTATGTTGTATTTTTTTTATTTTTCCATGTGTTGGAGTGTTTAAATGTTCCATGTTTTATCATGTGACCCCAAGCTTGGGGTTGGATTGATTTTCAATTCTTTGGTTGGGAGGTGATATCCCATTGGCAAGGAGAAACATTTTTTGGTTGTATTTGTGTAGAGTTAAAAATACATTGCTTAAGTGATTCAACCATGGGGATATTGAAGCCATTATTCTCTAGTGTAAGTGTTAAGTGTGAAAAGAAGATCTAGACTAACTAGTAGATTAGCTCAGATCAATCTTTTCTTTACTCAAAATTAGAACATAAACCAATGAAAGAGTTTTGATTGGATAACTTCTTAAAGTGAGAGCCAATCTACTTGGGTTCTATTCCTTTGTTGCAAAGAGGGAAGATTAATACTAAAAATGCTAATAATTACATAGACATGCAATTTTTTATAAAAAAACATAAATATGAAAAAGATAGACAGAGGGGAACCTATTACTAAAAGAAGTGGTTGAACTGGATGGATAGGGGCACTGTGTGCCCTTGTCCTTGGGGTTTTGCATGATTTTAATATCTTCCCATCTGTAACAATCTACTTTGTCTTCCTTTAACTTGTCATTATCGAAAAAATTAAGATTCATATTTGCACACATAAAAGAGGGAAAATGGTTGTGTTGTATAGGGGCTTGCCTTAGTAAAACCATGTTTCGGTGTTCCCATCTCCATAATAGCAATTCTAATGATGATAAAGAGTACATTATCTTGAGGGTACAGATGTAAAAGAAATGATAAATATTGTAATAAATGAAATAATCTGAAATAGAGCTACCTTATGTGTGAAACCCTTGTTGGAGTGATACCTTATCATAGGTTTACACAAGGATTTGATGAAGAAGGTGTTGGAATAAATGTACAATCTCTAATCCAATTGTTAATTACCAAATCACCAAGATATGATACCAATTGGTGAGATAAAAGGCTTTAACTACTATAATATAGAAATATGAAAATTGTATGCATATCTATAAATAACTTTTCTTAATCCTTGAAATACCATGAAGAGATTCAACTTCTTTATGATGCTAAAATAAGCCACTCTAACATGCTTGATAAAACCACCTTAGATGAACTTAAAACAACAATAATATCACCATAAGATAGCAGCAACAAAGGGGCACAAATCAGCAATATAAGAATGCAAGATCTCATAACACAAGGTAGCAATGGAATAAAAGAATAAACACATAAGATAGTGTTTACGTGGAGAAACCCTTTCGTGAAAAAACTCCACCAAGAAGAGAGGCCCAAGTTTTATTATCTTCAAAACAAGATTGCAATACATCCACTACCAATATCCTCTTTAGTCTTCAATCCAACAACACATGTACAAAAGAACTCTCTTATGCAAGTTGATAACTGCAAACAAATTTTCCTTTTCTTGTTACTCCCTTGTTACACCCCAAACTTCACTCTCAAGTTTCATATTTAATACAAAATGAGTACCCACCAAATAAATTCGTGGGAGATGGAAAAAATCCAATATTTATATCTTGGGATACACCAAAATCATCTTCTTACATATTCGCTTACACTTGTCATAGGCATCTTCCCAATATAGGTTCCTAGAACCAAGAATAGGAACTTACAAGACAATAATTGTTGTCATATGTTGTCATAGAATCTCTTACACCTTATGACAGTTGTAAGTTGTCATAGATTCTCTTACAAACCTATGACATGTGCATCATAACAGCCCAAAAATATATTTCCCAAAGATATGTGCCAAGATTCTCCACCTCACCTCATTTACTAGTTATCAAGATTCCTTGAGTAGTAAAAGTAACTCTATAACAACCTATCGGTAACTAATTAATTATTGAGGCTAGTAAATAATTATTTACCATACTAGTAAAAATAATGTATCGTTGATGGTGAAACTTGTACATCACTTATGGGTAATTACAAATTATAAATAATAAATGGAATAAATACAATATTGGGATTTACAAGGTTAATGGCACCTTATCCCAATAGAATGAATAAGCTTCGTGTAATACTTGCAAGGGTTAGTCTACATAACAAGATAATATTTCATCAAAAAAGTTATCGCTCCTCTACGTTTGAACTTCCCGCTCCTCTACGTTTGAATTTCCTGTGTGCATGGTGGACTCTGTCTTTGGGGGTGCCCAATGGTCCCCCTCTACCCCCCTTGACCCATGCTCCTCTCTTTTGGGTCCGTGTCTGTCGGGTACCACCCCTGCAGGGACAGTGCTTTCACCTTCAATCTTTTCAAAGATTTTGGCGATTCCGAGCGAATCTTTTGTGCCGGCGGTGGAGATCTCTCTGATTTTTGGTTGGAAGGATGTGTTATCTAATGGCAAACAAGTCTCCTCCTTATTTCCTTCTTTACCTAAGATTGTCATGGCTTCTAGAATAGAGTTTGACATTCCTGATTCGATTTGTGATAGGATTCTCCCCTCCATGGAGAATGTTGTAGTGGCTTGATTTCTTTCTTACCGTCCAATGGTGGATATGGTTCGAAAATGGGTTGCAGTAAAATGGCACCTTAAGGGTAGTGTGGAGATCTGCACAATGGCTGGTGGTCTTTTCCTATTTAGATTCATGGCTGCGGAGGACTTGGTGGTGACTCTTTCGTTGGGCCTGTGGGTTTATGGGAAACAAAGCCTAGCTATGTGTCGTTGGAAACCTGGTTTCAACTCTACTACAGATCTGAATAAGTCGGCTCTAATTTGGGTGCAACTGTCGGCTTACCT
The DNA here is from genome assembly GCA_007115665.2 of Sequoiadendron giganteum. NCBI lineage: Eukaryota > Viridiplantae > Streptophyta > Pinopsida > Cupressales > Cupressaceae > Sequoiadendron > Sequoiadendron giganteum. The sequence continues at coordinate 663,288,740 of CM021100.1, forward strand.
CTGGAGTATTGGGATGAAGGCATCTTCAAAGGTATTGGGGATTCATTGGGTCAATTCATCACCACAGATTCTATCACAAATTCAAAATCCAGGTTAGTCTTTATGAGATTCTGTGTCAATATTTGTGTTGATAAAGTCCTACCGGACTCTGTCAAGTTGTGTTCTGAGTTTGGCAGCTGGATACAACCAGTGTGTTATGAAAATGTTGTCATATACTGTTAAAAGTGTGCCAACGCTGGGCATCTGATTTCTGATTGTAAATCCGCAATCAGTCGAGAGGTTAAGGATAATTGTATTGTGAAAGATCCCACTACTCCATCTGGAAATGTTCCCCGTCTGTCGAATGACTCTGGGATTGTTCCCCCAGGTGTTGCTCAGTCACATGAGGATCCTCTGCCTTCACCCTCCCCTGTCGTTCCACCTTTTGAAAACTATCTAACCCTAGTGCTTTATTGGAGTATGTTGTTAAACCCCTGTCTATCCATTTGACTCAAGACCCTGGCTCTTCGGTTGTTGATCCCTTGATTAAGGGGGTCTTTGGAGGGACTTAGGACCCTGGCTCTTTGGTTTTTGATCCTCCATTTAAGGTTGTCTCTATGGGGACCTGTGAGGCTTTGATTGAGGATGGTGAAATCTGGGAGGAAGAGAGCTCTGGTATGATTGATGAATCTACTAAAAGTATGGGGATTTTGAAGCTTGAGAAAGCTGGGGAAGAAGGGATATGGATAATGCCAAATAAAAATGGAAGGAAGAAGAAGGCAGATGTAGGAGGTGACTCTAAGCCAGGGAGACCTTCTCAGAGGCACACTAGGATGAGAGAAATGACAAATGAGATTGCCCTGGGAAAGCAGAGGATATTGGATGTGTCCTCAAAAAAAGGTCAAAAATGAGAATTATGTCATGAAATGTCCGTGGGCTCAATAGCTCCCACAAACAACGTTCTCTGAAGGACTATATAGTGGAACATACGATTGATGTTTTCCTACTTCAAGAAACCAAAATGATGATGGTTAATTTTGATAAAATTGCTATAAAAAATTGGCCTAATGCTTCTTATGCCTATAGTGATGTTGAGGGTGCTTCGGGGGGTTTGGCTATGCTTTGGAACCCATCTTGTTTTCAGGGATCTGAAATATTCCACTGTAAAAATAGTGTGGGGGTCTCATTCACTTACCTTGGTGAAGCTTGGTCTATAATCAATATATACGCTCCTAATCAGAGGAATGCGAGGAGTATTTTGTGGAATAACGTGGCGACTAAAATTAATCTAAATAGGGGAGGTTGTTGGCTTATTGCTGGAGATTTTAACTCTCCCCTCTTTTTGTCAGAAAAAAGTGGTGGCCTTTTGGATTACTCTAACAACATGTCTGACCTAGCTAATTTTTTGAATTCTTCAGGTTTAGTTGATATTGAGCTCTTGGGACAGAATTTCACTTGGTCTAACAAACGGGCTGGTGGTAACCTGATTCAGGTCTAGCTTGACCACTTCCTCTGCTCTCCTCATTGGACAAATGTCTTAGATGCCAATCTAATAACCTTGCCCAGGACAGTCTCTGACCATAACCCCCTTTTGCTGACAACTAATATTCGCCCTACTATTTGTCCCTTTCCCTTCTACTTTGAGATAATGTGGAACTCTCATCCTGATTTCAAAAATAAAATTGTTGAATGGTGGAATATTCTTGTCCAAGGATCCCCCATCTATAGGATCTTCTTCAAACTTAAACATATTAAAAACATGGTAAAAGGATGGAACAAGAATGTGTTCGGGGATGTATTTAAAAAAAAAAAATTGTTAGAAGGAGATTTGAGGAATTTACAAAAGAAAATGGAGGGAGATGATAGTCAGTGAACTCGCAACCAGGAATGGGAAACCAAGATGAAATAGGAAAGGGTTCTAAAAAATGAGGAGGTCTTTTGGAAGAAAAAATCAAGAGTCCAATGGTTGAAGGAATGAGATAGGAATACCTCCTTCTTTCATGTTTCTGCCATCAAGCGTAGAAAAAGGAACCAAATTTCTAAACTGACCAATGCTACTGGGGAGGTGATTACGAATCATGCTCAAATTGGCCTCTATGCAATTAACTATTTTTAGGAGGCTTCTTCGGCCCCTGCTGAGGCTCCTAATCTAGCCTTGGATAGTGCAATTCTCAACCATCCTCCTACCTCCATTTCTCCGGAAGATAATATGGAGATCCTTATTACTATTTCTATGGAAGAAGTCTACCTTGCTACCTTTAGCATGGGGGCTTTCAAAGCCCCAGGGCCTGATGGTTTTCCTCTTGCTTTTTTTCATATTTTCTAGGATACTGTGGGTGGGGACCTAGTGCTTGTGGCCAGGGACTTCTTCAAATCGGGCAGGATCCTCAAAAAATTGAATCGCACTTTCATTGCTCTTATCCCCAAGATTAGTGAGCCTCAATCCATGACTGATTTTTGACCTATTAGCCTTTGTAACACCTTCTATAAGATCATTTCAAAGATCTTTGTAAACCGTATCAAACCTCTTCTGCAAAAAAATCATTAGTCCTACTCAAAAGGGGTTTGTCCCTATGCAACATATTCTTGATGCTACTTTGACCACCCATGAACTACCCCACTCAATGGATAGATGTAACTATGCGGGGATGTCTCTCAAGCTTGACATTTCCAAAGCTTATGACAAAGTGCTATGGGACTTCATCCCGAAGGTCTTGGCTAAGTTTGGATTCAATAGTTTGGTCATCAAACTCATTATGGAATGTGTTAATATTGTAAAGTACTTTGTTATTGTTAATGGATCCCCCTTTGGGTTCTTCTCTGCTGGTAGAGGGATCAGACAAGGAGACCCCCTGTCCCCCTATCTTTTCATAATGACTACTAATGTGCTCAACGGGAACTTCATTGGTCTGCTGTCAAAGGGCTCCATTATGGGCATTAGAGCGGCTTCATCCCTAGATCTGGCTGTTGTGCAGCAATTTGTGGATGACACTTTTCTATTTGGGAAAGCCTCTATGGTGGAAGCCAGGAAATGGAAAGCTTGTCTTAACAACTATGTCTCTTGTTCTGGTCAAAGCATCAATTACAATAAAATCATGATTTATTTCTTTAACTGCATGCCTAATTGCAAAATAGGGTGACTGTGGTCCTAAGATATGTTAGTGGATCTCTCCCATCGGTTTACCTTGGGATCCCCCTCACGGTTAAGGAGGTTCCCACTGATTTCTAGAACTCGATTCTAGAAAGGATCCAAAGGAAATTGGTTGGGTGGAAGGGCTCTATCCTAAGCCATGCTGGAAAACTCCAACTGCTCACTGCGGCTCTCCAAGGTATCCCCACTTACTTCCTCTCCATTTTTAAGATGCTTAAGTACATTGCTGATAAATTTGAAAAAAATCAAAGGAATTTCCTCTAGTTCGGGACTAAGGAAAAGAAGAAACTTGCTTTGGTGAAATGGGAAAGGGTCTGCTAGGCCAAAAATTATGGTGGACTTGGAATCAAGACAATTGTCAACTCTAATAGGGCTCTAATGGCCAAGGTTGGTTGGGATCAGTTAAGGAACACTAAGGACTAGTGTAAAATTTTGAATTCCAAATATCTTCAGGATGGGCCCTTGATCAATTATCTCTCGGAGTCTCACCCACAGGGCTCAATTGTCTGGAGGAGCATTTGCAGCACACAAGGATTGTTAAAGAAAGGGATTAAGTGGAAAATGGGCAATGGGAATAGAATCAGATTTTGGGAAGATACTTGGTGAATTGACTCCCCTTTGGCTTGCTCTAACTTTAGGGCTATGATGGGTTTGGCCCAGAGATTCTTTGGAATCTATATCAATGGCTATGTTTTTGGACCCCCTGAAGCTAGGATTTGGAGAGAACTTACCCTCTGCTACCCCCAATCTCATGACCTTTGTTGTTTGGCTTGGTCCCTAAAGGTGATTCTCTCTAGCACCAGGTTTCCATCCTATGACAGGGAGGATGAGTTTTTTTGGACCTTTGACAAACAGGGGGATCTCTCTGTGCGGTCATCTTACAGACTGCTGACAAACCAAAATTTTGCTGAGGAACCCTGGAAGAAGGTTTGGAATCGCCACATGATCCCTAAAATTAATTTCTTCTGGTGCACAGCCTATCATAACAGGATTCTTACCTGGGACAATTTGAGCAAACGGGGTTTTTGTTTTCCCAATAGATGTTTTCTTTGCAAGAATGGGGAGGAAACTGTCAGTCACCTTTTGTTACACTGCTTGTTTTCTACCGAAGTTTGGGGGCTGGCTTTCGAGAAACTTGATGTCCCTTGAGTTATGAGAAAGGATCTCTTATCATTCATTCTGGGTTGGTATGGTCCTTATTCCCACCCTTTGCCTGGTGAAATTTGGAATCAGGTCCCTCCTATTTTGGGTTCGTGTTTGTGGAAAGAGAGGAATAACAAGGTTTTCAGGAATGTTGACAGGAGCCCTAAGGATTTTTTGGCATTGGTGCTCGGCTCATTGAGGATAATATCTCTCTCTTTAATGGGAAACTCTCGAAGACGGGGCCGTTGGATTTCGAAATAAAAATGGCCAAGGCATGGCACCAGGATTTAAAGGCTAACTCTTTTGATAATTCAAAACTCTTAGCTAGGAAAAATACTAAATGGGAGCCTCCGGATAGAGGATGGTTTAAACTCAATTTTGACAGGGCTGCTAAGGGCAACCTAGGTAGGGCAAGTATTGGTGGAGTTATCAGAGATCCTGTGGGGGCTTTGGTGGCGGGATTTGTTGGAGGTATTGGGTTTCAGTCTTCATTAGTGGTGGAAGCTCAAGCGCTGCTAATGGGCCTCAAAATTGTTGTCTCTTTGGGGATTGCTAATCTCCACATTGAAGGAGACTCCAAGTCTATTATAGATGTTGTGAATAAAGACAGACTAATTGGCTAGAATACTAAGGATATATTGTTGGATGCCAAATTCCTTTTATCCAAATTTAGGGATAAAAAGGTAACTCATATTTTTAGAGAAGGAAATCAAGTAGCGGATGCATTGGCTAATCTTGGCTCTTGCTGGGATTCCACTAAATGTTGGAGGAAAATGGAAAGGTTGCCGCCAAAAATTTCAAGCTTTCATCACGTGGGAACAAAGCAACCAAGTTTTGCAATGACTTTACATCCTTGGATGACGAGATTTGAATGGGGGGTCCACCTGATTGTTTTGGGGGTCTGGTGGATGAGTGTCAACACTGAGATGGCATATAGGTGGAGGATTTCTGGTAGATATTTTTCATGTGTGGGGCACAGATTGGAGGATCCACGTATCTGCCCTTTGGACCTGGTGCATGGGTTCGAGTACTAAGGTGACGGAAAGGTGGCGGGGTCTAAACTTGAAGGATGGTAACATGACTAAAATTGGCGGCTTAATGAAGGAAAGATGGAAGGACATGACTTCAATGAATTTGAGGAGTCGTATCATGCGATCTCTTCTCTTGGGGATTGTGAGATATCTTGTATTATCTCATTCTTGCATTAGTTTGTGTAAGAGTATTTATAATGATTTGACTCTTCATTATAGATGCTTGCATCCTTCTAGGGTTTTCGAGCTAGCTATTTTAGCACGGGTCTCTTTTGGCACCTTTTGGATGGTTTCTATTTTTAGTCATATGGCCATTCTACCTCATTTTTTGTGCATTCCCTACATGCCCACCAATTCTTGCCTTGTTGGCTGCAATCATCCCAAGAACTTCATTAATTTCATTGTTAAGTCACCCTGTGGTGATTTCCCCTTCCGCGCATGCAACCTATACGTGGGTGTAATTAGCCTTTGTTGTATACCTTGCCTTAATGATCACAATGTGATAATCATTTGTGGCTTCTGCATTTGGTATTTTTTGCAAACTCTTGGGCTTCCTATGCAGGTTGGTAAAATGGGTGGCGAGCGGGTGAGGACTGAGCCTGATAACTACGAAGAGTTTTGGAATAACCCTTTAGTTTGGCACATCTGTGTGGAAGGTGGCATTGCTCTGCTTATGGATATTTTGGTCGATCATGATCCTAACTTGTTGGGTCAGTTTGCCAACTCGTGGAAGGATCGTAAGGTCTCCATCAAAGGAATCTCTTTTGAAATCAATGAGGAAGTCATAGCGTAGGCCACGAGATTACAGTGTACTAGGAAAAAATACCCCAAACACACCAAGAAACTGGATCATGAAAGCTTAAAAGCTTTTTTCAGAGGTGAGGAGGCCCCAGTGCGGAACCAGTCGGGTTTTGATAGAGATGCTCTCCTGAAGCCGTGGGATCAGGTGTGCCTGACACTTATGAAGTACGTCACCTTGGAATGTAGGTTTAAAACCTGCTTTTTTTATCACTTCCCCTTATTAAATCATTTAATACACAAGATGTTGCTTAGTTTTTCGTTCTTTCTTCTAATGGACTTGGAAAACTCGGTCGAAAAATGTAAAGAGTCGGCCAGCCTTAACCCCAGTGATCTCCCGCCGCTCCCACTCCATCAGGGGCTCATTCTGAGACTTTATCACTTTCATCTACCCTCTGTCCTCCTAAAGCTATCATGACTGTTCGCATTGAGAATATTGAACCCTTGTCGACTGTGAATATTTCCCCAGTCGAGTCTAAAAGCCCTCCTCGGAAATCCAATACGGGCACTGCGGGGAATCCCAAAGCCAAGATAACCACCAAGAAGCTTAAGGGCGGTTTGGATAAGGCTCATGCCAGTGCGGTGGAGGGTCTTTGTGAAAATCCACTTAGGTGGATTTGGCCTACAAGGCCACCACTGCAAAAAAAGGGAAGGAGAAAGGCATGTCGACCCCGATTGCTAGGGATGGAAAGGGTAAGAACATAATAAGGGAAGACTCCAGAGGTGACACGGTTGTGGGGACCACTGAGATGACTAGTGGGGAAAATTCCAGAAGGAGATTTGGGAGGCTTGCAAAGAACAGAAAAAAGAGGTTGATTATTGAAGATTCAGAGGAGGAGCAGTCTGACAGCAAAGGGTACAAGGAAGAGGAAACTGAAGATGATGAGGAAGAAAATGTGGAGGGGCCCCAGTTTACTCCTTAGGACAGCAAGGTTCCTATAGATGGCTCTTCCTCCAATCTTTGTATCCCCTAGTCGAAGAGCTTGGATAGGTCCTGGGGACCATGGACATTGGGGAGGAGCCCTATGATGTGGTGAAGAGAATTGACACACTCAACAAAAGGTTTCGTGGGTTGACCTGCTTCACCATGAAGTTGGGCCACTTCGTCACGAGCACCCTGTCTAATGCTATAAAGGAGGAGCTAGAGGGAAATAACATTCAGGAGAACAAATAATGGGTGGGTGATGAGGCAATGGACCTCCTGATTAAAAAATCGAACAACACCAATTAGTTGCTGCCTGTTCTTGTTTGTCAGTTGCTTCTATGTGGTCTCTGTGCTGCCTGTGGATTGTTTATGCTTTTTGTTTCGTTAATGTTTGATGTTTAAACTTGCTCCTTTTTGGCCCTAGTGGCTTGTTGTGAAGGGTACGACGCCCTGTAAATGCTGCTTAACATTTCAAAAACAAGATAATATTTTAGAAATAAAGAGTTGTAAGAATCATGTAGAGAAGAATAGAGAAAGAGAGAGAATTCTAGTAAATAAGTTTCATGTGTGTACATAAAAATATCTAAATGAGAGAAAGAGTTGTATATATATGCATTCCAAGTAATTTTTGGAGCCAAGCCAACAAGGTGTAATTTTCAAGATACCAAAGGACATAATTTGAATTTAAAACTAATATGGAGGACATGGGTGCCCAACACTGGTGTCTAGACCTTTTTCACTCTTGAAATCCTAGATGTCGAGGAATATTACATATTATATTAATCAAGCTTTGAAATGGTCATATTATGAACATAATTAATTATACACATAAAATAGAGGTGCCAAATATAGTGTAAAATTTTCAGGGGTGACAATTTATGACACTACATTTAGCCCTCACTTAAGTGGGGGTATGAACTTACAATCATAAGTACACTAAACTATGGAGAGAAGATATATCTCTTTATCAAAACATTGAAGAGACAAGATGAATCCAAGATAAGAGATTTAATAGCTCCCCTAGACTTAGGATCCTATCAATCTATAATGTCAAGATAAAAAGGTCACACATACAATGCATACAAAACAAAACACCTTCAAATACATGCAAGATGAGGAAAAATTCAAACATATATTATGTATACATTGAGAAAATAATAGAGTGCACATAAAGTATATATAAAGGATACATGAAGAATACACAAAGCATACATGAAGTATACATAAAGCATACACAACAATATCAATACACAATATGTAAAGAAGAAATTGAGTTAGCAAGGTAAGAATACCTTGGTATGAAAGGTTGTCTCAATACAAATGGTCATACCTCAAATAAAACAAATGCATAAAGTAATTATAAAGAGGATAGGATATTATAAAGAGGATATGATAATGTAGTGAGTTAGTTGATTGCTTCAAAGGAATAATTCATATAAATACATGAGGAAAAATCAATACAAATGAAGAAGGGTACATGAATTAGGCACTAGCTTGCTCTATCGCTTCGAGTCATGTAGATAAAAATATGCTCATGAATCACAGACTAGCAAGTTTTGTTATACTGGGTAACCATGAGTGTGATAATTCATGTTCTATGAAGCACATAATCAAACAAGTTATGTTATTCTAGGTGTCTTATAGATTACACGGATTCACAGACTGACAAGATGCATTATGCTAGGTGAGAGTGTGTTGTTAAAACCTTGGGGAGAATATAAATGAACATCACAAGGGATAAATTGATAACTATTCCTTAGGGAGAATTATGAAAAAATATCAATGTAGGGGATGCACATTAATATGTTAAAATGAACAAGACAACTGAGAGGGGGTTGAATCAATTGTAACAAGTTAAAACTTCAAAACCCTCTACAATAATCAAATCCACATGCATTCATTAAACCTTATTCTATAAGAATGATTAAAAATGAAATGAAGATAACATAAACTAAAATCACAACACCATACATAATAGAATACTAGATTTATGTGAAAAACCTAATGAGGGAAAAACCACGATGAGGATTAGCTCACAATATAAGTAATATCAAAACTAATACAAAAAGGCTCACTGCCAGAATAGGACACACTATTTAAAATGGCTCATAGCTGGGGCTCACTACCACATAAATAAATACAAGAAGATAGAAGAAGAATGTTACATAAATAATACTTCTCAATGTAACAAGGAATCCACCAAAATTGATTGTACACTTTCACAATCTTGCATGAATGATTTTGAATGCCTTCAACTCACTACCTTTAGGAACCCTAACACTAAAATTTGCACCACTCTGCTCAAATTCACATCCCATGCATCACTCACATCAATATTGCATCTATCTTGCTTCTTACTTCTTTCATCCCTTAACTTACAACAACACCATACATATTTATATCAATCTCAACCTTAAAAACCTTCTCCAATGTCAGCAACTAGTTGTTATACATACAAATTCAAAATAGGTCGACATCTAAACAAACCCGCAATGGATAGGAACAAAGGAGACCTAAAAAATATTTAATTAGGACCCAAATAGATCCCAAAAAACTTCAACACACCTCTACAAGCCTCACATGTATTGTTAAACACAAGGTCGACCCTCAAATCAATCTGAAACTTACAAAAAATATAATTCAATTGAACATGATCTATAATAATCCACAAACTACTTAAGATTCATCAAGCACTTCATCCAAGCTTGCATCATACAAGTACTTCAACTCGGAACAACTAGTAACCCTTATTTTCATATTGACAAATGAAACTCACTCTATACTACATCAAATCAAGTAATATATCGAATACAAAAAGATACAAGCATTATAAATAACTTCCCAAATTTGCACAACCTAGAGCCAAAAAGTGGAGAAACATGGAGCAAATATATTTCTTCGGGCCATAAAAAACATTACTGAAAAATTGGTTTACACATTGGTGAAAATATCTCGCACTAGACAACGATCTAGAAAACCAAAATTTGAATATAATAACCTCTAACAACCTTTAATAACCTATAAGATCCACACAGGCATAAGATCAACATAGAATAAATTTGGAGCACACTATGAACACTTGCACAACACAATTTACTCTTTTTATCAAATTTTCTCAAAAGCACTTGGAAACCAAGTACTAGAGACATCATCTCAGCTCATTACTTCATTCCAACTCATCTTCAAACTCTGCAAAAAAAATATAGATCCATGTGCTCATAACACTTCCTCAAGGTCTCAACTATACATGCACAACCTGCACCGACCTATTTTCCTCTTTTTCATTATTTTCTCTATATCCTCGACATATTCATCACATAGTTGACATCAATGACAACACCAACCAGTACAATTCCTTATGACATCAATGACAACACCTTCATACTTCCAACACAATAAACAAAATCTCAAAAATAATGAATGGAGAAGGGTGCATGTGTGGATGTATAGATGGATAGGTGATATGCCCCACTTAAAATATTAGCATATTTACTATGCTAATATTTTAAGGAAAAGAAGAGGGAAGAAAGAAGAGGAGGGATCATCAAGAAGGATGTACACCTCTAAGACTATTTATCCTTTTCCCCTAGTATATAGGTGAGGACAAGTCAACCACACTAGAAACCATTGTGCTGCTACCATAAATGAAATATGGTTGCATGTAAGGTTGTACCACCATGAATGGAAATGAGCAGACACATAGAGATAAGAATGCCACATAGTAAGGAGCAAGAGAATAGAATAAATCTTATAATTTAGAAGGAACAAGACAAAGGTGAAACCTAATGCCACCTGTTATGTGAAGAGCCAATAGGCAAATCAACAAATAAAAGAGTGATGGTACTAGATTCAAGAAGATGTATTTTATTTCCCAAGGCGTAACATTGACTAGTGGAATGGCCAAGAACTTGATAATATGCATAGAAAGAAGATTTTTCTTGATTGTATTTATAAAATTTCTTACATGTTAGAGGATGAAGAGTAATCAAGTGGGATTTGAGAAGCCTCAATAAAATTTCCTCTAGCTTAGATAGAGAATTAAGAGAAATAAGCAAATCATTTTTCTTATGAATAAAGGTTTGACTACTCACAAGAGGAAGACATAGATACATTAAACAATGGAGGGGGGATGTAGATAAAGGAGAAGGTTGATAATCTAAACCCTCTTTAGAAAAGTATGATGTAAGCTTCACAAGAACCTTAACTCCTTGTTCCATGTACCCTAAATTGTTTTCATTATATCCAAGTTTAGAAATAATTTTGAAACCAAGACCATAATGTGTCTCCAAATCAGGAGGAGAAGAGGCCACATTACTAATATTTTCTAAATGAGAAGTGTGATAACTTTTTGATAAATATGGCCCATCACCATGAATAGGAGGTGATGATGGTGTTTGAGAATTTTTTGAAGTAGAAGAGGTTGGATTAGTAGATTCACACTATTTAAAATTAGATTGTATAAACAAAATAAAAGCCATCTTCAAGATCTCAAGTTTGCATTGTGAAATTTTGTATTCTCTAATAAATGAGGGTGTAAAAAATAATGAACACTAATTTTCACCAAAATATGTTCTTGAAGGTGAAGAATCATCCTAATCCTTACTATTGTTAGCAGCAAAGAATAGTGAGTTGGAAGAAGGAACTAAATATTTTAAAACAAAAGGTCGATACCTAAGTTCTACATGTAAGCAAATTTTTGGATTTGGATCAACCGAGATAGATATTTTTGTTTTAGATAAGGTTCAATGTACGATGAAGAGTATATGGTATTTCCCCCATGGATTCATGGTATTTCCCCCATGGAATGAATCCATGATCTAACAAGAATAATATTATATGAAAGAATAGCAATCATGACATGGATAAGCGTAGGTAGAGTCACAGGTCCTACCTCTACTAGTAGTGTGATTGTACCTTGTGACTATTTACTCACATTATCAAAGCCATGAATAGAAAAAGTATCAAGTTTGATGAGAGATGTATCTACACCAATCTTGCATAACAAGTCCATGCTACAAATATTAAGGCTTGATCCATTCTCGATTAGAGTATATTTTATTGATGATGACTAAAATCATGAGGGGATCATGTTGTTTTTTACTTTCAAGAGAAGGTAATTCATGTTGGTTGAATACAATATCTATTTTTTTTGTATGCATATAATCTAACAAGGATGCTACATCATTAGATATAATAAAAGGTGGTACAATTATATCTTGTGGTGCATAGGTTAAGTTTGTATTAATTACTATAGATATATCTTAGCTAGAGTAGCATGAAGCTATTTGAAAATATCATACTCTTTACCCACATGTTGAGGAAGACTAAGTGTGGGAGGAAGAAAAGGTTGAGGAAGAGGAATAGAAGTGGGAATTATCAGTGTTTGTTTAGGTTGTTTGTTGCTTTGAGTATTGTATGTGTGAGAAACTACATGATGATGAGGTTGATATGATACATTTTAAATACGCTTATTATTTTGAGTAAGTTATTTTGTAAATTTGAGAATGTAACTAGGAGATCGAGGTGATTTTGGAATATCTCAAATAATAAGAATATGATTAGTTTGTGGTTGAAAAACATTAGAAAAAAGATTCACAATCATATGTGGTTTTACAAGTTCATTTTGAGGACTAGAACTATAAATTATGTTGAGTATTTTTTGAAAATCATCTATCCATGGGGGATCTAATGTGAGTTTGGAATCTTCATCCATGTATGCCAAATTATCAAAATGAATAACAATAAAATTGGTGTTAATAAAGGTATCAATCATTGTATCCTCTTCCATTGAACTATCCTCATGAGTAGGACAAATCTTGGGAGAGGGACAAGCATGAGCCTCATCATTACTTAAAAGAGGAAGAATAGGTAAATTGATATTAAGAAAGGTAGCAATGATTATATTCTCTTATACAAAAATATCCTCATGATTAGAATAAATCTTGAGAGAGGAACAAGAATGAGTCTCATCATCACATAAAGGAGTGGGTAAAATGTTGTTAAGGATGGTATCAATGATTGTATCCTCTTGCACTAAAATATCCCCATGAGTAGGGAAAATATTGGGAGAGGTACAAGCATGATCCTCATCATTACTTAAGGAAGGGTTATCAAAGGTGAAAAAAGAAACATCTATCAATGATGTAAGAAAATAAGAGAACATATTTAGAAGATAATTTTGGAATGAAAATAAGGTGATGGAAAGATAAATATGTTGATGGCATATCAGAAGAATAGAAGGTGTTTTAGGTTTCGTGTTTTTGTAAAGAATAAATATTGTAAACACTTTACTTTTCTAAAGGAAAGATACAATGTTTACATATAGATAATAAGATATTCAAAGAATCTAATGCCTTAATCAAGTAAACCAGATTACAAAATATATGCGACTTAAATCAAAAGATATACAACTTTAAGCTATATTGATTTCACAAAAATCTTAAGTGTGAAAAGAAGATATAGAATAACTAGTAGATTAACTTGGATCAATATTTTCTTTACTCGATATTAGAAAATAAACCAACAAAGACATTGTGATTGGATAACTTCCTAGAAGGAGAGTGAATCCGCCTGGCTTTCATTCCTTTGTTGTAAAGAGGTAAAATTTATAAGTGTGATTCAATTGACCTAGGTGATACAAATGCTAATATGAAAATATAAATAATTACACAAATGAATACAAAATTTTATAATAAAAAACATAGATCTAGAAAATATAGAAAGAGGGGCACCTATCACCAAAATAATGGGCATCCTTTTCCTTAGGGTTTTGTTGTCTGAATTCATGTCCATCTATCATAGTTTTCTTTGTCTTCCTATAACTTGCCACTGTTGAAAAATTATAGATTTGGATATGCACACATAAATGAGGGAAAAAAATTGTGTTGTATAAGTTCTTTCCTTATTCAAACCTTGTGTTAGTGTTCCCACCTCCACAACACCAATGAATGATGATAAGGATTGCATGCTCTCAGGGGAGAAGAGGAAAAAGAAATGATAAAGACCGTGATAAATGAAATAACATGAAATAGAGTTACTTTATGTGTGAAATCATTTTTGGAGTGATGCCCTATCATAAGTTGCCACAAGGAGTTGATAAAGAAGGAATAAGCTACTTTGAGTACCTATAAGGGTTAGTCTGCATAACAAGATATTTTTTCATAGGTAGAGAGTTGTAGAAATCATGTGGATAATAATAGAGAGAGAGAGAGAGATTGCTCATAAATAAGTTACGTGTGTGTTCATAAAAATGTCTAAATGAGAGAGAAAAAGTTGTATATATATTCATTCCAAGTACTTTTTTAAGCTAGGCTGATAAGGTATGAAGAACTAGAGTGATATTCTATCTTAGGGATTGTATTGAGAATTTTGACACATTCTCTATTGAAGCAATACCTAGATACCTGAACTCTAAATCTGATTCCTTAGTTGTGTTCACTTTAATATTAATACCTCATCCAGATTTTAAGAAAGATTTATGTAGGTTTGATATGGTCTATAGACCTAGTGTACCAAACAATGTCAACCATTGGTAAGTATTTGAAAATGATAAATAGATTCAAGCCTTTTCGAAGAGTGCGGAGATGTTTACCCATTCCTACTTTGAATTCAATGCTAATGAATGCAAAGAATTATACCCAAATGATGTGCAAGAAATGGAAGGAGGTATTATCCAATTGAAGGGAAATAAAATTTCCAAGGGTATGGTGTCTCTAGAGGATTTGTTTGATCGACATGAGAGGGCAGTGAAAAGAAAAAATAATGAATCTGCCAATAGTTCAGGAGAATATGAAGCAGTAAATATTGGAGATACCAATTCCTTGAAATTGGTTTATATCATGAAGTGTTGCACACCTGAATAAAAAAGTAGACTAATTACACTCTTGGTTAAATATAAATAATTCTTTGCATGGTGTTATAATGATCTAAAGAATTTTATGGATGGAAAAATCCAACAACATACCCCACTTAAAGAATGTTGTCTCCTTTTAGATAGAAGCAAAGCACATATTATCCTAAAGTGGCTAATGCAATCTCTAGAGAAGTGGACAAAATGTTGAAAGCTATAATAATATCTCCTATTTGATAATTCAACATGGGTGGATAACATAGTTCATGTTCATAAGAAAAATGGTGAGATAATGATTTGTGTTGATTTCAGGAATTTGAATTAGGCATCTTTAAAAGATAACTATCAACTACTTGTGATAGACCATGTTCTTTAAATAGTAGTCAAATCAAAAATGATGTCAATGCTTGATGGATTTTTGGGTATAACCAAATTAGTGTTGCAAAAAAAGACCAACGCAAAACTACTTTCACCACCCCATGGGGGAATTTTTCTTATAACTGTATGCCTTTTAGCTTGATTAATGAAGGTGCCACTTCTCAGAGAGCTATAGACCTTTCATTTGAGGATCTCAAAAATAAGATCATAGTCATTTATTTGGATGATTTTATTATCTTTTCCACGAAAATATAAAATCATTTTAGGGATTTGGAAAGGGTTCTACAAAGATGTAAGGAGCATGGTATTTCTTTGAATCTCGAAAAGTTAGTTTTTGGTGTTACTGAAGGGAAACTCCTAGGGCATGTTGTTTCAAAGGAGGGTATTAAGACTGATCCTAGGAGGGTTAAATCCATTTTACAATTGAGTTTACCTTCTAATAGAACAAGGGTGAAATCCTTGTTTGAATAAGTCAACTCTTTAACGAAGTTTGCAACAGATTTCTTTGAAATTACAACACATAGTGGATATGATGAAAGAGAATCAGGGTTTTAAATGGAACAAATCTAAGAAATATGCTTTCAAGGATATTAAATAAGTCATTGCTCTAGCCCCTATGTTGGTGTATATAGATTTTGATAAAAACTTTATTATTTGCTGCTACGCATCTGAGCACATTATGTCAACCATTCTTTTGCAAACCAATTATCAAGGTATTCAAGCTCTCATTGCTTTTATGAGTGTTCCTCTCAAGAAGCATAAATTAAATTATTCTTAGATCGAGAAAGATGTTTTTGTTGGGGTAAAGGTAGTCAAGCAATTTTGATTTCATACATTGCATTCTCATTATGTGGTTTATGTGCCCAACCCTTTAGTCAAAAGTGTTCTTACCCGAAAAGACATTGGTTGTAACAAGAGAGGAGGGTGGATAGCCAAAGTGCAAGAATACGATCTATACATCAAACCCAAAAAGTTGGTTAGAGGAAAAGGTTTGTGTAAATAGATAGCACAAAATCAATTGGATATAGATGAAAACCTTCCTATGGTGTTATTGGTCAATATTCAAGATGAATGGTTCTCTAGTGTTGATTACTACCTCACATATGGAGAGTTCTTGAGTCATTTGTCTTCAAAGTAGAAGAGAAATCTCAAGTTGAAAGCAACTAAATTTGTTATTTGGGATGATACTTTATATAAAAAAGGTTTAGATGGCACATTCTTAAGGTGTGTGGATAAGGATCAATAGAAGAAGTTGTTAGAAGTATTCCATAATGAAGCTTGTGGGGACACTTATCCTCCTCCATGGCTGCTTTTAAAATCTTGAGACAGTGTTATTACTGGACAAGGATGTTTAAAGATGTATATTACTAGGTGTCAAAATGTGAGAAGTGCAAAGAATTTGTTGGAAAACATCACTTACCCTAAGGCTAGTGGTAATAGAAGAACCATTTTAGCAATGGGGTTTAGATTTAATTGGACCCATAATCCCTCAATCTAGAGTTGGAAATACTCACATCCTTACTGCCTTTGACTATTTTTCTAAGTGGGTAGAAGCCATACCAATAAAACGTACAACTTTAGAGGTGGTTTGTAACTTCATAAAAGAAAATATTTTGGTTAGGTTTGGTATACCCAAAAAATTGGTGACTAATAATTCCACAGGCTTCTCATCAAATGAGATATCTCTCTTTTGTTATGAACGTGGAATTACCTTATCTCATTCTGCAGATTATTATCCCCAAGGGAATGTGCAAGCTAAATCTAGCAACAAAAATCTTGTCACTATTGTGAGAAATTTGGTCGATGAGAACCAAAATATTTGGCACAAGAAATTGTATGAAGCATTGTGGGTTGACAAGATTACACCTAAAAGGGTGATAGGGATGTCTCCATTTGAATTGGTGTATGGGATAGGTAGTGTTTTACCTCTACCTCTGAAATTATCTGCTATTAAATTACAGGCTGTTGTTGAAGATTAGGACTTTTAGAATTTTCCAGAGAAAAGGATCATGTACCTTACTAATATTGAAGAACATAGACAAGATATGGTTAATAGAATCACTATGCATCAGGCCAGAGTAAAAAATATTTTTGACAAGAAAGCCCAACGCAAGAATTTCATGATTGGAGATCTAGTATTGTTATGGGATAAAAAAAGAAAACCCAAGGGAGCACATAAAAAGTTTGATTCACTGTGGAAATGTCCTTTCAAGGTAACTCAAGAATGCAACCCAAATAATTTTAGGTTATCTTATCTTGATGATACACTATTTTCTATCCCTTATAATGGACAAGATCTTAAATTGTATCGAACTTAAGTACTAGTTTGAGTTTCTTTGTAAATATTATATTAGGAAGTTTTTGCTTACTTTTATTTGGTATTGTTATCCTTGAATCCAGTTGTGCTTAATTCATGGGATAACCCCTACGAAACTTGTCTATTTCATAGTCCTATTTACTCTAAGCACGTAAAACGAGGTGAATATCAATTTTCCCTCGTGTGTGGTCCTAAGTCTCTGAACATCCATCTGAGCATTACCCTTTGTCAGTGCATCGAAATTCATCTTTTTTCCCAAGTTACGAAAAATCAGTTATCAGGAGTTAGAAAATGTGTATACTTGCAATATCGAGGTTTTTCCCTGACCCTACAAGTGAAGTGCAAAATAAAAAACACTTGCAAAGTAAAAAAAAATTGTCAACCTTACAAGTGATCTAAATTTTGACTTGCACTATCGTTTTAAATTCCTGACCTTACAACTACGACACTCACACAAGTGTAATAAATGACATTTTAATGTTTTGGGTTTTTGAGTTTAAATTGGTTTTTTCTACTCTTTTCTTCATTTTGTGTTGTTGTTTGTTATTTAAACCCTTTTTCGAGTTCATTTTGAGCCTGTGGACTCTTTGTGCCTAGTTTTGAAGCAAATTTTTCTTGATTTCTTGCTAGATTTTCGTGATTTCTACTATCAGGTTTTTTAGGTATGTTTGCATTTCTTTCTTCATTCATTTATTAAATGTTTATTGTTTAGATTTCTATTTTAGATTAAATCTCATTTGTTTTTGAATGATTTATTTTGTGTTTAGATTCAATTCATTTGTGTATAGATTTAAATCATTTCGTAGACCCTTAACCTTATTTGCAATCTTTCATTTTTTGCTTGCGGGTTAGTCTTTCCCATTTTAGGGTTTTCTAGCTTTCAAAAACCCACATTTTTGTTTTTGGTTTTGAATTGAAATGTCATTTTTCCTTTTTGCATTTTAATCTTCCTCATTTGATTGGTGGTTTTTACTGATCAAACGATTAAGGGTTGAGTCCATGTTTACACTATTGATCAACTGTTACAACTTTCACCTTTGTATGTGCAAGGTTTCTACCCACATATATAATGAACATACTTTTCCATGCATCATCATTGTTTATCCCCAAACATGTATAAGTTACAAATCAAGGGTTTGCACTATTGGTGAAAAATGTCAATGATACAAATGAAGTCTTTCCAAGTTTGCACCATCAAGTTTTATCCCCGACTATGCGATAAAAAAAAACCTTTCAAAAATGTCAATGTGAATTATATGCTTTCCTTTGTTGAGTTGAGGTTTTTCCCCGAGCCCACAAACATTTTACAACGCTTTAAAATTTAATCAACATCAAAGTACACTACCCCTTTTGTAGGGTCAAGGTTTTTCCCCTACCTTAATAAAAAAAATGTAATGTTACTTGTATCAACGACATTTTTTTCCAAACATACAAATGAACAAAAATACTACCCCTTTGTAGGGTCAGGGTTTTTCCTTGACCCAACATAAAAATTGAAATGTCTTTGTAGAGTCATTAATTTTTAATGACTTAGCAAGGTTTGTGTTCTACCCCATTTGTAGGTTCGGGGTTTTTCCCTGACCTAACAAATAAAAACACAGGTTTACTTATTTAATAGTTGAATTTTAACAATTTGACAAAAACGAACAAATGATCTTCCGAGGTTGAAGGCTGGAATTTTTTGCTGAATTTTCAAAAAATAAAACTTCTTGCTTGCAGTTTCGTTAATTTTTAACAACTTTGCAACATTTTTACAAAGGAAATTTCCACTAGCAGTTTCATCAATTTACAACGCATACACACATTTTTACCAAAATTTTCCTACTTTTCCAAGTTAACCCTTTGCACTCCATTTTATGCATTCATAACACTCAAACCCTAGTTTTCATGCAATCATTCTATTTCAACCTCACTGCTATTTCCTAAATGTAAATTTTTCCAAACATTTGTAATATGATAATCTTGTCATGCAACACTTTGAACATTTTTTTTGACCGTGTCTTGCATCTGTACTTTTACAAATCCATTCTTCTTCCAATTTTAGATTCGTCTCCTTCCAAGGGGAAAGCGATGAAGTACAAATATCAAGGTGTGCTTCCTCCTATAGTAGTTTCGTCAAATGTGGATGAAATCAAGGATATAGAGATCGGTCATGTGGACATGTCTGAATTTGTTGAAATAACTCATAAGGAACCTGTAGTTAATGGGATGAATTCAATTATTCATAGTAACATACACCTTGTGGATTATTTTCCAGTAGCTCCTTAAAATCTTGAGTTTGTGCTACAAGTTGCTTCTCACTAGAACAAGGATGATAGGAAAGTCTGAGATTCAAACGAGAATGTGGTGATGGAGTTAGATGCATATTTATTTGATAAAGTATTCATGTGCCTAAGTGCTAACACATATGTGGATATTTCCAAGGAGTTTTATAGGAAAAATATGATAAGGATCCTAATTCTACAAAAGGGATGATCAACAACAAATGGTTGAAGACCCCTAGACCAGGTGTTACTAGATGGCCTAAAAATCCTCCTTGTAGTGATTTCATTGAAGAGGTAAATGACCTTATTACTCTTCTCAGTAGATTACATGGTTTACCTATTTCATTTTATTTTGAGGACTAGATGTACGTGTACATCAAGATTATTCTGAAAGGGAAGCAACAAATCTTTTGGGTGAGGAAATCAGCAATTCCCTCCATGAGTAATTTACCCAAGTGCTTACAATGTACAAGTTTTACATGACCATATTTGGTCTATTGCAGCATCCATGAGGAATTTTCTAGGTCTGACTATTGAGGGAGACATGAAGGTTACACAAGTTTACAACTATTTCCCATAAATAACCCTTAAGGGAAGTATCAAAAATTTTAGAAGGGTAAATGGTGCCTTCTTTGTACCACTCATGTGTTCCTTTGATCCTAAACTAGATAATAAAAGAGTATCTAATGAAGCATGAAAGATTGTCAACAAATATGGTTGCCTTTATTTGTAATTTCCAAATTTTACTTATTTAAGAGTTGGATGCTTTGCTAGCTATCCATATATGCTTCCTCATTATCCTAGTGATAAAATTGTTCTAATGGAGATATTTAGGAAAACTATTTTAGTTCATAGTAAACAGATGGAATCCCATAAGCCGAGATTCAAATTTCCATTAGCAATTAGAAGGTACTCCATTCAAACTTCACATAAGGCCAAGGTTGTTGAATAAAAAATGTAGCAGGTGAAAATAAAATTGTACAAAGAAAGATCTGAATTTGATTATAGAGGCATGAAGTCTTGAATCAAAATGGTTTTCTCTCATGTACACCAAGTCAAAGAAATTTGGGCTAACATTAGGATAGAGCAAGAGATCAGGAGACTAGATTATTGCACGTTAACTTTAGATCATATAATGGAATTGGATCTTGTTGATATTCTAGAGGATATGGAGGATGAAGATACTATTTTGGATCCTACATATGAGAGAAACAAAGTTGCAGTGTATCCTCTTTCTTCTATCCTATGGTCTCGAAAAGAAATAATATCAATCCGAGAAAAGTTTCAACCCATCTTGGCCAATACAAATATTTGGTTAGATGAAAGGGATATACAATTGAAACCTTTATTCACTGGATTAGAAGATGAGTCCCAATTACAAATAGCTAAGAAATTGGAGCTAAGGACCAAAAACAAAAATGATGCTCCAAGCTCTAGTAGATCTTCAAATCCTAAGATCAAGTTTGTTGTTAAGGGTGGCAAAAACAAGATCGGGAAATCTATAGAAGGACCATCCACAAAGACCCAAGAGGAGAATGTGCGAGAAGAGGGGAAGATTGACAAAGAGGATCATGAGGAAATAGAGATGTCTCCTCGTGAGAATATTCTTGAGGAATCACCTATCACCTCATCCCCCATTGCCAATGTTGTGTCTATTCCCAATCCTCCTCCTATGACCTCATATGCATCTAATGTTCTTATTAATTCTCCTCCCTCATTAAGAAGTGTTGTTGCACCTACTATGTTGATTCATTTTGTGCATTCTTCTCCCATCTCAAGGTTGCCATTTGAAATCCCAAAACAAGGGTTAGATAATGTGACTAGTTCTCCTATGTCTTTGCCTAGTTTGTCCTCATCAGCTTTTGACCTTACATCACATTCTGGTTTAGAGTAGTTCTTGAATGATTTTGTGCAAGTGTCTAGGGCTGAAATTCCCAAGGTTATTTTAACTGACACTTCTCCCATCATGACTACCAGCTTTGTGAATGTAGCTACTACATCCCATACGATGGCTACACAACCTAAGGAGAGCTCACTATTACCACCATGGTTGTCATCACAAGCACCAAAGAGGAGTAAATAATTCATTTCTCCATATGAGTTTGACTTTGCACAACTTACATCTACCACCAAAATAACCAAGAAGAAATTAAAGACCCTTTCCATGATGCTTTTTGATAAAGAGGATAATAGATATAGCTCAAGCTCCCTCTTACTAAACTTATGAAGAGTTGAATATTGTAGACTACTCTATCACAAGGGTAGAATTGGGCAAGGTAACTCATGATAGTGCGAAGGTAGATGTTCAATCTGCACTGGATTCTCCCATAGAGAAATTTGACAAGGAGAAGAAGGTGAAGGATCATTATAAGACTAAGACAAAACAACTTACGAATGTGCTACAAAAGATCACTGTATTTTTTGAATCCATTGAGCCTGAGGCAATTACAATTAGCACTAAGAATCCTATCATCCAAAAGGTGTACTAAGAATCCTATCATCCAAAAGGTGTAAAAGGTACATATTAGGGGAAAAGTGGTATTTGAGCATCTTGATCGCTTAATTGCATTGGGAACATAAATGCTAGGGTTGGTCATGGGGAAGCTAGAAAATATGGAAGGCATAAAACCAAAACTGGATGACACTATAAATGCTTTCTCTCAAGAGAAAGAGGATATGGAAAACAAAGTACAGTCTTGGATCAAAATGAGGAAACTCAAAATAGATAAATTGGAGGAATTTGGAATCATTCCTAACCAAGACATGTATGTAGAAATTGAAGATTCTTTCATTCACAAAGACAATGTTCTCACCAACTTGCTCAATGATCTATAATCTACACGTGAACTTGATGAAGAAATTGACGTGTAGATTATTAAAAAAATTGAAGAAATTCCATACAAGCTGCAAGATGATAGTTAGAAATTACTTCCCCTAGATAATGTTGTTTAACAGTTTTTTGACATGGTTCAAAAGGAATTTGAAGACTAGGCATTTTCAGTGCAACTAATGGATCGAATCTTTGATATTCAATTAACTTTGGAGAATCTGAAATAGTATCTTGGGCAACATGAAAAATCCTACAACACTGTTAGATATTTAGTATCAAGAGTTTGTGGCATCATCAAGCATACTTCAATGCTAGATAATGAAGTACAAATGATCCTGAAGAAACATGATGATTTCCTAATGAAGAATGTTGAAGAAGGTTGATCATGCCTTAATTTAGATTTCAAGTTTTTGTAGTTAGTTGAAGACAATTTACATCTCATTTATCAAATTGTAAATACATGTAACAACAATGAAGTCCACCAATAATTTTGGACTCCATCATTGAATAAGTCAAATAGTTAGACTTTTTCCTAGATTAGCTCGTAGCTCTCATCTATAAATATGGGAGAGATCATTTGTAATTTTCACCTTTTATCTATTGCAAGGAAGTGTTGCCCAAATTGAGAATCAACTTTGAGTTCAAATTGCAAATAAATTCCAGTTAATAAAGAAGGAATTTTTGGAATCAAACTTTGTGTTGAATCAAATTTGTATGAATAAGGATGTTCTTACGTCATTCTTATTGATTTCTTTTGTGTTGATTGGAAGTGGTGTTTTTTTATTAAGATTGGAGTATTTTCAAGATAAGTTTTATGAACTTGTGTTATATCATTTACTTGAAATTGTGTGTGTTGAAAGCATTTTTTGGTGGATAACTAACAAGACTTTGAGCTTCTGATTATTCATTTCATGGATCAGTGGTATTATCAGTTGATAGATTCCGTACTCCAACTAGTGATATGGTTATTTTTAAAAAAATTGGAGGATAATTTGAAGAATTTGTGCTTTGGATTATTCACTTGGTACATGAATCTCTTTATGAAGTGAGTTGGAAGAATTTTTTCTTCAACTTACGCCATTAGTTACTACAAAACTCTTATTGAAGGTAGCGAAAAGACTATAATGTTGTAGAATTACACCTAGGGGTAATTCCACATTTTTGCATCTTGCCTAGCATTTATGACACCTTAGAAACTTTAATGACAAAATCCCATGAGTCAGAAATTCATGATTTTGACTCCATGCTGACATATGGAAAAATGATAGAAGCTTGATAAGGCGTTTCTCGAAAATCTAGGGTTTGGACGCCTACATGGTGCGTGGACATCTACGCAACGCTCTAGCGTCCTGACAGTTTTTTGAGTTTGAAATGATGAATCTAGAATCTTGACCCTTGCGACATGTTTCATGGTGGTTAGGTCTCAGATGTAATGGCTCTATGTCACTCTTGAATGCATGAAAACCCCTTTTTGGCTCTCACTTTGGGGTTGGTAAGCTATCATTTCAAGCACTACTACTACTTTCTCTAGCCTTGGGTAAGCTCCATCCTTGAATAGCAACACTTCTACACATGAAGCCATGCCAGACAAAGGTCCCTCCAGCAGCTACAACTCTCAAAAAAGCACTCAGTAGTGCGCCTATGTGCTCCGAAGAGGATCTTGACCCGTGGGTAACACTCTCTCTCTCTATCACTCTTTCTCACTTGTCCATTTACTACTTTTTGGTCAGGGCTCTACTCCAAAGCAGGTTTTTCTTTCACCACGCGCTTTGTTTACTTCATGTACACTATTTTCAAACCTGGATGTCTGTGGAGGTGGGAACACCAAAATGGGGGTCTAACTAGGGCAGGCCCCTATACAGCCCCAACATTTTCCCCTTGATCTTTTGTGTGCAGGCCATGAGGTGAAGCTTGGAGAAAAGATTCAAACGCATGGTAAAAGGTAATCTCCCTTCAGGCTCCTCTTTGCATTTTTTGTCTGATTATTTAGCCTATCACACCTTTTACCCAAGTTTAGAGGTGAGATTCAGTTTTTCCCATCTAAATTCCTGAGCTCCTCATAGCTTAGGACACTAGCACGTCTTTTAGATGACAGTGCATCACGTTGGTGTCCTAAAACCGCATTGATTTCCTATGGCTGAGAGCTCTCCTGCCAGATGTATAAATCTCAAAGTCTTGCTCTCTCAAAGTCTAGGATAGCTTTTTTGTCTTCCTTTATAGTTTATCGTTCAAGTTGAGGTGTATAAGGGTAGTTTGTTCCCTGGTGATCTCTTGAGAATAAAGAGACCTGTGGGCAACAAATCCATCCTATGTCACATTTTGGTGAACCTGACATCAAAGCCCAACCACTACAAGGCCCCAAGTCATGAAAGGTCGAGAGCAATATGGCTTCCCTAACTTACCTCAGTTTAAAGGAGTGTTAAGATAGACGAGATGAGAATGATGATGACTGTGAGGCCCTTCGATCACTTTGCAAACCCGAGAGTTAAAAGGAGATTAGGCAAGTTAGTTTTTAGGGTCGACTCTATATCTTAGATAACTCTCTATCATAAGACATAAGCATGGTTCTAGGATGATAGTACAATGCGCTAGCATCCATACGGATAGAAAACAAGGGAGACAAGGTTTGACCACTAAAAAATGAACTAACAACCTAGTTAAGAGTTCCTAAAGGTGCAAAATAACTATGAAATATGAAACATAAAGACGAATGTGATAAAGGAAGTATATTACCGCAAGGATGATGAAGATAATTTCACATAATAACCCTTTCACCAGCTTGCTCCAAGATCTCTCCACCTACACACATAAAAGAGGGGAAATGGTGGGGGGTTGTTTAGGGGTTTTCCTCAGTTAGACCCCTGTTTTGGTGTTTCCACTTCCACAAACAACCAAGTTTGCAATGATATAGAAATAATGTGATAAAGAGGGAAACACAAGCAAAGTACAAAAAACACTACAAAACAGTAATGTGCTAACTCAACCAAGTAATAGAGAAGATGAATGAGGAGCTTACCACCTTTGTCCAAAGCACTCAAGGCTAGTGGAGGAGAAAGATGAGAGGAAATCAAGCCTCTGTTTTAATGAAGTTGTCCTACGCTTGCTCTATTGACATGATGGAGTGAAGAGATTACTGCTATGAAGTGTGAAATGTTGTTATAATGCTTGGAGTGAAATGCTAGAATGTTGAGATATTGTGTAAAGATGATTAAGAGCCTCTTAAATGGATGAATGAGAGATGAATATCAAGAAATAAGGTCAAGAAACAGTCATATTCGGTTCACCCAACAGAAGGGAGGCGTTACACTTCGAATTCCAATAGGAAGTGTAGCATCTCTGGAGACTCTATCCACAAGAGTTTTCCAGGGACGTAAGCGCATCGCGTAGACATCTGCATGTCGCATGGGTGTCCCCATTAGAAACGCCTCCACCGACATGCAAAACAGGCACCAAGTGGACTGGGAACAACGGGCTTATGTGGAATTAAGCCTCTGAGTTTGGTTTTCTAAAGTGGAGAGGGGTAAAAGGGGAATTTGCATAGGGGTGCAAATTTTATCCTATACAAAGACTTGTGCTTTTGCATGTCTTTTGGTCACATATCAAAAATTTTATACTAGTATTCTTGGATTATTCACATGTTTAATCAAGAATATTGGTGATTACTATTTTGGTTAATACTAGAAGTATAGAAGCATTATATAATATTATTGTGAAACAATGTAAACATCTTTTCTAAAAGAAGATAAAATGATGAATGTAACACACCCTCACATGATTAAAGTTAGTGTAAATACCTTTAGCTTAGTATAGTTTACATTTTTCAATAAACAGTAAGAAGGGAGCCTTTCCTTTATGAGAGGAGAGATTTATCTCATCATAACTATGGCTGAAATCACTATTTCATAATCTATAAAGGGATTACAAAATATTCACCCAATAGTTTTTGGTGACTCCGTTGGGGATACAAGCATGCAACGAAAGCCTCACGCATTCGGTTGAAGTATACAAGTATTCTAGTGTCTTATTGCAAGTTTGTGAATATTTTTTATTGTTGATTTTCATTTTGTTTCAAGGACTACATTCTGGCATATAGAAGATATACTCGTAGTCAAAGGGTGCAAGGTCAAGTTGATCCATTTTTTGAGTTGTTGAAATCTCATAATATTATTCCTTCTCCTCCATGAAAAAGGTCACCATTAAAGCGTACAGGAAGTTATCCACCTTGAAGAATTAGATCACCACTTCCAAGTGAATATTCTAATTTTCTAAGGGCTTAATCTATCACACCAGTTCAAGTGGTTGTTGTTCAAGGCACTATGATAGCTCAACCACCTATTGGTCCTTGGGGTAATGCCTTTGGTCCTTTAAATTTGGTAGCCCCTTTGCATGAACTTCATCGTGTTTCACGTAATAATATCCCCAAATTCTATGGTGATGGTAAGCAGCATCCTAACAAGCATATTTTTTTTCTATATTGTATGTGGTGTTCTTGGCGTTGAGCACGAGGATGTTTTCATAAGGTTATTCATTGAGATCGTACATGGAGTAGCTACGAAATGGTTTTACACTCTTTCTCCTGGTACTATTACCAATTGGGCTGCTCTTCATACCAAATTTAAAGAACATTTCAAGCGTATAGAAGTTGCACATGCCTTGTTATCAAAACTTACAAAAATGAGAAAAGAAGCACATGAACCCATGTGTCAGTTTGTGGCTAAATTCAACAAGTTGGCAACAAGGATTCCTATAAAGGCTAAGCCAACGGCTCATAATCTCAAATGTTTCTTCATTAACACGCAATTACCATAGGTAAGTTTCTTGTTGTGGAGGGCAGTTCCAGCTGATCTCAAATTGGCACAATTTTTGGCTACTAGCTTCTAAGATGATTTGATTCTTGCTAGTAAAATAAGAAATGAAACAAGTAGGAATAAAGGTCGAGCATCTTCATCTTCATCTACCAACACAAGCACTGATCCTATGGTTTAGAAACTAGAAAATGAATTTCTAGCATTGAAGAAACAAGTTTCTCAAGGTTCATCTAATCCTCCATATAAGGATGTTCCAAGGAGAACCTCAAATCTCAAAACACCCAACAATGAGGAGAGAGAAAAATGCTTCTCCCCTCAAATCTCAAAACACCCAACAATAAGGAGAGAGCAGTCAAGTGCCCTCATCATCTGGTGTGCAATCATCATCTTCTCAACAAATAATATTAGGAGAATAGAGTGATGGTGATGAAGAGCCTCCAGAGAAAGGGTTGCTAGAGAGGACTTATGGAGAAGATGCTCCAAAGCAAGCACAAAAATATAAAGAGAAACAAGTAGTAGGTGAAGAAGAAATGATCGATGTATCTACTTCCTCTTCCTAGGTAAGTGATCATTCTTCTCCTAAATCTTCTCCTCCTAGAAAAACACAGACTTCTCCTAGGGTAGGTTCTACTCTACCTTCTTCCCTTGAAGGGAGAACTTATGATACCCATTATCTCAGGAGAGTCTTCCAATTTACACCTCTTAGTTTTGAATATGTTGCCACACCTACCTCTGCTTCATGATTAGAATAAACCTTATCGAAGAAAATAAAAATAGTTCATCTAATACTCCCCAACAAAGACTTTGTTGGTCAACTAATCCAAAGAACCCCTAAGCCTTAAGAAGTTGAAAACCACATCCAGGTTGTTGGAGGATTGTAATACTAGAAATATGTATGCAGAGGTGGCTCATCCCTCCACACAAAAGAAAATAAGCTAAGATATTATCAGTTATTACAATATCACTAGGGTGAATCTGGGACCTTCTAATAGGGATGGTGATATACACAATTTCTAGGTGATAGCCACAATATTGTTGGATAGAATGGCTAGAGATAAGAAAAGCAAGGATGGTATAGAAAATTAGGTAAAATTTCTCACTGAATACTTAAATCTATGTTAGACATAGCTCCACAACTAATAAGTCAGGTTGAGGTTGCATTTGATCCAACATCTTCTATGGGAAGGGAAGTGGTAAATAAAATGAAAAATTATAAGGCTTATGGGAAAGATACATAAGAGTGGGCTTCAAATATTTTTTCTAAAGTAAATAAGCTCATCACTTATATGAAAAAGGTATGTAAATATATTAATGTTATGAAGGCCAAAATTAAGGATGTTGCCTTAGCTAAGCATGATGAGACAATTTGGATGAAGATTGACAGAGACTTTAAAGGTATGATGGAATTGGGTTTAGATAAGTCGGTTAGCAGAAATATTTTACCAAATGTTGGAGATAATAAGCGTGTTATGTGGAAAAGAAGCATAGAATGAAAGTTCTTCATTTTGAAATAGAACATATTGGGATAGGGAAAAGTATTGAACGAATGTAACACATTAAGAGATGAAATTCAAAAAATTATTCTCGGTATTGGCCTCCATCTCAAGAAAGAGGGTAGCTCTGATGATGAAGATGAGGAAATGTTGAAGGAGAGCCTCAAAGGAATCATTTCCAACCTTTGTGATAAGAAACAGTTCACTATGGTGAACATGAGGAGGCTCATTGGTTTTGATATGACTCTATTTTAGTTCAACATACTTGCCACCACTTACATGGGAAATCTCAATGTGGCTAAAGAAAATAGAGCTCTTTGGAAACTAAGAGTTAAGAATGTGATCATTCCCCAACATGAGATATGATGCCTATTGTGAAAGAGTACTATGCATATCAAGCCAGGAGTGTTGCATTAGCCACCCAATCATCTGAAGGAGTTTCCAATGATGTGCCACCTCAACAATAATTTTCATTTTTTTTAATATTTTGTATGAACTTTATGTTATGAAAGTTGAAAAGAATTTTCTTGATATTGGACAGTTATTTTAAAAGAGGCAGTTGTATTCGCTTGTCATATATGTAATTGGACAACTGAAAAGGCTCAAAATAACTACCATAATTTTGGAATAACATGTGTAGAATTGATTTTTTTTGCATCTGTGTGTGTATGGTATATGTCATTTGAATGAAGAAGGAAATTAAGTTAAATCTATGTTTAGTAAATTCCTACAAGTTATATCATTTATGTGTGAATGAGTAACATCTTCATTTATATTAATAATTTCAATTTCGATGTTGTTTCAAAATCAATAATCTCAATTTAATTTTTATGGGATGTTAAGCTAACCTATGCATTAGTAATTTATATTTTCTTGAACTCATTATTATATTTGATGCTTAAAGGCTTTTAAGTATTGAATATGTATGCCTTTCTTATTTTCTAGTTAAAAGAATACCCTATTTTAAATTTATTTTTCTAAGATTTTATTGAATACATTAAGAGGGAGTTGTACCTCATAAAATTTAGAGATTAATTATTTCATATAGAGGTAGTTAACTCAAATGTTGGTAATCAGTTGCATCTCATTTGTGTAACAAAGTAAAATTTTATATTATAAATTGAAAGGTGCAAATTTGTTAACCAAAAATGATAAAATCTAGTTTCCATGTCTTGACAACTTGTAGGGCTTGAAAGCATGAATGATCAATTATTATTTGTCTTCCTCAAATTATCTTTAGATTTGAAAACCTGTACACATAAGAGAGGGGAAAGGGTTGTTTCGTATGGGGGTTTGCCTAAGTCAAACCCCGTTTTGGTAGTTCTACCTCCACAATGGCTATGATGATGTAAAAAGAGGGCTTACCCTCAATTGGGTAGAGGCTAAATGATAAAAAAGTAATGAATTGACTAATGTCACAAATCACCACTTAGATCTAAATTCCTTGATGGACTTGAAACATGTATTCATCACCTTTATGAAAGGGCAATCGGGTCATCTCAGAAAGAAACATCTAAGAACAACAGTGCCTTCGGTGATTTTAATTTCTTCAAATTACCACAAAGACATGTACTACTATGCTATAAAGTAGAAATTGGCACAATTGATTTCCCACATTAACCCTTTTGAGAAAATCACATGCAGACTTAACCAGATTCAACTTTATGCACAAATTCAAATTTATATAATCAAACAACATGAAAGATAATCATAAATGGACACACAAATTTACATGGGGAGAATCCTTTCGGGTAAAAAACCCCACACTCCAAAAGCCCAGATCACCATTGTATTATTCAACAACAAAAGGTTACAATACAATATCAGGCTCATGGCCTTTTAGGAGTTTTACATCTCGCCCATCTGGAGAATACAGGCAACAACACTGTTCAGAATCCTCGCATGGTTACAATACCCTTACACAACACACTTTGTAGATTCATCTCCTCTAACCAATCGACTCTCTCCCAGCTAGCCTCTTAGCCAGCCTAGCCTCTTCAGCCTTCATAGGTTCACATTCTTCATGTTCTCTCTCCCAACATTCTCACTATTACAATGGTTATCAACATACAATTATGAACACTCATAGAGAAAATTCCATATCGAACCCTGCTTGTCCTACCTTTTCATTGTTCTCACAAAGAACTTTTGATCTCCAAGAATTTTTGTCCAAAATAATTCACTTCATTCAACTGCCAAGGAAGTCCAATTGTCGACCATTCTTGAGCCATCGATATGTTCTTTTTCTGTACAAACAATTTGTTCAGTTACCTTTGTAGACCAACCATCGAACAATAGTCTTAGAACAATCACCACCAACGCAACACAGTCCTCCAATGTTTATCATACAACTCAATAGTCCAACCAAGTCAGCCTCGTTCAACCGTGGTCCACCTTCAATTCCATCGACATGACCAATGCTATCGATATGGAAATTGAACTCTCTATCGGTGTAACATCTTTGGGTTACACCGATGTCAACATTTGTCTCAACACTAGCCTTTTCAGTAGGACAACAAGCATCAAAGACAATTTGAAATTTCATACTGAGGTCCCAAGTCATCCCGATGACCTCAAGTTCAAATGCATTTTGTACCAACTCATCGTCAAGATTCACACCGATGTCCGGCCAGAACAGATGCATCGACAAGAGAACACGCTTCGGTAAAAGTCACAACAAAGATCCATGTCCTCCCAATGACCCAACCTTCGCTCAAATCGGCAAGAGTCTCCTTGATGAACTCTTCGGCTAGACTTCCATCATCATTGAGAGAAGGAGAACTCACACTGACAGTTTAGGGTCACACTAATGACATTTTCTCAAATCGACAAGAGTCTCCCTGACGGACTCTTTGGCCAGACCACAAGCACTAGAGTGGCATTCATAGGTCATTCTAAAAACCAATGTCACCCCGACACCATTGAGATCGGTAAGACTCACCGATGGAACACTTCAGCCAGACCACAAGCACCAGAGTGACATTCACAGGTCATTCCGAAAACCAATATCACCTCGACGAAACTCGTCATCTGATCATCGACCAGAGTCATTCCAATGAAACTCATCCAAGCTACTTAGCATCCACTTCTCATATCGGAAAGATTATCTTGGATGAACCTCATCGGCCATACTTCTATCATCAATATGAAACAAAAAGCTCACACCGACAGTTCAAGTCACACTAGTAGTTCACTTTGGGAAGATCGATCACTTGTCATGCCAATCTGATCACTTCAAGCCTTCAGAACTAAGCTGCTCGTCGGCAAGATATCTCAGGTGTCACCGATTTTCTTTTCCAGGGGGTTCAGGTCAGTAAGATTGAGGCACATATTTCCAACACTTCGAGGAGAATTTGCTAGCTTAATGGAAGTCATAAAAATGTTAGCACTCATAAAACATAAATAAACATACATGAAAACATGATTGATGATTGGCATGATTCTTGACATGAATGAATGTTACAATAATGCAAATAATTTTTCTCTTGAATGCTCAATGAATTTCCTTATGCGTGCTTCTAGGATTTCAAATGATAAAATGACTAGTATTTATATGAAATTCTTCTAATTCCTTAGAAATCAAATGTTGATATCCAAAAAATAAATTTAATTTTTCAAATAATAAAATACCAACACCAACATATTCAAATTGGAGCCAGAAAGAGATGGTAGTTCATAGGGTTCCCTAGACCAAACTCATTCTTTTTCGGGCCCAAATTGTCAAGGGAAAACATTGAATTCTTAATTCTATTTCCCTTTTTTTATTTTCCAAGGATGTTTGTAAAATGAATAATTAAATACATACTTAAGTCTAAGCACATAGGGGGGAGCTAAACCTAGTGTGAAATTATCAAAGGTGATAGTTTTTTATGCTACATTTGGCACCCACTTTAGTGACAGTGTGAACTTACGCTCAAACTCACACTAAAGTAAGAATATGTCAAGAGGGGTTCAATTGTCCAAATATTGAAGAGATGGGATGACATTAAATATAAGGGATGTGTTAGCCCCCAAGTTTAAAGATCCTATGGAAAAATTACATAAGAACAAAGGAACACACATGAGATGTAATACAACATGACAAACACAAAGAATACATGATGAAGACACAAAACATAACATAATATATGATATGAAACAAAAAACAATGAGAAAAAATACAAACACAATGAAAACATAATATAAACATGATGCAAACACCCATGTAAACATGTGAAGGGTGTATGAAAATTTTGGACTAGCAAGCTCCACAAAAATCTTACTAAGATCCATACCCAAGGTGTTCACGATTCACATGCTAAAAAAGTTTGATATTTGTTAGGTGAATCATGAACCAAAGCACCATAGGCTAGTGAAGTTCGATATTCACTAGGTGAGATTTTTAAAAGTAGAAAATGAGAAACACACAAGGGCTAGTAAGGACCGATTTTCACTAGGTGTGATCTCATGTCAACCATACCAAGAGTTATAGTCCCAATAACTTTAATAAGGAACTACATAAAATGATCAAAATTCCATTTCAACGCATCACCAAGTCCAACGTGTGTGAACAAAATGAAGCACACAATGGAATGCATGCCCCCACCTTAAAGTAATTGCTAACACCAATTGTGAGCAATTGCCTTTAAGGTAGAGTAAAATAATCAATGCAACATGACAAGGCCATGAGAGCCTTATTGGAAAGTTCCCAATAAGACTCACTCATGAAAAGTATTTGCCTCCAAGACAAAGCCACAAAACAAGACAAATGATGTCACATAAGGGATCCATGGATATAAGGTTAGTATATACCATAGATAATATATAATATGATTATGCATAGAATTGACATCATTCCCCAAATTATCATGGAACTATGAACACAATGAAAGAATGACACATTAAGACAATAAATAAAATTTTAGGTCAACATGGAAGAGACCTAAGTGTCTCAATGCCTTGCATCATCTCCAAAAGGAAAATACAAGACAAAAAAATGTTCATGACATAAAGAAGTATGAAGGTACAAATAGGAAAATGTTTCCTTTGTATCCGTGTGCCAATGAGAACAACGAGGGTCTTCCAAAGAAAACTAACAAACTATAAAGGCACAAATTTTCACCCTAGGAAAATTTCCCATTTATTTTACCTATACTTTAAAAACTATAAGTTCGATGATGTAAGTCCCAAATTTGTCTTCCCATTCCTTCCACATAGCCTTGTATTTTTGTGTCAGTGGGGGAATATTTATCAAGGACACATGCACCGCGCTACCATCTTGACATATCCCTGCCTCTAAGAGGCATATAAGTGTTACATTTCCTAGGTGACTGTGAAGGTAACATCCTTTGTTAGGTCTTGATTGATGAAAAACAACTCCTTACCTCACTTTTTCTCATTCAAACTCGTTCCTTCACTTCTGAATACAAATTCTTCCACTCTCTTGATCTCTCTTGCTAATTATCACTCTCTTTCTCTCTTCTTGATCATTCTTAACTGTTCTTGCCACTATAATCTCTCTTCTTGGACTGTACAACACTTTCTCATTGCAACACTATTGTTTTTGTAGGGTCTACGAAGCTCCATTCTCTTGGAAAGGTGTCATCTCTCATCATCTTCTCTTCTCAGCCTTGAGTGCTAGTAGAAGGGAAGGTGATATTTCTCTTTTATTTACTTGCATCATTGTGTCTTATAGAGTAGCATTTAGGTTGTATTTGCACTCTATTTGATAGTGTCTTTTCCATTCTATCTTTATCGATTTTCTCTATAATCTTGGTTGTTCGTGGAGGTGAGAACACCAAAATAGGGGTATGACTGAGGCAGACCTCAAAACACAACCCAATTTTTTTTTATGTTTTTGTGTGTGTAGGTGTTGGTTCGTTTGTTTGGAGTTAAAGATGGAGAATCCTACTCTTTCTTTACCATTTCGTACTAAAATAGCTTTTCAATATTCTTCTTTTTGTGCTTTGTACTTTTTACTTTTTGTATTTTCTTTTTCAAACTATTAAACCTCAATAGTCAAGTCGTAAGTTGGCCCTCTATGTTTTTTGACTATTTATCATACCTCTATCTATGTGGGATGCCATCGCATCCTTGAGACACCAACGCGGTGCGTTGGAGTTCAGTTCTCGCATTGTTGTCCTCCAGTAATGAGATATATGGTTTGTGGTCAGAAACCTCTATGGCCAACTCACCTAATTTTGAAACACCTATTTTTAGTAGAAGGGAAATAATGCTTTGTTTTCCCTTTGTTTTTCATCCTCTCTCTTAACCTATCAAACAACTTGAGGTAGTTTAAGTCAGTTCATTCCTTGGGGATCTCCCGTGACCTAGAGCCTTGGGGGTGACGAATCCCCCTACTCTACACAAACATAAAGATATATAAAGTAGCACAACATGGGATATCACGTCATGTGCAACAACACACACAAAAGTACAACACAAAGGGTACTACACATGTGAGTTGATCTAAAAAAAATGTTTACATCCCAATCTTGCTCATCATAAATGGAAGGTAGAAAATATGATAAAGGGACTACAACAAGTGTCATACAAGGAGTATCACCAGGGTCAACACATGGTGGATCACTCTTAGTAGGAGGATCATCATGATTGTCCCCATTTAAATCTATAGATTTAGAAAATAAAATATAATTCATTATGCATTGTTCTTCTATCTTAGCTTCTTCATTTTCACTATCCAAGTTCATTACAATAGGTGGTTTAAGGATAATATTAGTCATATGTTCATTTTTCATTATTTTCTTAGGTTGAGACATCTAAGGTTCAATTGCATGGTTTGGCAGTGGTGGCGGGGTGGAATCATTAGGTAAGGTTGTGTTCTTTTTATCCAATTGGCGAGTGATGACATGCCATCTATGTTTATGCTCCTTAGCACTTCTATTTCTTCTCAAACATGTTTCATCTTGTGAAGGGTTAATAGAGGGATCCCTTGCCATAGGTATCTTTTCTTCCTTTGGAGGATGAACAAAAGGGACCACCACAAGTTGAGAAACCACTATATCTTTAGAGGTACATATACTTATTTTTTTCTTTGGAGGTAAAAGTTAATTATGTGATTGTCTCTTGTTCATTTATAGGATAGTGAAGGTGGAGTGGCACATATGATAGGTGTACATGAGAGGATACTCAGTTTGGACATAGGTTCATCTACTACTTGTGAGGTGGGATGAACATCCATCAAAGTCATAGTAGATTGAGGAATCTCAAGTGGGAAATTATTGAGATAATGCAACTGCATTTGGATTTGAACTTTTGATATGATATGAAAAGTGATCCTCAAGAGGTTTAACAGTTTCAATACGTTGAGGCATCTATTGAAAAGTTTCCATAGGAAGCCAAAGGGTTTTAAACCCACTATGATAAATAGTATGTATTCCATCTTCAAATGGGAATTTTGTGCACTTATGGATTATCGATGGAACCACATTCATTGAATGTATCCATGGATAGCCTAACTTAAAATGAAATTGGTCCAACATTGAGAGAATGGTGAATGAATCATCCATTTATTTAGGTCCAACTTTTAGTGGGAGAGTTATCGAACCTATCATAGGGCAAATAGAACCATCGTAAGTTTTTAGCCATTCTTTCGATTGTTCATAATTATCTTTGTAAATTTCATGCATAAATAAAAATTCTTCAGTGATCATATTCTCTAGACACATGGGATTAATGAGTATTATCCTCATGGGTTTGTCATTAATCTGAATGATTATATAGAGAGGACCATCAGGAACAGTTATGGATGCATCAATATGTGTAAAAGAAATGTCAGGCAACAAAGTGGTTCCACCATTATGAGGTTGAACTTATTTTTTGTTTATCATGTCAAACATATCATCATATTATTCATCATTATCACTAATTTACACAAAGTTGGATGAATGACTTGGTAATGGGATAGTGAATATTTAAAAGTTTCGGTTAGGTGGTGAAACTAATTTATTTCCATTTTTATTAACATCGACCAACTGGATTTAATTAGATTTGATGAGGTCTTGCACTTGGTGCTTAAGACACGTACATCATCTTGTATTATGTCCAGGTGTATGATGATATTGACAAAATGCTTTTGCATTAAAGTTTGGTGGAAAAGGTTTATTTATGTCAATTGGCCTAATTGTAGGGAGTTGAATTAGATTCTTAATAAATGTAACATTATCACATGTAGAGAATCAGGAAATTGTGAAAATTGCGTATCTCTTTGTCTAAATTGATATGGAGTTATATTTGTGGCAACACCACATGTTTCAATGTTATTGGTGGTTTGAGGAATATTTATCTTAATAATTTTTTAAAATTTTTTTAAGTGAAGGGTAGTTGTTTTGAGGTACAAATTCATATTGAATAGTAGGAGTCAATGAAGGTGTTCCTTCAACTACTAATCAAAACATGATAATCATGAAGGGTCGTGTAAAGGATGGATACTTCATCAACAAAATATTGTCTCAAATACTAGGTTGCAAGTTTCCTATAAACACTTTTTAGATGTCGATGTCGAGAAGACTATGAGAAATTTGTGAGTAAAGGGATTGGTATTGTTTTATGAAGCCTGCTAGATTTTCCTTAAGGTCCTTGTTTACAATGAACTAAGTTGATTAACATCACTTGAGGGCTAATTTTTTCTTGAAAATGTTGGATAAATGCACTAACAAGCTATGTGAATGAGGTTATTCAGTTGTTTGGTAACGAGAAAAACCATTCTAAGGCCATGTCCTTCAATGTTCTAGGGAAAAGCTTTGCTAAGATCATATCTTCAAAAATGAAATCACTACATAATGTGGTGAAAGCTGACACGTGGTTGTTAGGATCTCCTTTACCATCATACTTTTCAAATCTTGGAATTTAATATTTGGAGGTATGGGTGTTTTAAGGATGAAAAACAATAAAGGATTATGCATGAGGTATTGTGGAGGTTTACCATATTGATTTTGATTTAAAATTGAATTTGTTATTAAAGAGATGTCACATTTTGTAATAAATTTTTTATGACTGGATCATTGGGTGACATTTTTTAAGAGTTTATTGAATAAGGTGAACTAGAATGAGTGACCAATGGGTTACTATGTTACACACTTATGAGAGGTGATGAACATGGTGGTGTTATAGGAAAGGTGAAAAAACTATAGAGATTCGCATTAGGAAACCCTAAGCTTGGATTTAGGCCATTGGTATATTGTACATGGTTGATGCTACAACTGGAGGTGTAAATATGTGAATAGAAGGTATGGTTGTGGGGGAGGAAACCTTTTTTTCCTACTTGGTTTTGAGTGTTTGTGAATGCTTGAGTGTAACTAGCTGTCATAGGGATGTTAACATGTACTATGTGAGCTAGACTACACACAACTTTTATTCCTTGAGAATTGTTTATCAACTTCTTAAGGTTGTCCACAATAGGCACTGTCTCTCTAGCTAAAGGTTCAATGCTTAGAAAGTCTTGAAGACCTTACAAATCCTTATCCAATTGTTTTAGTTTATCCTCAAGAACATGGGCAATAGTGGTCTCTAAGTTCACATAAATGTCGGATTGCAAGGAGGTCATAGATAATGTGTGGTTAGGGATAGAATCCAAAATGGATTGGGTTGAAGCCATACCTTATGTAAAAGATTTATGCGACTCATACTCCATAACATATGTGGTTATAGCACGAGATGCCATAAGCCTGAGACTACGTCTCATAAGGGTATTAGTAGTAGGACACTAGGTCGTGAATATCATATGAGATTCAAAACACTTAGGTAAGCCTAATATGAAAGGAAAGGTACACAATAGTCACAACAAATCAAATAGAGTGTAGAATCAAAAAGAAAAACCACATAGAAAACATAGAAACAGACCTGTGATCCAAATATAGGTGAAATTTGATAGGTCTAGGGAGTGATGTGCCCTAGACTGGCAAGGTATTTTTACTGAATTTAAAATTTGGATGTGTTCTACAGTGTTTGGATACCCTATATTGTGACTGTGCATGTCTAACAGTAAATAAATTTCGAAAATTTAACAAAATTGTGATTTTACAATATGAAATACAACTATGCAAGCAATTTTCAAAACTCTCAACCAACAAATGTAATTGGAAATACAATTTTCAAATTGTAAAGTACAAAAATTGACTAATCCTAACTTGAAAAATTGAAATCATTTTATATTTTTGCAACAATAGTAATACACTTTTTCCACTTTTTCACTATATGCATATGCCTAAATGAATGCTTTGAACACTTTCAGATATGATATGACCTAATGCAAATTTACTAATGCAAGCATGAACTAGATCTAGTTTGCAATGAAAAAAATTAAACCTAGATATCTTTTGGATGAAAAATGCAATGCAATTTTTTACTTTTTCAATGCTTTTTATGGTGAATATGCATGCTTAAATGATGAATGCAAATAAATTAAGATCACACTCAAATTTTAAAATGATATGTTTAAGATTTTAGATGGTTTAATGTGTTTGAAATAGTTGGGTTCACCAAAAAATTTGGTTGGGAAAAGGGATCTGGGGTGTACACCACACTCTTCCAAATGTTTTGGAAGGATTAGAAGTGATCTCAAATCCACTTGACTATAGAACATGGTAGGAAGAGTTAGAATGGCATATTAGGGTTCTAATCCTTGTTTTATTATTATTAGTGTTGGTTGTGATTTTTTGTGGGGGGATTGATCTGATGTTTGGTAAGTTGAATAAATTTGAAGATGTAATGATCTAACTATGTAAACTATGAAAATACAACAATCTATTATGATTTCTAAGAAATTGAATGCAAGAAAGCAAGTACATGTTCCAAAAATACAAAAGGAAGACACAAAGGAGCTTGGGGTATAAATTTTGTGACGAATCAACTGGTATAGGGCATGATATGCCCTAGACTATCCTCCTTATTTTAAAGGTTTGAAAAATACAGGCCTGAGTTCCCTAGTTTGTATCTCCTATTCTCTCAAGATCATTGTCAGAACTTCATCTGTTGATGAGAAAATCTAGTTTCCATGTCTTGACAACTTGTAGGGCTTAAAATCATGAATGAGAAATTAGTCTTTGTCTTCCTCCAATTAGCTTCATATCTAAAAACCTACACACATAAAATATGGGGAAGGGTTATGTCATATAGGGGCTTGCCTAAGTCAATCCTGTTTTGTTATTTCTACCTCCACAACAACTATGATGATGTAAAAAGATGGCTTACCCTTGATTGGGTAGAGGCTAAATGATAAAAAAGTAATGAATTGAATAATGTTGCAACTCACCACTCAAATTTTCATTCCTATATGGACTGAAGTCATGTACTCATCACCTTCAAGGAGAATTTGATAGCTTGATTGAAGTTATGCAATTGTTAGTACTCACAAAAAAAATGATCACAAAACATGAACAAACTTACATGAAAACATGATTGATGATTGGCATGATGATTGACATGAATGAATGCTACAATAATACTTATAATTCTACTCTTGACTACTCAATTTTCTTAATCAGTCTTCTTATGTGTGCTTCTAGGATTTCAAATGATAAAATGACTAGTGGTTATATGAAATTCTTTTGATTTCCCAAAAATCAAATGTGGATAACCAACAAATAAATTCAAATTTTCCAATAATAAAATATTGACATTGACATATTCAAATTGGAGTCAAAAAGAGGTGGTCTAGGGTATAGGACACCCTAGACCAGACCCATTCTTTTTGGAGCCCAAAGTGTCAGGGGCTAATATTGAATGCTTATTTTTGTTTCTCTTGTTTGATTTTCTAAGGATGTTTATAAAATGGGTGATTAAATGCTTAATTAGGTCCAAGCACATAGGGGGAGCTAAACCTAGTGTGTAATCGTCAAAGGTGAAAATTTTCAACACTATAGTCATCTCCCCCCATGTCCCTTCCCCTACAATAGTCTTTATATTTCTTTAGGAATTTATCATTTATGGTTCTCTAGCCAGCTATTATATTTGTTCGGCCTAATCCCATAAACCATCTCAAGGTAGAATCCTTGAGTGTTGCTAGAAAATATTTAATTGGTGTACATTTGTAGTGTAATCATAGATTCAATAAAAAACATTGGTTTCGAATAAGAATGTGTCTAGGTCCTTCATGATTAGGCCATGAAATTTTTGTAGGGCAAAAAGTGGGATGCTTTTCATGGCAACATGTCCTATTTAATCAAAGGTGGGAAAATGAAAGCTAGTGGTTTCAGGAGGCTCCTCATTTGTTGCATCACCCATTGTGGTATTATAGTTTTGCTTATGGGTAGGAAGGACTTGATAATAAGGCCCATTCGACCCTTTATTTGTGACAATTTGTGGGATAGCTCCATGAAACTATTCTTAAAAAAATTATAGGTTCACTTGCTTGTTCCATCGTAACATCTTTTGCTACTACTAATACCTCTTCTTGATTATTGTTATACAAAATGAATCTCCCCAAAGGGTCTCTTCTCTACCACATGTAATGTTTTAGAGCTAAAGTGTTCTCCTTCCTACACAATGTTAGTGAATGGTTTGGTAGTTTTGCTAGCAGTTACAAATCCTAAATGTTGGAAATACAATTACAATCCAAGGAAAGTAGAAAAACTAAATCAAGATACATAGTTATTAGATCTTGATACCATCTATTGCAAGGTCACCAAAAATGTTGAGCACCATAAATTATCAATAAACTTGATGTAGCTAAGTCTTGCATACAACTCAACAGTCATCACTATCACATATGAAGTAGCCTATTGACTATGATCTACTTCATTTATCTTATCACACCTAGGGACATATTATTATTAAATGGTAACATTATTGTATGTATGAAAATAGGATTTTGGGGATTGACTTATAAATTTGTGTATAACAAGAAAACATAAACCCTGCAAATACAAGAAACTTTGTTCTTGCTTACGTGTTTGCTACAAATATTATAGGTTAACAATTGCTACAAGTCCATTAGCTTACCTTATTGATGATAGTAAACTACTTATGGAAAGAAAATCTAATTATGATTATGAAAAATTATAAACATAATGAAAGATTAGTCATAATTCACCTCAAGTTAGCCCTTGCTTGGGTCAATTGCGCTCCTTTCTTCTTCACAAACTATTAAATAAATAAAATAATCTTATAAATCATTACATAAAATTAATTGATATGGAATTTTTTTTCTTTGAATTATATACTAAAAAATCTAGTATAAGCTCATAGAAAATCTACATCTAGATATGTTGGATCTCTAGATTATATATGGACCCTTTCTTCTACATGTTTATGGACGTTTAACAACTATTCTATACTTGTCTATTGACTCCTTGTTATATAGGAGGATTTTATTATTTTGAAAATAGAAATATAACTAGGAAACTAAATATAATCAATTATGAAGAAGAGTAATCTACTACACCATTCCAATCTATGCATAGGAAAAGCAAGTTTATTGAGAAACATGAAGACAAGTGGTGTACCCCATTTGATCCATGCCTGATGTTTGCTAGAGAATTGACATTATGTACACCACCTATTAGATATTATTCCTTGCTTTGTTGAGATTTTTCCTTAACTACATAGAAGAATTTATTTCTACTAAATGGTTGTTAGCAACTATGATCCTTGGTTGCGAGCACTTGTGGCTTTGGTTGTGGGCACTTGTGGCTTTGGTTGTAGGTTATCTTCCTTATTTTTTGTAGATAAAAGTTAGCTTCACAAACAATATTTACTCTAAGATTATTATTTAATCAAAGTAACATGCTACAATATCTTAGAAATAACTCTCTTAACACAAACATTCATTAAAATATTATAGGTTTGATATAGTGTTATTACCAAAATATTTTTAATATTCTTAAGTATGGGGCAACAATGTCTTTGGAAATTTTCTTGAAATAAGAAGTTAAAGAAATAAATGAGGACACTCATTAGATGACACTAGATGTACCTTGGGAAAAGCCTCTCAAAGGAAA
Organism: Sequoiadendron giganteum; assembly: GCA_007115665.2. NCBI lineage: Eukaryota > Viridiplantae > Streptophyta > Pinopsida > Cupressales > Cupressaceae > Sequoiadendron > Sequoiadendron giganteum. The sequence continues at coordinate 663,331,643 of CM021100.1, forward strand.
AACCTAGCCTCCAAAAGCACCCACATACTTAGTGTATTATATTAATATAATATTATAATACACTTGTTGAATCTCCACACAAGATTTTGAAACATCAATCATCCTAGTTTCTTTCCTCCATGTGAGAAAGAAAATGAGAACTATGTAGTGACACATCCTATTTCATATTTTCATATATGCAACCTACAAGAGATGCTTAATTCAACCTTAGCTAACAAGCCAAAGGTTAGACAAGCCAAACTCAACAACTAATCACATGTTTGGTTTTATAGATAAATATTTACACAAATCGTTGAGTGGTATTACATAAAGTAGGTGTCTCAAAACCATGAGCTCACTAAACTATGACCCCAAATTAAATATTTGGTATCGAGTTCTCTCAATAATAAATATTTCCCAACTATGACACACACATTAATATTTATCCCAATGACTCATACAAAATACAAGTGTCCCCAAGAATGTCTAACCCATGTGGTATCCACATCTCTAAAATGCATCACAATTAAATATTTATTTTATATTATTAGCATTTATTTTTACTATGCAAGGTGTTTTAAAAACCTTTACCAACAAGTTGCATCTTCGATGCTATTAACCTTCATGTGATTTCATTAGCATTAGCTTGTGTCACTTCAACAAAAAATGACTTTGGTAGCAACTATGCCTTCGGTAACCTCTAGGATGACTTCAACACCAAGGCACAAATGATAGCTAATAGTGACGATTCTTGATGACATGGACCCTAGAAGACACATGATTTTATCTTTTGTTAAGACCAAGTACTTCATGTCTCCAACTTTTCATTAGTGGTCATGTGATTTTCTTGGTTGCATTTTTCTTCATTAGCATTTGATCAATACTTGGCATGCATGTGTTGAGTTACTGTTCTTATTCTTTTGGTGTTTATTCCTCTTATTGGGGGCATTGTGTATTTATTTCCCATTTGGGTGGGATTAGGGCTTTAGTCATTATCTTTTGGACAACTATTATTTCTTTCCTAAAATGAGAGTTAAACTTGTATGACATCTATTTATTTTCTTAAGGTGACAATAATTCATAATTGTATAGGTAGGTGTTTTTATTAGGGTTGTTTATTGACAGTTATGTAGATCATTAGTGATTCCTCATTGATAGATAAAATGATTACCTATGGCCAATCAACAACAAAAAGGACAGAGTTGATAGTTAATGTGGTGATTTAGAAAATAAAACCACTGATCAATGAATGTAGAGCAACAAAAAAAAGAGAGGGTGCAATTGTTGGCCCCATGGTTGCCATTGCACCAAAAGGTTGACTTGTTAATGCTCGATACAATTGCCAGAGTTAATGGATCCACGAGAGGTGGTTAAGCCATGTCACAAATCTCAAGGGGAGTGTTGACCATTTGCCAACAATCTCCCCCTCAGTGTTATTTGAGGGGATTCAAACCTGACAACTTTGGCTTTGATACCAATTGTTGGCCCCATAGTTGTCGTTGCACCAAAAGGTCAACCGATTAATGCTTAATACAACTTCCAGAGTTAGCGGATCCACGAAAGGCAGTTAAGCCATGTCACGAATCCCAAGGGGAGCGTTGGCCATTTGCCAACATCAACAAGAGAGGGGTAGAGAGAGTAGGTTCTTAAAGTGACCCTTAGACCATTTGCTCCAAAAAGAGAAAGAGCATTATAAAAGATTGAGTAAATAGGGGATAACCCAAATATAGGACATTTTATTCATCCTAAACATTGAGTAGCCCATTTTTCAATTTCAATGTGTAAAAAATTTTATATTTTTTACAATCTATTATTAAGCTTATAAGAACAAATTTTATATTAATAAAATTGAAATCACTTTTACTTCCACCTAACATATAATTTATTGCAATTGTAAATCTCTATCACATTATATTACCTTTCATAGATAAATTTTGATGTAATATACTTTATTTTGATATATATCTTTTATTTTAATATTCATTGATCTTTCAATTAAATTTTCTACCCCATCCTAATAATAAATATGATCTCAAAAATTGATGCAAATAAAATATAATAAAATCCAAGAGCATTTTGATTAAATTATATATATTTTTGATTTTCTCCTTCTTTGACTCTCGAACAAGGAGAGACGTCCACGGGCCGAGTTCAATCAACTGTCAAACTTGCATTAGCAGAGCTGTAAAATCAAAACAAGTGGTTTTAATTTGGACAGAGTGATGTGAATGAACGAAAGTGCAGATCACATTTACACAGAGATATCAAGGGAGAGTTTTCCACGTAAATGCAAGAGGAAACAGCATGAGGCAGTTAGAAGAGATCCAGCAACAGGACAAGAACATCAACAACTACACTCGGATCTCTCCTCATTACGATGATCTTGATGTTCAGAGGGATCTCAACGTCACACAAATTGCCATTCCTGAGGTTGGTGCTCCTTTCAGATTTTCAATCACACTTCGAATTCTTTTTTCCTTCAAAATTTTTCAGATTGATGACACACTGACATTTAGAATCATTGTTTTCATAAAGCCCTGCAAGTATATATAGATCAGAAGGGAGGCGGGGATCTTCCCTACCTACTAACACCGAAACAATGCGGCCTCTCTGATTTGGGCACCTTAATTTTACTATATAATGATAAACCCCGTCGCTGAAAAAATGATTATCAAGGCACATAAGTTGGATTCGGTAGGTCTTAAAAATTCGGCATGTTATGTCAGTAGAAGAAGAAATATTGTCTTTCTCTGACAGGCGCATGCTGTACCTTGAAATTTAAACTCATTCGATTTGTTTCCATTCATCTTGAGGCTCGTTCTTGTTGTCGTCTATATTGTTGGAATTTAGTTCAACCGAGTTGAAATCTTGTACAGGGCATATCCAATTTGTCTGAGATTTTGTTAGAGACAAGCACACTAACAAGAGAATAAAGGGTATATCTTAGCACATTACAGGCTTTTCCTCCTTTTCTTAAGGACAATTCTAAAATATTTGGCATATCGGCTGCAAAAGGAATAAACATGGTTGTCCTAAGGACAAAATTTTAAAAGATGTAGATCTACACAGTTCGAATACCTATTGGTGAACAAAGAAATGAATGGCTATCTGGAATTAAGTATCCTTTTCATTGAATATGTAAGTTTACTGAAAAACATTCAAGTTCGCAGGACATATTATTTTAAACTTTTTAAAGTGCTAAGTTTGTTCATTGTATTACAAGCAGAAAGATCTTCAATAAACAATGCCATCAATCCAAAGTGCAAACCCTGTAGAACAACAGTATTGCACACCCTTTTAAACAACTTTTCCATTATATTGTGAGAGGCTGCTTCCATAACTCCCACATGTACTCTATAAGCAAGGTAATAGACTTAATCGTGATGTAACCCAAGTCATTTAGCCGGTTATTAAGACATTTCTCCAAAATCATTCTACATCAGTACATCCTATTGGTGGTGTCCATACAACAGAGCCAAGCATTTATAGGAACGGTGTTTGGAGCACAACACCTACATTCACAATGCGTGGAGCATGAGTACCCGCATACATCTGTCACACAAATCTTCAAACATTCATTGGTTGCATAGTGAAGAGGATCATTATATGTAGTGTTTAGAGAAAAAGATTATCTAGCATAAGCAATAATGTCCGACAATGACTCCCAAATGTGCAGATAAAGTTTGTAAATCTGATTAAGGAGCCGATGCATTCCTAAAAGTCACAATCGCTGATTAACACCATCACATTTATGTTGTATGTTAATTGGAATTAGTTTATTTTATAATGGGTAACTTGAATATGTATACACCTGAAAATGACCTTATTAAATGTTGTTTTGGCAAGACTTTTGGGTACATTAATCTCCCAAATCGAGATTGGGGTGGGTTGGCTCAAGTGCATGTTGAGAGGTATTTTGTGCCTTGGATGCCTTTCCCTTTGTCACCTTCCTTTTTCCTTACAATTGTCCTTAGCCTCCTTGTTTGTTCAGATCGTGTCTTTCTGATCATTAATTAGATTTTTTTTCTCTTTGTGATGATGGATCATACAGTTTGATCCAAAACATTGATTGAAATTTTTTAAAATTCTCACACAGTTTGAACCAGAACTAGAAGTATTCTAGTTTATCTTCATTGGCTGTGGAAATATAATGTCGATTTCTGATCATTGTTATGCCTTTGTGTCATCCTTTGTTCCCTCCATCTTATCCCTCCTGTTTTTCCCTTGTTTGCTCAATATATTTGATTTGAGCAATGATATTTTTGTCTGCCTACTTGTCCCTGTAATTTCATTGGCTGGGTTGATGATGTTGCTTTTGTCTCCTATGCCTAGTCGACATCACCAGCCAAGCGAATGATGCCTACTATTTTAGAAATACAATTTTAGGGTTTGGACCTGTTTATATGGGTTTCCCTTTTCCATTTCCCAAAGAAGAAATAACCAATCTCCTTTGCTTACAGTTGCATAACTTTAAAATAATGACAAGTTGCACAACTTTAAGACCTGTTGAAGATTCATGGATAGGAGATTCACCTCTGATGTATATGAAGTTTCTAGATTTCCTAGTTTCTGCCCATTAGGGTTTCTTTTATATGCTTCGACTTAACCTACAACCATCTCTCCACAAGCTCTTAAGTGAATGGGAAGGTAAAATGCAACTATGAGCCGATCTTAGGTAAAAATCTCTAACCCTATCTCTTTCATTTATGTAGTTATGGTTTTTTATTGTATGCTTGTTACTTTATTGATGCTATTTATTTACCATATTGCCCTATATTTAGCCCCTGGCCTAATCATCCTTTACTTTACCGCCTTACATTTAGTACTTGGCTTAGCTGTCATTTACTTTGTTGTCCTTTTATCTTGTTTTCCAATTTGTTGTCCATCGTGATATCTTACATAAATTGTCCTTGTTGTGTGTCTGCTAAGAGAGATCTTCTACCCTTTTCTATTTAGATGTTGGTATTGTTAAATACCTTCATCTTACTGTACATAGTAATTGGTAACATGACTTGAATCCTATGATTGGGTCATTTTCACTCTCCTTAAGGTAAAATCTTTCTTTTGGTTCAATTTTTTCTTTTGGTCAATCCTTTGCTTAACAAAAGTCCCTTGACTTTTCCTATCTTCCAAGAACAGATCCCTTTTGATACTTCCTCATCTCCCTAATTTTCCTTCTCAAATGTTCCTTGAGTTACACTCACACCTCTTTAGGTTCAATCTCTTGCCCAAGGACATTTAATCAACTCCCTGCCTTTGCCAAAGAAGATCTCCATACTATTATGCCTAGTCAACCTTAGAAGCCACTGCAATTGCTACCGGGTGCTCTTTCTACGTCCACTGCTGCCTTGTTGAGCATAGCACTCAAATACTTATCCACATCTGAAGTACACTCAATCTCTATTGGCCTACATACAACATTGGCATGCTTGCCCTTATTTTCATTTGAAGGTTTCAATTCAGGGTGCAGTTTTCAACACCTCTCTTTTGAGTGCACATCTTTATGACAGTGGGAGCAATGATATTTCCCTTTACTCTGCCCATTTGATTTACAGTGACAGTAGCATTCTTCTTTTCTTTTCCTTTGCCACAATCCTCATTTCTATTGCCACCAAACTGCTGCTCATCACTTCGCTTATTTTTATGGGAAGGGTACCCCTTCTTATCTAGCTCAAGCTAGTATGCTTGAAGACACACCTCATCTATGTTTTGGGGTTTGGCCATTAAGACAGGCCTCTTCATGTGTCCAAACAGCCCTCCGACATATTTTGTGAAAATCTCATTGTCCATTAGTATTACATCCTTATCCATTTGGACTGCTCTCTTCCAAAATTTGCTTGCATATACTTTCATGCTTTATCCCTGTGTTTGTTTAAGTAATATGACTACATGAGTTGCTCCTATTCATGGCATATGGGATGAAATTGTTTATGCAGCAGCTCATTGATATCTTCCCACTTGAAAACTGGCAGCACTTTCTGCATTCCAGGTAGTGTGTGTAACTCTCAAACCATTTAAGAGCATGCATTGAGAGCTTCATCCTTGCAAAAGAGATTTACTAATGAGGGGATAATTGATGAAGACTGAAATATACCTCCATCTGGGACACCCATTGGTCAAACTTCTTTGTGCTAATTTCCCCATCATAGGGTTGTATAAAATTGAAATTTTGGATTCTGCCTTGAAGAATCTTCCATTAGAGGACTCACCTTGCTTCATCTCCCTTCTTTCTGGTTCCCTTTTCTCCATGTTTTCTCTCAAAATTCCTAACTTGGAGATCAAGATCAGCATCATGCTCTCTTATCTATCCACCTTTCCTTTACTCTAAGAATCTGTGCAACAGCCTCTTTGAGTTTTTAAAACTTGGCTTCCCCATCATCTTGCCTTGCCATTCTTGCTCTTCTTGACCACTTTCTCATTCCAATCTTGGGCTCAAAAGGTAACAAATTCTTATCTCCACTTGATCTTATGATTGGCATGCGCTTGCAAAACATGCAAAAATCACCTTCCCAAATAGCCAACTGCTTTGACACCACTTGATCTGTAAGCAGGGAGGATATTCCTTACACTGCCCTCAAAAATCAACTCTCACGGAAACACTTCCAACAAATCCTCAATACACACACAACTTAAGCACATCCAATGGTCACCAAAACAACATATCACGTGCATGTCAAAGGAAATAATGCAGAAACATCACAAATACTGATAAACAAGTAAGAAACATACACAATAACGTGAACACACAAAGCTATCTTGGAGAAACCCTATTTGGATGAAAAATTCAGCCTTAGAGAGCAAACCATTCAGCTCCACCATGCAATAGTTGATTATAGATGCTATCAGAGCCACAATGGCTTAGTTGAACTACAACAGCAAAGAACTTAGAAGCTCTTAGGATACCTGCAATGTCACTACTACCAAGAACAGACCTACAATTGCACTTAGTACAATCAAGAGATAGACTAGAACTACCATACAAATGAGAGCCAAGCCCACACACATCATGGACAAGCAATATATAACCTCTCTTCAGCCTCCCAGCCTTGAGAAATGGAAGACCAAATGCCAAATTGGAAGATAAAACAACAGACTCTTCAAATTCCACATTGTGCCTGTGCTGTGGTGAAATTATTGGTTCCAATAGGCCAGCGTTTATGTATTTGCTAAGGCGTTTGTGCATTTTCTGGAGTGATCATGCATTTGCAATGGTCTGTGACACTTTTGTCCCCTGCACAAACCAATGAATTCACCATTTTAGGTATTTCAGTTCATTCTAAGATTTTCAACTTGTTTTAATGATTCCATAAGATGTCCCATACTGCCCCAGACTCTCCTCTGACATCATCACTGTCCTCAATACTCCATTTTATGATAAATTCAAACTCCTACCCCTGTGAAAACTTCTTCACGAACATAGAACACCTTGGCTTCAATGCTCCAATTTGCTTAGACCCAATTTTGTGGATCCACTAAGAGCAACCTTTTAAACTCTCTTGTTTGTTAAGGGGTAGCAGGGCCTTGCAGAAGAACATTTTTAAATTAATTTGAGGTATGAGTGAGAATATCATGAGGATTATAGAGACTGGTCCTGTTCCCCTCCATTCTTTTAATCAAATGCTTACAATGTCAGTTTAAAAGCAATTTTTGAAAGTACTGAGTGTTAGCATTATTTTTTATAACCCATTGTTCTCACGCCCTCTGTGTCCAGTATTGTGCTTCTTGGTGTTGAGCTGTAGTGAACTCCTGTACCAGCTTATGCTCTTTAGCTGCAATCTTATTAGGGAATCCCATCCTGTATTTGCTTTGGACCTCACTTATCTGTGCCATAAGGTTTGAAGGTGGGATGATCCCAAACTCTTAGCCTCTCTCTGAGATGTAGTTTGATAAGATTTAGCACTCCCATGAATTTGAACATCTGATGCCCTTGGGTGTCTTAATTTCCCATAACCAATGCTCAATAAGTGGGTGGAAATCAGAATATTGAAGTGATATAGCATTCACCATTTTGATTGTAGCAAGCCATTGGTTGGGATGAAGATTCTATCCAACTTATTTGATATATATCCTCTTTCTTTTCTTCTATTGCACTAGGTGTGAAGACTTTGGGCAAATTCAATTTCTAGTAGATGGGTGTGTTTTCTAGTTCCATCAAAGCTTTGACAGCCCTATTATTGAAAACCACTTATTGCTTATTCTCCTTGAGATATTATGTTAGTGAAATCACTAATAAATTTGTAGTGATAGAGCTGGCCAGGTTGTTGAGAATTATCCAGGTCCTAAGGTGTTCAATCAGGATTAGTCTATTAATCCCATAAGGGGTAACATCAACATTTATGGAGCAACAGAGCTCATGTATTCACGAGTTAAAATAAACAATGATTTCTCAGACTTGCAAGAGATGATGATGATATCCATTCTTTATGAGATCTAAATTAATTAAAGTTCTGGTTTCTTGACTGTATATGAGTTGCTTGTTGTGTCTTTTTTCTGCATATTTTAGTTTTTTCAAGGAGTCAGATCTGGAAGTTTCTTGGAGTAGGATGATGTCGACTATCTTTGTATTCATTTTTTCCTATGGAGCACAGCAAGGCCTCTAATGTTCCATGAGAGGATCCACAATACCCATATTTGGGTGGTGCTAATCGTTTCTATGTTAGGTTTTGTCACATTGCTCTTGGCTTTGGTCTCCCAGACGAGCTCCTTGCTATTAGATTTGCTGGATGGCGTTTGCATAATTGAATCCCTTTGGATCTGGTGATGATTCTCTTTCTCTTGCCGTGGATGATTTTGGGGATTTTGGGAATGAGATCATCCATCTCTTTGTGCTGATATTTTTTGACATTATGACCTCCTTAAGTGGATCTTGATATATCTGCAGTGGAGGTATATTGGAGAGGTTGTTTATTGTTTGAATTTTGAACTATTAATAATATCTTTCTTACCTGCTTTGGTTTTCTTCTTAAGAGTTTGGCTTGCAAGTTGCTCAGAAGTTGAGTTTTGAGCCTCCTGAATGTTGCCCATAGCTCAGTATCAAGATCTGCATTACAGCAAAAGGATTTGCCTTGTTTCAGTGAACTGCTGTTTTTCATAAAATATGTGTTTGAAATTTCTCATATGTATAATTGTTGTTTGGTTTGGTTGATTCTATGGAGAACACTTGGGGCCTGTTGTTGCATGTCTGCCTTGGTGTAGGAGTTTTCTTCTATCTAAGCTGTTGTCTGATGTTGCTATTCTATGTTGTTGATGTCAGGTGTTTGCTCAATGGGTTCTTGGGAAAGGAATACCCTTGCAGGTTGCCCATGTTCAGGGTAGAGTCTTCACCTAAATGAAATATTTGCCTAATCAGCGGTTCATTTCCATTCAATTCCTCCCATCAGTAGAATGCTTCTGTCAGGGAAAGGTGTCTCCAGATCTATTTTGACATAGATGTGGGTATAGTTGAGCACTGCAGGGCTTTTAATGTATTCACATATGGCTCATCCAATTTTTCTGCGAGGATTCCTACCAGAACTCATTTGGTAAAAGGGGGAGCCTTAACACAAGATAGAAACAATGCTTGGAATTTCCTTTGTTTGATTAGAAGTTGGGAATTAGTGTTTCGTAAAAATAGCCCAATATTTTCTTAAATCAAGCTACCCCTTGGAAAGTCTGATCCTTCTTGTGTTGGGAGTAGTTAACCATGAAATAGCCTTTGGGAATTATTAAAATTTATGCACAGCCTGAGGGTATTCAATTTTCCTTGACCCAAGCTTGCAAGGCCCTTGGCTCAGGAAAGGCTCCTAATAATCTACAGTTCAGAACTCATTCTTTGAAAGTCACAGTTTGTTTTCCGTTTCCTTCATAGAGTATCTGAGTTTACCCAAGTTCACAAGGCCCCTGGCACAGGAATGGCTCCTATGAATCTGTAGTGCAGAGCTCTTTCTTTCAATGTCACAGTTTGTTCTCCACTTCCTTCATAGGGAATCTGAGTTTATAAGGTGTGCCTGTTTGTAGATATAAATCCATTATCCTTAGAATTGAAGGAAAGGCCTGACTGTTCTCTGAGGGTAGCAATAGTTGAAGTTCAGCAGATCATCCTTGCAGACCTTATTGGGTCAATTTGAAACTGCAGTCCTGAAATTTGGATTTCCAAATAGGAAGTCTTGATAGAAGGCTATGGTGTCCTTGAGGGGGCAGGCCAATGTCGCACTCAGTCTAGGAGTGAATGGAGGACAGACATATCTGTAAGAAGGAGAAACTGGTTCGGATTCAGTAGGGAAGAGTGCATGGACAGAGAAGGGGAAGAGTTTAGTTTTTCTGGAAAAATATATTTAGATACATATTAGTATTCCTATTCAAATTATAAGAACCGTACATTTGGAGAGCATTATAAATGTAGGCAGAGGAGTAATTATGTCAACTAGGAAAATTTAGGAAAAGCTACACCAAGCACAAATTGCGGCCCAATATCTTGTTGAATCGATCAACTTACTGGTATTCCAAGAGTAATCCATTAACAGTATTCACTTAGGAATAAGTATTGCCAAAACAATCTAGTGATGGAAATCAACAAGAATCACTTTATTATTTGGATTCTTCACCATTAATATCTTCTGCAATGTACACATGACATAAACCAAAATTAACAAGGTGTTGGGATAAAAACTAAACCAACGACTTCAGTTAGTACACAAGTTGATTCGTGACTTAGCTAGAAAGTGTGCTGTATTTATGGGTTTTGTTAAATGTATTTGAAGATAAATGGAAAAGATTTTTATTTGTTTACATTTGTTTCCTTTTTCTTTGGTATTTAAATTACTAATAATTTGCATCCGTTCCCATGTTTGCTATTTAATATATGCATATTTTTACTCTCCTTGATTTCAGGGACGAGGCTTGAGGAAGTTGCTAGCTTATTTAGGGCCTGGTTTCTTGGTTGCAATTGCTTATGTGGACCCTGGGAACTGTGAGTAAATATCCACATACATTTGATCTGATTGGAATAACTTATTTTTATTTTTGTTTCTTTTGAAGACACTGAAGCATTTTCTTTTTCTTCTGTTACCTTCTTGCAGTTGAAAGTGATCTTCAAGCAGGTGCTCTTTATAAATATGAGGTTAATGTTCTATTTTTAATGGATGAAGAGCATTTTTTATTTCAAGAAAATAAATATACTGCATTGGGTAATTGATGAGATGGCAAGTGAATATATGGTACCATGTAGTTCATAATGTTATCCAATTTTTATTTATACAATTCCAGGAATGGAAATCGAACTGAATAAAAATGGACACATGGAGGGCAGGGAAAGGTTGTATTAACAAACTGCACCTATTTGACAATAATTTGATGCATATATTTACTTGGGGAAATTACCATATTTTTGCACATATAGAGTTATTTTGTATGACGACAAATTTGAAGCAAAAATCCCATGTTTCCGTCAAAGCTAAGAGTCATGTTTCAAACTTTGTTCCATTGGTCCATGTTTTTGTTTTTTCTATGTCTTAATGCAGGGAAATGAAAAGAACTTTTGGATGTGTTTAGAAAGGCGAAGAATGGAGATTGATTAATGGTGACTTTAAGTTAACTAAGGTAGGCACCAAGTTTGGTTGAAGTCAAAAAATGCAAGGCATGGAGTGTTGATCATTGGGCCTCTTGATTGAAAGACAAAAATTTCATTAAAAGAAGATTGCAACTGAGTGCATCAATTTCTGTCTAAATTCAAAATTACTGCACAATATCTTGGTGTGTCCTTGGACAGCAGAACATAAGGTTTCAAAATTCAAGAATCATCCAACAGTGATCAGCAGTAAACACTGATTAGAAGGAATAAGAAACTTAAGACAGGAATTGCTATCATACAGAGAATTGCTTGACAAACAAAAGTGAATTCATATTTTTGGATAAAGTTTGCAGATTAGTTTTTGGTTGCATGGCTTAGACAGAGGATGCAAAATTTTCAAAAGCAGTTGCATATAGAGTATTGTTGAATGTTTGTCAGGGCATAAAACAAATTCTATTTGCCAAAATTGTGACCATACTGAGATGTGCGTGGGAAGTTTCGTATGATAAAATCATGAGAGCACGTCTAGGTAAAGGAATTAGTTTCTTAAAAAAAAGTGTAAATTTTTGAATATGAGGGCGCACCTCTATAAAGAAAATATCAATGAAATTCTTACCGTAAATTCACAGGGTATAGGTGCATGTCCAGGTAAGGAATTTTGTTCAAAGTTTGCAAACTAAAATTGTTTGTATGGACACATGTCTCTGCAAAGGTCGACCAGGGATAATGAAAAAGGATTTTTCATGCTTTATAAAGATGTGCTTAGCAGAAGGGTTTCTGATTTCTGCTAAAAATGGCCAACTTGCTAAGAAGGGACGACTAAGCTTTATAGATGTGTTCTTTTCCCTGACCATTGATGCCTTTTCAAACAGTCAAATCAGCCATAACTATTGGCGTTTAGTTAAAAGGTTGGAGTCAGCTCTAAACAGTAAATTTGAAGGAAAAACCAGACTCCTTTAATTAGTCGAACGAGGGTAGAAAACAAAAGATCAATTGCTGGAAACAGTATTGATTAGTATCAATTCCTCCTTTCATCAGCAACATAGCAGTTGGGTAGAGCAGGGTTTAGTATCAGCAGTATTTTGACAACCTTCAGCAGGTTTGCATTTGCCTTCATTACTTTCTGTCATCTGCAGTTGTAATCTCCATCAAAGGCCCCCGATTATAGGGGTTATTCGTCAAAATCAGTAAGTTTTCAATTACCATCAGATAGTCCCTCATATTTACAGTTATCCATATGCCACTATTCCAACTGGGCTGCTATTATTTCCAATATGACAATATGACAAATCCATCAATCGATAATCGTTTTCAGATTCATATTAAGGTTTTGTCATGATTTCAACAAGACTTGTACTAGCCAAAAACAAGGTATCAGAAGAGATGACATCATTGTATTCCCTCTGAAAAGACAATTTTCAATATGCTTTCCAAGTTTTCAAGGTACAGTTTTGAGAACAAACAGTGGGAAACTCTTTTTTTTTTAAGAGGGGTAAATGCTTTTGTCCTGGAGCTATGAACCAGTGAGGTCACAAATGAGGGATCTCATCTCCGATCCCAACATAAACACTCAACAATAACACCCAAATGGGGTTTGAACGGTGGCACAACACCACATTTAAACCATCACACTGCCAGTAACGTCCAATAACGGCAAACAATGAGAAACTCTTCTTTTCATTCTTCATTCAAATTATTTCAAGGTCAATAACTTGATTTTCATCGAAGGAGATCACTAAAGAAATTTGGTGTTGCAAAGTTCTCAAAGTTGACAAGGGATAGATGCTGGAATTCATAGAGAGCAAGGTTGTCTGATTCAAGATGTTATCAGAGGGTTTGTTGAAGCATCAATAGGGAGAAGGATATTCAAGTTTACAACATCAAAGTGGAATTGTCAAAATGCTAGAGTTTCAGTGCCATCAAAAGATTTGCATGATCAAAATTTTTTATTAGAAGCTCTAGAGCCACATGTCATGAGGTCTATTTTTGGCCTGTGCTATTTTTAGCTGTTATCAATTTCGAGGAGATAAACATTTTTTGAGAATGCTATTTTTGGATCTCTTTTCATGCAAGAGACCTGAGTTCTTGTGTTTGTGGTATTCTTTACCAATAATTTAACTAAAGTGTTACACCCCGATTGTATAGCTACTATTGCATAGGCCAATTGATTGTAATGTTTGAATCATTAAGATGAATAAAACGTGTTTTTGTTATCAAAATGAATGTGCTCTATTTAAATGATTGTCTCATTTGATTGATACTTCTATCGATGTTATCCTTGATGAATGTTGCATGCATAGTATTGAATTATGAATATTCTAACTTAAGATGTTTTGTATACTGTTGATGTTGCGAACAAGTAACTGTCGAGATTGTATGTCTATGGGTGCAGGTACATGAACCATTCCTCCAGGCGGAGGGGGAACATCACTCGGGAGAGGGGCTTGGTCGGGTAACTAGTAAAGTAAATCAATTGAGCATACACACACTCACCTTAGACTAAGTAAACCAAGTCAGTTTTGTATGAGTATAAGGTAAGTCATTCATAGCTTGTATGTCTTGCAAGTAGAGGTCTTGATTGCTTTTGTGTGTGAAGTTTATCCTTGTGCTTGATTGTGAGATTATGATCATCATGGTGGTATCATGTTTGGATGTGAATGTCGGAAGTAAGCATATAAACACATGTATAGTATATACACGTATCTGTAGGTATAAACATATTGATACAAGCGTAATTGGCTAATGGACTTGTCATACGGATGTATCGATATGATATACGTACGTATACGTGTACATAGAGGATTATACTGCAATATATATATGTTTATAAGCATACGTCCAATAATGTGGAAATATTAAATATTTGATCTGGAATTTATATATATACTCATAGATATATTTATTGAAAGTACGCTGACTGGCTCGCAAAATATATATATAATCGACAATTATATATGTATAAGTATATATATTTATATATGTAATTATATATAATATTATTATAGTTATAGTAAAATATATATGTATTTTAAATACTTGCGTATTTAAGTATTTATATGTTTAATATTTAAAAGAACTATAATAATATTTATATAATAAAATATATAAATGTATTTAGCTAATATTTTAAAAACTCTGAAGTGTAAAAATTAAAAGATTTAAATCTTTTAATTAGAATTAATATTATATAGTGAATTTTTGGAAATAAAAGGTCTTTGGAAAATAAAAGACTTAGATTTCTATAGTCACTTGGTAAATAACATATAAAGTTACCATGAGGAAATAAATGATTTAAATAATGGAAATCATGTGAGGTTTATCGAATATTTCATAAACTAGAAATGAAGCTAAGTATTGCGAATTTCTTTCACCGTGGAAAAGAAGGAAAATACGCCAGTTCAAATATTTCACAAAGGCAAAAGTCGAAACCTTTGGAAATGGAAAAATGAATATGCACGGTTGCAAACGCACGTGCGCAGAGACCAGGTCGCGATTTATTAATCCGCCATTCTGGGAATGCATAAGGAAGCCTGGAGTTAAGGCCAGGTGGGGCGCATTAGGCAAAGACGTTTTCTTGCATTGAATGTTTAATCCGCCATTTTGGATGCCATTGTTGAGGATGCCTGTAGGTGTCTTTCAGCTGCATTTTACCATGTGACAGTTGAAATATTCTCCCTGGATAAAGGTCGAATCATCTTGAAATTGCTGAGTAAGTAACTAAATTGCTGCCACTACAAGGTTTGACATTTTCAAATATGTAAGGTGTCGATTCTCATGCCAAAAATGTAGCATGGCATGAGAATTCGAATCCTATAAATTGAGCTCTTCTCCTTGTCATTCTTACGATTTCACATCTTGCCATTGCAAAATCCGAAATTGCTTCATTAAGCCATAATTGCCATTGCCATACTGTTCAAAGCTTGAGAAATTCATTGTTGCATACTTACATATGCGCACTTGTTGTAGGAAACAATTTGGGAATTAGAAATAGTTTGCATTTCCAGAATTATACTCCATTGCCATTTTGAGCTTTAGCTTAAAGATTTAAATCTGGAAGGAGCAGTGACATTGAGGAATTTAATAAAGGAAGCAACAAAGGGAGCTGCCAGCCCGCTACTAACTGTATCAGAAGCAAATACAAGCAGCAAGGAGGCCAACTAAGGAAATAGGCATGATTGTCATATACTTAGTATCTTTGTTTTTAATTTATAAATAGATGGAACTGCATGTTTACTTTGTGCATGGGCTAAAAGAGAAAATCAGTTTTCTGTTTTTGACTGCATAGGCTAAAAGAAATAACTTGTTTGCTTTATGAAGGAATAGCTTCTCCGAATTACAAAGGAATGTTTGAATGCATTTTATAGAATTAGCTTGTGTGCAATTTTAAATAAGGGTAAAGGGGAAACTATTATTCCACTTCAATTTCGGAAAAGGAATTTACTTTGGATGAAATGCATTTGTGTGTATATTGCTTGATCTCCGTGTATGGAGAATAAGGATAATCTAGTTATCATATTCTAGGTACGATAAGAACAGAAGACAAGGTATATTCAAACAACTTAGAGTTTTAGATTAACTGAGATAAGCTAAGGAACTCCTAGGATAAAGATTTCCGAATCAGGAGAGAAAGAATGAATTACTTGTCAAGCTGGATCATTTCTAGTAAGCTAGAATGTCGTAGGTTGGTCTGGGATGATTGATTATCCAGTGAAGGAATTGAACCTATATTTGTTGTCTTAAATTAGATTGATGTAGGATAGTTTGGGATGATTGACAATCTAGTGAAGGACTAAGCCTACGCGTAGTGTAAGATAGCCTTAAGTCAAATCGGCCCTGAGTAGTGTATATGATAGATGACCTTCATTCGAAGTACTGAATGAGAATACTTTGGCCAAAGTAGTGAAAGGTACGACATCCACTTAGATGTGAGATAGTTGAGACTTCATTGTCAGTTCATCGTGATCCTTGTACTAGTATGAGATTGTGAAATAGCAAGGATCTAGTTGTGAATAGGACACAACACTATGCTCAGTTGGGTTGTCGTAGCCGAATACTCTACCAATCTCTTCATTCGAAGGGAGGGCCATCTATCGAATGATAGATGTGCGGGGGACCGCATTAACAGTCCGTGGTTGGCGGAAAAGCGCCTGAGTGATGTTTCTCCTCCACCGTAGGCGACGGATACACCAAGATTTGAAAGGAAGGGAACCTGGACCGTCTTACTACTATTTGTGCAAAAACTTAAGGGCTATGTATGTAATTGTTTTACTTTTGTACATTTATATTTGCAATGAAAATGGAATTCATGTGGAAATATATATTGTAACTTGCAAGTATTTATCAATAAAGAAAGGAAGAATTTTATTGTAATGTCTTTGTTACTTGTTACTTTTATATGTTTGAAGTGAAATGTTGGAAATTTTTATTTACCCAGTTTGGGGGTCGTTACATAAAGATTGCATGAGTTTAGAATTAGTGGATAGAATTTTGTAATAAAGCTTGCATTGCATGCAAGCAGTTTGTTCTTAGTGTGGAAGTCATAGTTATATTTTTATTATTTCTCATGTAATGTCTTGTAAACATTATAAGTAAGTGCTTTTAGCACTTAGTTTAGGATTTATTATTGTTGATTCAAAATTTAGTAGTCATTCAATAGAATTTAGTATGCCTATCTTGCTTCTAAATTGTTGTAGAAGTGTTTTTATTTTTTGTGTTATTTATGTTTTTATGAATTTAATGTCACTCAATAATTATTGAAAGCTTTGTATTATAATAGTTGTTAAGTTGGTAGTTGTAGCTCTGAATGCAATTACTTTGTTTGGCTTGTAATGTTTTTTTTGGGTTGTTGGAGGCTTTTATATCAAACACACATAATTGTTAGAACTACCCAATACAGAGCACGAACCTTAGGCTGAAATCTCTTTGGCAAAGATCCAAGGACTGAGGGGTATCCATTCTTTTAAAGTCACCTATGACATGATCCCATGTTCTTTGTATGTGTTCGTGGAGTAAATTAAAGTTGCAAGCTTTGTATGTCATTCCCCTCTTTTGATTTACTGACTCCTTGTGTATTGTTTAAACTTATTCAATCCTTATGTGCAGTTGCCCTATTTAGTCTTTGCATTTAGTTGAGCAACATAAGTGTGTAATTATAAGATTTATATTTAATCAAATGAGCATAGAAAACATCTGGACTTGAGCTCAAGTGGATATCAGCCTTTGCCCTAGGTGAATAAAAAAAAATAGTTTTGCTTAGCATGAACATGAAACACCCCCCCAAAACATTGTATAGATTGTAAATAGAAAGTATGCATTATTTAGATTAGGTTAGTTTTTTGGTATAGGGAGCTTCCCTTCTACTCTAAAGAGTGGTTCTACCACACATTTGTTTCATTTTGTCTTGCATTGAAAGGTGGTAGTTTACATGCTAACACAATTAATATAGATTTGTTTATTGTTGGTATTATTATTTTGAGTCAATATGAGAAACACACAATTTAGTTGATGCTTATTTTACATGGTTAGGAAAAAGTAAAACAAAGGAACACATAGGAACATTTGGATTTTTTTTAAAATAGTAAAGTGAGGGATATGGGTCCCTTGTCCTTTATATTAACTTTCAAAAATGTTTACATTACTGTATTTATTTGTATCCTTGATATGAATGTAGATTTTCTATTCCTACTGAGAAATCCTTGCACCAGAGTGCGAGGGAACCCATTACTAGAACATCCACCTACATACAAAATTGGATCATAGATCTTGTAGGCCAAAAACTACAAAAAAACTATGAAAAATACAAGACAACAATCATTCCTTCACTATGGATGGGCTTGCATCCCCATTCAACTCTCCATCTCTTTTTCTCTTGCTCTTGGTCCCTTGATCCTCATAAGGAATTTGTTTGCTAGGTGTGCCCTCTTAGCTTACTCTCAATCTTGGTGGGTAGAAAGGATCTTGAAGGGACCCAACAAAATAGAGAAATCGAAAAGTGGGAAAGTTTCCTATCTAGGGATAGTGAGAATTAGAGTTGCTCCACTTGCTCAATCAAAAGTCACAAACCTTGCCTCCAATTCCTTATATGAAGCCATTGAAACCAAACCTCTGAATTTTTCTCCCATGATTGACAAAACAGAAACAAAGTTGACCACTACATATTCTAGGGCTACATCCAAACACCCTCTGAATTCCACCCTTACAAAGCTCATAGCCAAAGCCCTTACTATAAGCTTGTCCTTCATGAACACTAGGAGGTTGGAAAGGAACATGGATGCCACCTTTGGGTTGACCTTGCTACGGATTTCAGTCTCCAAATAATTAACTCCATTTTTGAATAATAAAAATTATGGCTAGCCTTGCATCTGACACCAGTTCCTTGAATGCCATCTTCCACTTTTCAGAATAAAGGAAAAAGTTGGTCAATTATATTTATTGTGCCCCACTCCCTTTTTTTTCTCCACATGAAACAAATGCTATTTCTTTCTCTTTTCAACAATCATGCATTTATTGCTGATGCCTAGCATTTGAGTAGCATGCCATATGAGCAATATGTCAACATAAAATTGAAATGATGAAATGTTGTAGCCTACTATTGACAACTGTTTGTGAGGTTATGGAATGACTGGTACATAAAACACTTTTATGGTTTGGATTGGGATCCCAATTTCTAGATCTAAGAAAGACCAACCCAATGTTCGATGATGTTATAAATGATTTGCCTAAAAGGTTGTTTTTTGTTTGCTTCTCTAAAGCAATGGCCAAATGTGACACAATTTTCCAAAAGGGGCCAAGCCAGTCTGATAATGTTTTATTATTTCTAGTTGGACAAGACTTGATTATGCATGGCATTGATGATGACTATTGAATCTCCTTCATATGTATTTTCGATATTCCACATTTGGCAGCAGCTTGGAGACCCAAGAGAAGGGAATGAGATTTTGCTTCATTTTTTTTGTTCCCTTGACCAGTTTCTTAGAGGCTACTTCAATAAGGGATCAAGAGCAATCCCAAATAACACATCTAGCTCTCGAAGCTCAAGGGTAGCCCTTGGCATCTCCATCAAAATTGACTTTGAAGATTTTTGGAGTGGTGAATCCATTTCATAGAGCCCTTTAATGGTGTTTGCAATTGAACTTGTCTTGACCCATTAATGGGGGGATTATCTAGATTTTTATAAGATGACATTGCATATAAATTTTTAATACTTTGAACCCACTTTAGGCATGCTAAGAAAATTGTAGATTAAAATACTTGTCTTTGTTTACACTAAAATGCTACTCTTCTAGATAACTCTATTTGAAGAACAAAAAAACACACAAAACATGTAACAAAAGAACATAAGAGAACAACAATTATATTGCATTAGTAGTCTATTATAGCACAATGCTTGGTGTAGGGAGAACCTATGAGATTAGCACCCTTACCCCAACTGTATCATTACAGCAAATGGTTTTTTGATTAAGAACTATCAAAACCAACTATATGTAACCATATTTATTTGAATTCTATAAGGAATGCAAGTGACTTGATTTGTGAGTAATGCTCAATTTTGGTGACCCTCAATGTTAGATGTTAATGAGACCCACTCATGTATATATCTATGATTAGCTAAGCTTTTAGCTTATTTGAATTTTCATTTTTGGGTTTTTCTTGGTATTATCCATCTACCACACATTCACATTATTATTTTATAAAATTCTTTGCTAGATGGATAAGACCAAGAAACATCCAAAAATAGCTCTATATGTAATGTACCCATATTGACACCATGTTTCGTGAGCATCGGCCAATTTCTTTAGTTTTCCGAAGGCTTCCAAGTGAATTGGGAGAGTTCCAAGGTTCTTGAAGAGCTCAATGGTGGCTTTTCTCAGTGTCCAATGGTGTGTTGGCATTCTGTTAGTCCTTAGGATAGTGGTGATGGTCTTTGTAGCATTTCTGGCCATCTGAGTTGTTCTCCACATTTCTTGGAGAACACTGCTATTTTTAGTAAGTGCCTGTTTTGGCACTTGGCATCTTTCCTTGTCATCGACAGCTTCTTGGTGCGATTAGTTTTTGTTTCGGATGTCCCCTGGTGCTTTTTATAAAATGATTAGAATTATTTTAATATTTACACTAAAGTCATAAAGTAATGTTTTAATATTACTTTAGTGTTAAATATTATAAAATGAAAAGGTTATTATAGTTATTTAAAAAAAAAACAGAAAAAACAAAAAATGTTTTTTAGGAAAAGGCAAAAAAATGTTTTTTTCAAAAACAACGAAAAAACAAAATATGCTTTTTTGAAAAGCAGGGAAAAAGCAAAAAAACGCTTTTTTAAAAAAGTAGGGAAAAACAAAAAAGCGCTTTTTGAAAAAGTAGGCAAAAAGCTATAAAAGGAGGCATGGTAGTTCATTTCATGATGTTGAAATTTGATAACAAAGTGCTGTTGGCATGAGGTTGGATCCTTCAAGGCTTTGAGGACAAAAACCCTCAAGGTTTATTCTAGTTTCGGAGTTGAAAGATACTCCCTAGCCGGACTAGTGTGGCTTCATTTCAAGAGTCACCATTGGAGCTAATGGTGAAGCTTTCTTTCAGTGCTTTCAGTATGAGACTTTTAGGAGTTTGTTTGCTAGTATTTCCTAAGCTAATCCATTGAGTTGCAGATTTATTTGTGGAGTTTTTTCCGAGGGTTTCTTATGCTGGGCTGTACCATTGCCATACTAGGCTGTACCCTTGTTTTGGAGGTGCTCATTGGGTAATGTGCTGTGTGTCAACCTGCTGTTTGGAGAGTTTCAGACTTGCCATTTTCATACCAGGCCTGCTGGAGCAACATTTCAGACCTGATACAGTTCTTATGAGGTCATATTGTGAGCCCGGGGTGATCTTGGTATTTTCAGAGGTGCTCATTGGGTGACATGTTGTGTATAGACCTGCTGTTTGGAGAGTTTCAGACTTGTCATTTTCATATCAGACCTGCAGTTTGTCCTTTCAGTCCATTTGAGGGAGTTGTGGAGTTATTGGAGTGGTATATATATTGATATCTTGCATTGGGGTGGATCCTTGTTATGTTTGGTGTGGACTTTGAGTGGTTTGATTGGCTGGCTGTAGTATAACAGCGCTACACTTTCCATATCAGAGCTGAAACAATTGCATTTCGGACCTTATTCAGACCCTTGGGTGCCAACATTTAGGTATACTACTTGTATTCTTGCAAGGGGAACTCATCCATGTTGTCGGGTTCATTTTGTGCATCTCATTTTAATTGGGTTGATTGTATCGGGGTGTTATTTCATATTTCTATCTCATGAGCAGCTGGATTGTACTTGTTAGTATCATTTGTATTGAGCTTACATTGTAATACTGACTTGGTAGTACCATTCAATAACTTTTGCTCTATTTGGTTTTGATACTAACACCACTGAATAAGTGGCATTTCTATATTCCCGCTGAATAAGAGGATGAACTCTTGTTTCATGTACTGCTTGCTGAATAAGCGAATGATTCTCTTTTCTTATTAGTTTGCATGCCACAACATAAGTGGATTAGGACAATGTTGTACCCAAACCAAATTTTTTGCTTCATTAAGGCATTTTGCTTAAAGAGTCTAAACTTTGTTAAAATGATGTCAAAATACAAGTTTTTGGGCGGGTCAAGTATGGACTGAGGTCAGTGTCATGTTAGTCATCAACAACAATTGGTGAGTATCTAGAGGTCAGAACCTGAACCTGGGATCTAGAGCAGAACATGGATGATAAAGAAGCATTTCATAACAAGGTTATACTTCCACAAGGTCAATTCAGTGGCCGAAGGAGTGTTTTTCAAAGCAAAGATAGATGAATTTTCAAACAGAAAAAAGATCTATGCCCCTGTAGCCCAGGGGTGCCCTTCTTTTTGGAGGCTTAGATCCTATTGCATGTGTTTGTTAATGGATTCAATCTCTTCAGAATTAGCCTAGCTTTCTGACGAGCTATCGAGCGAAGATGTACGTAGTGCAGAACTCCGGTTATCAAGGTCAGAAGCGAGAGGTACAGGGAGAGTACATGTCACAAAGACTGTCAAGTTGATGATTTCTACGCCCCTGTAGCTCAGGGGCGCCCTTGAATTTGGTTTCTCAAATGTGTGAATTTGCAGATAGTGTCTTCCTGAGATCTTCTTGAATTTAGTCTGGCTTTGCAACGCATTAGTTTGCAAGGTGATCCAACATTCCAAGTGACCGTGACAGAGGTTCTACCAAGAACGTAAATCAAAGGATGGAGAAACGCAGTTATACACAACTGCACATCTGTAGGCTAGGGGTGCCTAGCCTTTAGGCTTGCTAGATGAGGTTATTTGC
The DNA here is from genome assembly GCA_007115665.2 of Sequoiadendron giganteum. Classification (NCBI taxonomy): domain Eukaryota; kingdom Viridiplantae; phylum Streptophyta; class Pinopsida; order Cupressales; family Cupressaceae; genus Sequoiadendron; species Sequoiadendron giganteum. The sequence continues at coordinate 663,354,481 of CM021100.1, forward strand.
ATTCACAGTCTTCACGAGACTTGTGCGCAATTACTCCAGCTATCCAACGAGTCTAGCCGTCAGCCTCCGGGATTTGGCAAACGCTCGTACGTGTGAGGTTAGTGTGAATGCTGAAAAGTGAAAGCAACCAAAAAATGGCTAAGTATGGGAAGTACACATCTCCTTGAAAAAGGCGCCCTTCTCTTTGAGGTCTTAGAAGCAGTTTTCTTAGTTCATCACCTCTAGAGACATCTCTTGTAAGTTGATCCAGCTATGCAGAGAGACAGACGGTGCGCGAATCGGAGCACTCCAGCTCCCGGTGTCAGGAATCAAAGTATGGTGTTCAGATGAAAGTCACACTTTTGTCAAAAGGGTATTTGCGCCTTCACAGGCCAGGGGTGCCCATCTTTTTGGAGTTCTTGATACAGCTTTCAGGTACCTTACATACAGTTGTTGGATGCAGAGTGCTTCCAGTCACGTAATGAACCTATCATCCAGTCAGTAGGGCTCATCGTTCACTGTCAACGACAGTTTGAAGCGTCAGATGGCAAAACAGAGAAATGACTGTCTGGAATCATTGCATCAATTTAATCAAAGGCGCCTAATTGTTTGAGGTGTCAAACGTTGATTTTAGCAGTTGCAGCTCCCAGCTAACATTTCATTCCCGCTATGCAAGCTTCACAGTGGATATCTCAGATTAGTCGTAGGTTCACTCAGTCACCCGGAAATCAGAGCTGAACATGGCCAGGTGTAACTGTGCAGTCAAGCTATAAAATAGGAGATAGTCAAAAATTCAGTAACTCTTGCAAATGGACGCCCAGAAGGTCAAATTTGGACTTTCTGGAGTCAATAAAGTTTGCCGAGTACATCTAGAGGCTATTTTTGGCTAAATGATTAAAATAATATTTTAATATTTAATTTTTGCATGCAAAACATTAAAAGGCGATTTTCTTCAAGGAATTAATTATTGGCGCCTCTTTTAATGTTTATTCATAAATTCGCATGTGAAGGTTATTTTAATATTATTTTAATCCGGAACTCAGAGTCAGTGATAGTTCAGCTGGTGGAGAGCCAATCAAATTCTTTCCTTCAGAGTTAGGGTTTTTTGAGCTTGCAGTCTTGCTTTTATGGGACGATTTTGTCTATTTATTGCAAGTATGGCGCCATTTCTCATTCAACTAGCTTAGAGAATTCAAATTTCTTCAAGAGATTGGTGAATTTTCATCAGACAATCAAATTCGAAGGCATCAAAAACATTCTTTTGCAGGTATAGGTCCAGATTCAACAACAAAATTTAAGGTAGAGTGGCGATTTTGACAGAAGAAGACAAAATAATAAAAATAATTTAAAAAAAAACTAAAAAACGTATTTCTTCTTTTCTAGAATTCTTCCATTTTCTTGTCTAGAATTCTCTCACATGTTCGAAGAATTGGCAAATTTTGGCAAAACAAAACAGCTGGATTGATTCAGTTTGATTTCCTCAGGCAAACCCATGTGCTAGAATTTTCAGGAAAATTTGTTCCAGAGCATCAGTTCTTGAGGCTTTGATTTTCTTAATTGAAATTCATTTGCATGGCTAGTAGTAGTCGAATTTTTACATTTCTGACGTTTTGGGTTGTCTTAGAATCATTTTATGAGGAAAACCCATATCTCAAAATTTTCCGTGAAAATTTATCTTGGACAAGCTATTTTTAGCCTCAACAAGTTATTTTTAGCTTTCCAGAAAAGTTGTCAGAATATAGCCGTGTTCACAGTCAACAGGCGAGTTTTTCAGAATGCAGTTTACTCAGCTCGAATTCAAGACCAAGTCGGTCTTGACTCATGACTTCATCGGGACAGTTGATATGAATCTACATAAGGTGCTTCTAGAAGTAGTTTTAGATCCACTCAAGATCAGAGATTCGATAATCCAGAACATTCAGCAGTCCGGGTTACTTGAGGCCGATTCCATATCTTTCTTAGTTCATTGCGTAGAATTCGTAATGTCTTGTATTAAGCATTACAATTCTGCTGCACGGGAGATACAGTCAGTAGATGGGCGTGTTATTTGCAATCTCAAACCCTTGGATATCGAGAGAAGTCTGGGTATTCCTCAGCATCCAGATGGTTTGGTCATTTCTATGAGTCAAAGTGAGCAAGCATTCAATGCTGAATTGGATAAGTGTCAGAGTAAGATGATAGAGAGGTGGCTGAAACAAAAAAAGACCAAGTTGCCAAACAATGTAGGTCGTGGTGAATACAAAGATGAGTATGCAATTCTGATTACACTACTTAATCGTGTCTCAGGTCATGCAGAGGCCAATAAATTCTACCCATGGATGTATTATATCATTGGTCGAATCATCTCCGAGCATCCTTCATCGGCGATGCTATTCACGAGCAAATCACCGGTTTCCTAGTTGCGCACCAGTTTCATGTGTTCCTACCTCGTATACTTGATCGCCTATTAGGGTCAGTTTAGAGGGTTGAACACGGTGGGCATACTCGTTGCACAGAAAGTCTATCGTTTCTATGATCAGCTCGAGTTCACAAAGGCTGAAAGACATTTCAAACGTGTGCAGGAGGCTTTCTTGACATATACAGTGAGAAATTTGGACCGGGAGTTGCACGTTCGCATTTTAGCAGTTGCTAGAGCAGCAATGGAAGATTGGGCAGATTGGTACATTTAGTTCCCTACATACACCTACATCCGTGTCTATGGATACACAGGAAATCCAGCTATGTTACCACGTTATCCTTCAGATAAAACAGTATTCATGGAGTTCCTGAGGCAGTTGTATGAGGCTCACAAATGTTTGCGCCACAAGCGTAAACAGGTTGCCAACTTTCCTTTGCAGTTCGAGATATATTGGTGTAAGACAACAGTTGATGCTAAAGCTGCAGGACAAGAATTAGAGAATTGCAAACTCAACTACCTGGTTGACACACACACATATGATCCTTGGGGACATTACGCAGCACGCCTTGGTAGTCGCTCTTATTATAAACCTACAATGGAGGATTACTGGGTGAATTGCGAGGATGACTTCGAGGTACGCAGACGCAGCTACAGTAGTTTCTCTCTTCCGTAGATATCTGTCTTCTTGGCAGAAGAGGTGGAAGGTTTGTCAGAGGATGAGGGAGATGCATTTCCTCAATTTTACAAAGAATAGGTTGATGGACAACCACTGCCGACAGTTGATTAGTACGCCAAAGAGTTCTCATCGGTGGAGAGGTCGAGCAGAGTCATCCAGAATAGTATGCTTTATCTAGAAAGCAAAAGGACCAGGAGGGTAACTATGCTTAGAGTAGAGCCGCCATCAGTGGGAGTTTCACTTCCTCGTCAAAACCCAAACAAAAGAAGAGGAGTAACCCTCCTAAGAAGAATCCGGTACCTAATAACTCAAAGGGAAGGGCACCCGTTGCTGTTTCGCATGTAGAGCTTGTCAGAGAAGTTGTTCAGAGTTTACCACAGCCTGAGGTTCAACCACATATGCCGTCACCAACACTAGAGCGGCCTCCAGTTCCAATTCACATTGATTTGGACTTGGACTCTCCACCTCGCAGTGACATCTCTACACATTCACTTTCATCAGATCCTCCCATTAGTAGTACAGATCATTCTAGTGGGATTAGTAGGGATTCATCTTGGCTCGAGAGTCAGCTAGGAAGAAAGAGGAGACAACCATCTTATGTGCTTGATCATTCAAATTTCGATCATTCTTATCAAGATGCGCCTGACAAGAGGATCAAGAAACAGGTTCACATTGAGAGGAATGCAGGTAAGGAGATCGTCATTGAGACTGCCGCGCCTCTAGAGGATAAGAGTTTGAAGGAGATGGAAGCTCAAGACTTCGAAGTGATCACAGTCAACTTCGGTAGAAGTACTCGCTAGACGGAGATTGATCTCCTACAGGTTGCTATAGATAGCGCAAGGGATAGAATGGTGAAGGATGCAGAAGATAAGTCAGCTCTCAAGGCTGAAATACAGCAGCTACGACAATAAATTTCTAGCCTTGTACACAAAACAGGGAATGCTGTCGCCGCACCTCCACCAATGTTAGAACCGCCAACAGAACAAGGTCAGCTTGATCACTTGGTTGCATATGGCAAGCGGTTAGATGAGTGGGAGGAGGAGTTTGTTACTAGAGGCCGCCTTGTACTTTCAGAGTTATACTAGTTGCAGTACAATGCACGTGAGATCTATCTACAACTTCAGGACGAGGAGCGTGACTTGGCTATTAGTAGACCCAGGGATGAGATCCTGATTGCCAACCTGGGATTGTCATATGAATCGGTCACAGCTGCAGAAGATAAAGAGGCTGTCTACACTTGGAGGACATAGTTGATCTTCAAGGCTAAGATAGAAGAAACAATAGCATCAGAGTTGGCTGAGAGCAGAGAACATGTCACTAGCGCACTTTGCTATGTGAGAATCTTTGTGTCGCAACTACCATGCCAGTATCAGCGTGTGGGTGGTGACTATGTCGAGCTTGCTGGCATTCAGTCAGAGCTCCAAGCACTCATTCACGGTATTTTTAGTGGTTAGACCATTGGCTGTAAGATGAATCAACTTATAGTCATGTCAGCATTGTTTGATGAGGCAACCAGGAGTAAAGGCGAGTTTCAGTGTTAGATCACTAGTGGAGAAGACATGCTACATAGGCATGGGATACTGTTGTTTGGTGTTTCTGCACAACAACAACTCAGACAAAATAAAAGTTATCCTATCTCTCTTGAAAGATTGATCTCTATGAACAAAGAGATAACCCCAAGGTCTCATGGGTGTTAGGTCATAACAATGCAGTAGAACAAACTCAATGATATAATGTGAAAATGCTAGTAATCACAAGGGGTCTTACGTACAAATGTTGGAAGCTCTAAACTCATCAGATTTTAAGATGTGGTGATGTTTTAATTTCTAGTTCTAACCAAATAATAAAAGAAACAACAAAAGATGAGGGTTTCAGAAGTCCTAATGTTAACACTACTTCCAAGATTAACCATGCAAATGATGAAATACTTGGAATGGACCAATCCCTTAAACTAATTTTTGTTCGACCCAGGCTATACCTGCAATCTTGCGGAAAACAGTGCAATCTTCTAAGGTGTTAAAGATTTTTAGGCTGTAGGCATTCATTCAATGAGATTGAATGAATATATATACAGTTGAACTAAGCACATGAATATGAGGTATAGGTTGACCTTGCACAACATTCCCACAATCAAGAAGCTGCCCAAGATATGAACCAGGGATTGCTACAACACTCCGGGCATTAAATTACAAACATTACTAATTAAACCTAAGATACATCCAGACATTTCCAAGTGATTTAAAGATAGGACAAGAACCATGCAAGATTATCCAATGCAAGAGAAGGCACTAGTCATAACACAATGTCTGCACTTTGTATTAGATCATCACATTTGCAACAATTCCAGTCTGTTACAACACTTGCTTGAAATGTAAAAACTAACTTCTAATCTTCTAACATGCTACTCTACTGCTAAATCTACTGATTACAAGTCTTTTGACTTAGTCTTCCAATCTGAATCGAACCTTTACAAAAGAGGCAAAGTGCCATACTTATAGAACAACAGGCTCGCGTGAACCAGAGCTAGGGTTTCTAAGAAGCTCGGCCACCAATCAAATCGGCTCCAACAACCAACAATAACTCGCCATCAAGTACTGAATGTAGCAAGGACCCCCCATCAGATCGATCTGAGATTGCACAAAGTTAGAGAACAAATCCTTGAGCCACACCCATCAAAAGGACTTCACCCACAGGAACAACAACGCGTGCGAAAGCACTGGCCCGAACACACACGATCGATCAAACCAGAGCTGAGCAAACGAACCCCAGATCGGACAAAACCAGGTTGAATCCACCAACCAAATCTGCTCGCCATCAATGAACACCAAACGCATTGACCTTGCGTGCAGGGATGGGTTTTGTGATAGCAGCCGCAAAGTACACTTGACAGCACCTGCAAATCATACCAAATCTTCAAAGTACATCCAACAATCCCATCTCGATCCAACCTGCAATCAAATGGGCCACCATTAATGCTCAATACATCACCAAAATCCAAGCAGGTCCATAGAGTTCCTAAGGCAAGAAAATCACGCACAAACCTAGGCAGAAGCGGAAGCAAAACCAGGCGGAGGTGGAGACAAAATAGGAACACGAACGGAGAGGAAAATAGGCGAAGGCGGGAATAGAACCAACCTTGGCGGAAGTGGAGGCGGAATGGGAACATGAAAGGAAGGGAAACAGGCGGGAACGAAACCGGAAACAACCTCGGCGGAAGCGGAGGCGGAACGGGACCAGAGAGGAAGGGAAGCAGGCGGGAATGGAACCAGGAACAACCCCGACGAAAGCGGAGGTGGAACGGGTCCAGAGAGGAAAGCAGCGAACCCAAAGGCCGAACACGGCAAAATGACAAAGACACGGGAAGCAGAGCTAGAACGGGAACGAAATCGTGAACTTAGCCAAAGTTCAAAGTTTTGCCCCATCCCGGTTCCGCGTCCGACAAAACGACAGAAAAGCAGGCCGCGGAAAACCCAAGGGCGGAAACCAACCCCAAGATCGAAGACAAAACAAAACGGCAGGAAAAACAAGAACGTGGGAGGTGGAGCCGGAACGGGAACAAAAACCGAACCGTGAACTTTGTGAAAGTTCAAAGTTCAGATCCATCTCGGTTTTTCCTCTGACAGAACGAAAGGGGAACCGAAGCAAAGAAAAAACTAAGGGAGGAAACCAACCCTTAGGACAAAAACGAAAAAAAAACGAAGAAGAATGCAAGGGAGCGGGAAGCGGAGCCGGAACGGGAACGAAAACAGGACCGAGAACTTAGCCAAAGTTCAAAGTTAAGTCCCATCCCGGTTCTGCCTCCGACAGAACGAAAGAAACAAGGAAAACAAGGAAAACCTAAGGGGAAAAACCAATCCTTAGGACCCAAACAAAAACACCAAGGGAGAAAACAGAAGGCAAAAGAAGACCACCCCAGAGAGGACATCTGCAAGACTCCAAGACCACCAAGAACTCAACACCAAGGCACCCACAACCAAGGCAAGCACCAAAGACCAAAACCCCAAGATTTTTCAAAGATAAGCACAAAAGAGGGGGCAAGCCACAGAAACGGGCCAAAAAGGGGAGGCCAAGAGAGGGTCCCCACTTTCAGTGGGGCGTGTGCGCAAAACTGCACAACAGATACTTCGTCGAAGCTTTAGTTCCCTAGAAAGTGACGTAGTCAACGACTTTGTGAATGGGTTGATTGCTCGAGATCAGGGCCAGTAGACTTCAGTTCTAGCCTTTCGGGATAGGCTTCATGCACGACAATTAACTTGATGCTTCTTTCCAAGTTAACTCGCTGTTTCACATCTCACGCATGTCTATCTTGGAAGTATCTACTTTCACTTGGAGTATCTTTTCTAGGTTTTTACGTTAACTGATGGTAGTATTCCAGTTAACTTGCTTTCAATGAGGATGTGCATGCTTGCACATTGTCCACTTAGATTAGATGTTTCAGTTAACTGATGGTAGCTTGCTAGTTAACTGTATAGTTTCCATTATTAGGGTTTAGCAATAAGATCTTGCATGCACTGCAAGACTGTAGTTGACTCAAGGTGATTTTAGGGTTGCCTACACCTTTGATGTCTATAAATAAGAGCTTTCAGCTCATTTGTAAATAACTTTTGCATGAGAGCAATATATGCTGTGCCTACCTTGCCTGTAATATTGCTTACTTTGTATCTGTTCATGAGTATTTGTTATGATGATGAATTGTTATGCCACTTGGGTTTCATGTAGTTATTATAATGAATGCTCATCTTAGTTAAATGGGGTTGCTGGTTTGATCGTTGTTGTAACAACCCCATCCTGGGATAATTAAAATTTTTCCAACATTTCACTTCAAACATATAAAAGTAACAAGTAACAAAGACATTATAATAAAATTCTTCCTATCTTCATTGATAAATATATGCAAGTTACAATATATATTTCCTCATGAATTCCATTTTCATTGCAAATATAAATTAGAGTACAAAAGTAAAACAATTACATACATAGCTCGTAAGCTTTTGCACAAATAGTAGTAAGACGGTTCAGGTTCCCTTCCTTTCAAATCTTGGTGTATTTGTCGCCTGCTGTGGAGGAAAAACATCACTCAGGCGCTTTTCCGCCAACCACGGACTATTAATGCGGTCCCGCGCACATCCATCATTCGATAGATGGCCCTCCCTTCGAACGAAGAGATTGGTAGAGTATCCGGTTGCGGCAACCCAACTGAGCATAGTGCTGTCCTATACATCTAGAACTTGCTATTTCACAATCCCGAACTAGCATGAAGGATCACAATGAACTAACAGTGTAGTTTCAACTATCTCACATCTAAGTGGATGCCGTACATTCCACTACTTTGGCCAAAGTATTCTCATTCAGTACTTCGAATGAAGGTCATCTATCATATACACTAGTCAAGGCCGATTTGACTTAAGGCTATCTTACACTACGCATAGGTATCGTCCTTTACTTTTGGATAATCTTTTATCCCAGACTAACCTACAACATATTAATCTACTAAGTAATTACACAAGATAGGTATATCCTGTTTCAGATAACCTACCTTTAAACAATCTACTTCAAATAGTTATATAAGAGAGGTATATCCTATTTCAGACAACCTACCTTCAAACAATCTACTTAGAAACGAAACAGTCTACAAGTGTCTTATACCATTCCTCCTAATCAAGAAATCTTTATCCTAGGAGTACTTTAGCTTACCTCAGTTATCCCTATAACTTAAGCTGAAAAGACCTTACTAGACCGCTAAGTTGCTTGAATATACTTTGTCTTCAGTCCTTATTTTGTTCATAGAATATGATAACTGGTTAACCCTTATTCTCCTTATATGAAGATAATACACTTAATGTGGTTACATAAATATGCCCTTTCACTCTTTCTCTAGAAGTAAATGCATTTATTAACATATTATCTATATGATTCTATTCAAGCGCTTGCCTTATGCCATTCAATTTCAAAAACAAAAGCCAAACAATCCTTTATCTAGTTCATTTCCTAGATTCAACACAAGTTTAAGCAAAGGAAAATACGATAAGAAATTCTCATGCCTGTATAAGCTTCTTTCCAGTTGGAAGCAATAAATTCCTTGGGCTACCAATGAATATAGCTGCGTTTCATCACCAAGTTGATTGTTTTCAATCTGTGATTCCTATTTTCAACTCTCAGTACTTTCTTCCTCACTGGTATTTCACTCACAGTAATATGAAATCAGAGATTTCACTTCCAACAATACTAAATCAGAGTATTTCTCTTCCAACAATGGTATCTCATAAAATTTCACTTCCAGCAATACCAAATCAGAGTATTTCAGAAATAGTGAAATTATAAATTGAAAATTGTGAATTTGCAGAAAGCAAATTGCAAATTGATACGATTGATAGGTCAGTGAGCTCCTATTTATAGAGTTTGGATTCTCATGCCATCCTACAGATTTGTCATGAGAATCGACACCTCTAACAAATTGAAAATGTCAAATTCATGGTGGCAGCAAGTAAGAACCTTACTCAGCAAAAATAAGATGAGTCGACCCTTCTCAGTGAAGAATAATTCAAATGGCACATGATGAAATTGATTCCATCGACACCTATAGGCGTCTTCCAACAATGGCGCCATTTATGAAATCTGGCGGGTGTTTATTCTCAGTGGAAAAAGTCCCAGGTTAATGGCAATCCACCTAGCTTTTGTTCCAGGCTTTTCTCAGTACTTCAGGAGCTGAGTTTTGCATTTTAGCGACCTGGTCTCCTTCCCGTGCACATGTTTGCAGTAGCGCCATTTATATTTTCTAAAGTTTCAAACTTTATTGTTAGATGAAATATTTCCTCCTCAATGTTGGCGTGATATTCTCTATAAAGTTCGATTTGAATATTTTGCATATAAACCTTTATTTGATTCAAATCGGTTTCCATAGTTTGAAATAAAGTCTTCATTTAAAATATAACTATGAGATATATTGGTTCTTATTTTATTTCAAATTAATTAATATATATATATTCTATTATATTAATACATATATTATTATTGTTTTAATTTTACTTTAATATTTATATATGTATATATATTTAAATGTTATAATTTAAATATACTTATATATACATATATATTTATTTCGGTAAAACTATAATAATAATAATAATAATAATATATATATATATATATATATACTTATTTAATTACATTTATACATAAATACACATTTACATATTATTTGGTAAATACGTATATTGCGACCTAGTCAGCATACTTTCAATATACCTATCAATGTATACGTGCATATATGTATATATGTAAATTCCAAGATAATATTATAATAATATTATATTCACAGGTAATAGGTAGCGTGTATATGTATATATATGTGTATAACCAATTATACTCTGCCTATGCACATATAACCAAACATGTTTCTCACCCAAGGTCACAAAACAATAAGTCAGGTTTAAAAGTAACATCATTCACAAAGCACAAAGAAGTAATCCAAACTCTTAAAGCCTATGGATGACTTATCAAGACCAACCTATTTGACTTAGTTCATCCAAACCTTTAGTGAAGTGTGTGTATGCTCAATTGATTTACTTTACCGGTTACCCGACCAAGCCCCTCTCTCGAGTGATGTTTCCCCTCCACCTGGAGAAATGGTTCATGTACCTGCACCCATAGACATACAATCTCGGCAGTTATTTGTTCACAACATTAACAGTATACAAAACATCTTAAGTTAGAATATTCATTACTCCATAACTTGCATGCAACATTCATCAAGGATAACATCGATAGAAGTAGCATAAAATGAGACATTCATTAAATGGAACACATTCATTTTGATAACAAAAACATGTTTTATTCATCTCAATGATTCAAACATTACAATCAATTGCCCTATGCAATAGTAGCTATACAATCGGGGTGTAACAGTTGTTGTATGTGTGTCTCGTCTATGCAATACACTACCCTAGTTGCTTACCTTGTGTTTTGTGTTTAATAAGCCTATTCAAATTGAGAAAATCGTTGTGCCACCTTGCTTTCAAGTTTGGAATCTGTACCTAAAGCTTATTGTGTGATATGTGTGTCAATAAACTTATTCAACCAAGAAAATAGTTGTGCCACCTTGCCTTCATGTTGTGAATCTTACCTGAAGTTTATCGTGTAATCACATCCCCGCTCCATTTCCTCATGCTTTGTTTACTTGAGGAAACTGGATAGATTTAAAGTAGTTAGTTCAGTTGTAGTTAATAATTTGTGAAACCAGAAAATCCTTAGCTGCAACGTTCTAGGTTTTCTTAACCTTGTGCCTCTTCCAGCTGAGATAAAAAAGATAGGATTTAGAATACTTTATTTTTTCACGCATATCAGCAAAAGAGGGAGCTTCCCCTCCTAATTTGAAGAGCACTCATTACGCAGTGTGCATAGCTGTCTATTTTAAGTTTTAACTTACACACTAGAGGTGTTAGTTATTACGCCAACAAATAAGTTTCCGCATGATGCTTTTTTTTTGCAAATTGTAATGCCTGCTGAATAAGTGGATGTTTACTTTCATGCTTTGGAGATTTTGTACTCACCCCACCGAACAAGTGGTTACTTCAGCAGTATTGTATTGTAACCTTACCACTGTATGCTCTCACCTTGTCCACATCGGGATCTGGGTGGTTATGAAATGTGCCCCTTAGTTTTTCTTGAATTTTCGAGCACAAAAACCAGCACAACACAAAAGATTAGCGTTAGCTCCCAAAAGATAATCAAACTGAATGTAACCTTCGTCAAGAATGTTCACCAAGATCTTATTGAAGGCAAGGTGATAGCATATGGGAAGGGATCGTTAGCATCAACTGGATTGAATTCAATCCTGAAAATGTAAAGAAGGCGGTGACCCGACCATGTGAAATCCACTCAACCACTTGTTCAGTGGGGGGAAGATAATTACAATAAAGAGCAATTCATTCGCTATTAGCAGGCATCCACATACAATGGGGATTCTTCACTTAAACAGTGGGTGAGAAATAAGAAATGCAACTTGTTCTTTCCTCCACACTGGCGGTAAACCAACCAGGGGTTACAATGTTTGAATTAAAAACAAAGTAAATGCATAAATGAAAATGATTGGAACAGTACTACTGTTTATAGTCTTACAATGTACAAAATTTGCTAATTACAAAGCGTTAATGCTAGAGAATCAATGCCAAATGATGAAGGATAATCTCTCACACCTCTAATCTTCTCAATTACAAGAATACAAGCCAAAATCTGTAACGACCCGACCTTTCGGTAAAATAAAAATTTCCAAATTTACATCAAACAAGTCAATAAACGTGCTAACAAGTCATTGTAATATAATTTTTCTTTCTTTTATTGATAATATATGAACAAGATATTATATTGAAATTACAATAAAGATTCCATTTCATTACAATAACTTCACAAGTACAAGTAACGAGAAAACATACCTTAACTAACTGTTGGCGTTTCAATTAGCACCTATGGAGTGCTTATTGGAAACGGACAGCTATTGCAAGTGTGTTAGTACATGCTCTTCGGATTATAGAGAGGAAGATCTCTCTTTGCTGATTTTCTACTATAAAAAAGGGGTGCACTAAGATTCCTATTTTTTTTACTCAGCAGTAGGACACAAGGGTGCATAAACCAATGCGTCGTAGCTAAGCTTTTTCTTTGGTTTCCGCAAATCTTAACTACGACTAACTAACTTCTAGACTATCCTACCTCCTCAAGATAAACAGAGCATGAGGGCGTAGGAGCGAAATGGTATGGTTGGATCACTTGAATCCTCTGTCTCAATGGAATATGCCCGAGGCTCTGAACCTTCGGATATATACCAAGATAGGGCTCGATACAAGCAAACACTCGTTACGGTAAACTGGATCTGAGACTTGCCAAGGAGGAGGAACCCCTATCCGAGGTGTAGGCTTGGAAACAACAAGGAACGATGGCTTGTCTAACAGGATTCCTGAGGAGGTGACGACACCTGTCCAAAGTCTAGGCTGCAAAACAAAACATTAAACAACATCATACGATAATGATCAATGACAAAATATCCAAGGAGGTGACGACACCTGTCCAAGGAGGAGATTGAAACAATGCACTATTTGAAAACAAGACTTAGAAAACACTCAATTATTTAGATCAAGCAAGTATGTGCCTTCTGATTTATTTCTTCAAGCTTCTCCAAAGAATTACAAAGGTCAGGACAACAAAGACACGAAATCACGCACAATTGCAATCAACCAACGAACTCTCATCCAAGAGTGAACAAATATAAACGAGCTAACTCTGGCAAATGGCGCAACCATTTTGCTAGCAAATAAAGGTTAAACAAATAAAGAACCTAAGGCTCTTATTTATAGAAACTCAAAGGAGTAGGCAACCCTAAAATCTCCTTGAGTTAACAAACAGTTCTTGCCAATCAGCAAGATATTATTTCTATGTCTAAAAGTAGGTGAGCAAACAGTTAACTGGAAATCTACTTCAGTTAACTGAAACTAAAGAAAAGTCAAACTGGAAGTCTACCTCAGTTGAGTCACCTTTTTTCTTAAAAGAGGCCAACCCAAATGAAGAGTCACCTAGTTTTGTATAAATACAAGGTGATGATCATTCATTTGATCATCAAGTTCATTCATCATAATTCACATTCCTAGAAGAAGTTCATACTTGAGCAGCAGATCATCATTTTGTAGCAGTAGACCGATTTCAAGGAGAAACATATTCATTTGTATCTTTGCATCTAGGAGAGGTGCTATTATTCATTGTATCAAATTCGGCATTGTGTTGGGCCTGAGTTGTAAGCAAATTTCTGCTCTAATTCCTTCAATATATAAGAGATATATTTGCTGGGTTTTTTTTCTCCCTCGAGTAGGAGGGTTTTCCTAGGGTATCTTGTTGTGTTCATTGTCTTATGTGTTGCATTTTCTGATTGCTTTCATGTGATGTCTCCGCTCTAGTCAGTTCTCGGGAACAGTGTGTTAGCCCTTTATTGGACCCTTGTGGGCTAGCTGGATTGGTTAGAGGGTCAGTGGTACTTTTTGGAGAGCTTGGTCGTTCTCGTTTTCTGAGCCCAGTGTTTGGTTCACAGCTGGCATTCGCAATTCAGGGGTTGACAGCTTCTGACGGCACGGGAATATATGGAGATTTGAGGAAGTTATGCTTATTTAAGTGATTTAAGTTATTAATTAACTTATCATTATTTTATAAAGTCAAATGGACTTTATCTTTTTATATCTTAAATATTCATAAAAGGAGTGATTTAAAATTAAATCACTTAATCATTTAAGTGGGCGCCCAATATTAAGTTCCTAACTATTGAAAAGGGATTTAATATTATATTAAAAGATTTAAATGATGCAAAGTGCGTATCTTCTTGGAAATGTGTGCCTTCTTGGACATAAGGCATTTTGGCAATGAGAAACCCTATGATAGATTATTTTGACTTTGCCTTGGATATTTTTCCTGTGCCTTCCTCTGTGATCAGGGTTTGAGCAATACTTCCATTGGAGAACGATTCCTCTTCCATGTTGAGTACTTTTGAGACTGCGAGAGATCAGTTGAATTAGTACAATGGTGAGAGCTTCATATAGAGGTTCTACATGATTTTAACAGAGTTTTATTTCAGTTTATGCTTGCTGCAATAAGGAAGGGGTTTTCTACACTGGAGGCATCCTCTTCAACAGTTCCTCAGCATTTCATTTATGATTCTTCAGCTTCCTTACTTGGGCCGTAGATTTACATTGGGTTTTGTGCCTCTTTGGAGAAGGGCGTGTGAAGCTAGAGACTGGGGCGCTTTCCTTTGGGCTCCTGTTTGTGCTTCATCATGGGCGGCTATCACTATTGCTGCTTTGTAGCCGGTTTTTGATTGGGAGAAGTCAGATCTGGAGGCTAGGAGTGCTTCTTTGTCATTTTTTCACCATTTCGGCTGGCAAACTGGAACTATTTCTTATTTAATTATTTTGGAGCATTCCGGGTATGTAATTCGTTTGTAAACTCATTGTATGCATTGAAGAATAACATCTATTACATATGTTGCTCAGAATATGTCCATGCTGCACTTTTATAAGCTTTAATATGATGCGCACCTTCTCTTCTGTCTACAAACATTCTCTAAAAAACTAAGTAAAACACAAAAAGACTTAAGAAAAAGACAGGGGTTTCGTAGAGAGCCAACAGGGCTCATCACATTTCATTTCTGATCCTAAATCTAACATGTTATCAGAGCGGGTCTAAGAAAAGATCTGATCAGATTTGTTTAAGCAGTCAAGTCAACTTTTCATCTAGGGCAGATCTTGAAGTATCGCGGATCTAAGGTTCAAATTATTTCTGACCTAAGGGCAGATCTTTGAAGGTGAATTTGTGCGGAAAAAGAAGATGCTGAGCGGTGTCAAGGTAGAAGATGGGCTTGATGGAGCTTCAAACTTCAACTCTTGGAAACCTAGGGTACTCATTGCATTAGAGGAGAATGATCTTCATTTCGTGGAAAGTGATATGCCCGAGCCTTCCGATGATACTGAGAAAATCCAGTGGAAGAAAAATGGCATGAAGGCTAGAAAGATCATGATAGACTCTGTGATGAATCACCTAGTACCGATCATCTCCAAGTTGAAGACAACTAAAGAAATGTTTGATACTCTAAAAGGATTGTATGAGATCAACGACATCAGCAAAACCCTTGCTTTGAGACAACTTCACCATGTAAAAATGGCTAAAGATGATTCAATCATCTCATTCATTATGAGAGATCAGTTGAGCGCTATTGGGGATATAATTGCTGACAAAGATCTTGTTATGTTGGCACTAAATGGTCTTCCTCAATCTTGGGAACCCTTTATTGAGAGCATCAGTGGGAGATCCAAGTTGCCCAAGTTTGATCGTCTTCGAGCTGATTGTATTCAAGAAGAGTCCAGGTTGGTAGCAAGAGGAATTGGGAGAAACTATCATGATGTAGAAAATCAAGTCCTTACTACACATACTTCTAGAGAAAGAGGCAAAGGAAGAAAGAGGAATAGAGATAGAGAATCAGATTCTGCCCCAGAACCGAAGAAGAAGGATCTCTCACATTCAATATTTCAGGTGTGACAAGTACGGTCACTTTGCTCGAGATTGCAAATTAAGGTCTACACAACATGTTTCTACTGCGGAAATTGACATAGGGACATCTCAAAAGGAGCCTAGCTCTAAAGTTGATTCATAAGGTTTCTTATTCTAAAGTCGATCAATCTCTTCGAAGAGGAGGAAATGACTTTCAGAGGGAGTCAAATTCAGAGAATTCAAGGCACGAGTTGAGAGCTTGTCTAGGAAAAGGATTAAGGTTCTGAGATAGGTCAATGGAGGGGAGTTCACTTCCAGAAGATTTCTTTGAAATCTCTAAGGCAGGGATCAAGAGGGAGTTTTGTGACTCACTAAGAAGAAGTGAAGGTTGCAGTGTTGCAAGGCCAAGTGCAAAATCCTTGGAAGACTTCTTCAGCAGTTGAGAATAGAATTGCACAAGACAGTTAATCTGGATTTGACATTGGTAGCTTCGCAAACCTATTTAGAATAGGGTGATCAGGGATGAGGTTGAAGAGGACAGTCTTGTACTCGAGCAAGTCAATAGTTCCGGAAGTGTGCATTGGAAACCGCTCCTCTAAGGCAAGCATTGCAAACAATCTTGGACGAGGAGGTCAGAAGGTTGATGCAAGTACTTGGAGCTCCAGAGGGAGTCACATCATCATGAAGATTTGTTGTAATGTATATTTCTCTGAGATGGAGAAATATGAGGTGAAAGCTTGTAGTGTATATTTCTTTGAGACGGAGAAATGTGAGGTGAAAGCCCTTGTAGTGTATATTTCTCTGAGATGGAGAAATATGAGGTGCGGGCCCTTGTTCATCTCTGTGACTGAGGTGAGACCTCATGTTGAGAGACTCCATGACGACATCACGTTGAGAGACTCCATGACGACGTCACGTTGAGAGACTCCGCGATGAACCCTTGTACTTGTGTTTCTTTCCACACATGGGAGTAGCCATGGTGGACGTCATGTTGAGAGACTCCATGACGACCTCACGTTGAGAGACTCCGTGATGAACCTTTGAGTTTTCCACAAATGGGTGTAGCCATTATGGGCGTCATGTTGAGAGACTCCATGACGTGGATATCTGGAAAGATACCTCCCTAGCTAAGAGGGAGTGTTGATGTTATAGCAGTGGGAGATATCTTTCTCTCAAATATAAAAATGATGGATAAATAATACCAAGGCAAGTCAGACTTGCTATATATGATAATTTTATGAAGAGTTACCTTGTTTCTTAAAAGAGGCCAACCCAAATGAAGAGTCACCTAGTTTTGTATAAATACAAGGTGATGATCATTCATTTGATCATCAAGTTCATTCATTATAATTCGCATTCCTAGAAGAAGTTCATACTTGAGCAGCAGATCATCATCTTGTAGCAGCAGATCATCATTTTGTAGCAGCAAACTGATTTCAAGGAGAAACATATTCATTTGTATCTTTGCATCTAGGAGAGGTGCTATTATTCATTGTATCAAATTCGGCATTGTGTTGGGCTTGAGTTGTAAGCAGATTTTTGCTCTTATTCCTTCAATATATAAGAGATATATTTGCTGAGTTTTTTTTCTCCCTCGAGTAGGAGGGTTTTCCCAGGGTATCTTGTTGTGTTCATTGTCTTATGTGTTGCATTTTCTAATTGCTTTCATTTCTGATCCTAAATCTAACATACTTCTGTATATTCCTCTATGTACACGTATATGTACGTATATCATATCGATGCATCCGTATGGCATATCCATTAGCCAGCTTACGCTTGTATCGAGATGCATATACATATGGATACGCGTAGATACATATACACATGTATATATGTTCAGTTCTGATTACTTACATCCATTCACGTTACCATCATAATGATCGTAATCTCACAAGACATGTACAAGGATAGACATCACTTATAAAAGCATATAGAAGTAAACCAAACCTTACTAATCCAAATGCAAGCTATGGATGACTTACCTATAACCTTACACAAACTGACTCAGTTCACTGAATCTAAGGTGACGTGTGTGTATGCTCAGATAACTCACTTTACCAGTTACCCGACCAAGCTCCTCTCCCGAGTAATACTTCCCCTCCGTCTGGAGGATGAACATTTACCCACAACCACTAGCACATACCTTAGCAGTCCTTTGTTCACAACAATAAGCAATATATATGTTGTACCCAAAATGAAAAATTTGGCATTTTGCTTAAATTGAGCTAAACAATGTAAAAATGCCGTCGAAAGTATGTTTTAGGTCAAACCAAACATGAAGTCTTTGTGGGTTTCTGTCAAGGAACCTATGGTTAAAATTCTGAAAATATGAAAATTAGGGTTTTATGCCCCTATTTTTAGGGAAACCCTTAAAAATAGGACCTTCCCGGAAATGATTGAAAATGATTTTGATAGGGTTAATTGACTTCACAATCACACTGATCAAGTCAGAATCATCAAAATACATGTTTTACTCTGGTGGGTCTATTCTCGTTTTTCAGGAACAAAGTTAGGAGCTTCGCAGCCATTAATGGCAGATTGGTTAATACCAGGTGCTGAAAGCTAAACCTCAAAAGCTCCAATGAAGAAGCCATGGTGGAAAAGGTCAAAAAGATGTTATAGCAAGGGAGTTTCTCAAAACGAAAAAGGCCAAAATTTGGCGAACTCTAGAAGGTGCACATTTTGCTACCAAGGCAAAACTCAGTCTACAGGTCAAAAAGGCGCCCCTCTTGAAGAAAGGCGCCCTTGGATCTCAGAGGGCAAATCAAAGCACTTGACACCTTCAGATCATTCATCTCTTTCGTATTCGTGCTGTCTCGACAACGCGACCACCAGTCAGATCATCCAATTTAGAGATCAATGGCCAATCATCAACGAAGTGTGGAGGAGCTAACAACAATGAAGATGTCAAAACAGAGAGCCTCAAGCTAAAAGCGCCCTTGCTGGCCAGGGGCGCCCCTCAGTTCAAGGCGCCAGATGAACCTGTCACCAGATGCTTCATACACAATATCTTTCCAGCTTCCTCCCAGCTATGTGATCAATTTGATAACACAGTCACTGGACACGCCAAATGATCACCAGTTGAGATCAAGCAGAAAAAGCCAAAATTGAAGAAACTGGCTAAGGCATTGCCAAAAGCGCCCCTCTTGAAGAAAGGTGCCCTTTCTTGAAGGTATTCAGATTCAGTCGAAATCTTCACTGCTTCCCAGGATGACTTTCTCAGCTATGATCAATCTCGTCAACGAGACGGTCAACAAAGACATCCGACAGCTGAATCACCTGATGACAAAGATCAAAGCAGGCAGTTTAGAACACAGTCAAAACCAGTTGAAAGGTCAAAGGCGCCCTTGTTGGCCAAGGGTGCCCTTGAACTTCAAGGACCTAAACTCACTTTTATCAGCTGATAAGTCAGTCATCTTGTGCAGAGCTAAGCTGGCTACCCAATGCCTTGTCAAACAGAGTCATCTAATTCATTTGTCAACAGGAACGTCAGATTGAAGCACGAAGGGTTTGAAAAGGTCAAAACAAAGAACAGTCAATGAAAATTGACTAAGGCATTGTCAAAAGCACCCCTCTCAAGGAAAGGCGGCCTTCATTTTGAAGGTCCAAACTCAGTTTTCTGAGTTGATCTCTCCCTGACATATCTCGTCAGGTCAATCCTATCTCAACAACGGAGATGCCAACCATTGCCAGTGATCAATTGAGCAGCTAGAATCGAAGATTAAACTGAGGCACTTCAGCTTGCAAAATTGACAAAAAAGATCAACTCCAAGGATGGACGCCTAAAGGAAGTCAAAGCAAAAATGTTGACTTGAGTTAGCAAATTTGGAGGCAAAAAGAGGCCAAACACTCCACAATCAGTGGAAATCACCTTTTGGAACTCCAAATTAGACCTAAATCACGAGTTGGCATCCATACTTGGTGGATCTCAACTCAAATCATCATATATTCTTGCTAGGCGTCCCATTCTTCATTATTCTCTTACAGGTTGAAGGATAAAACAAAAAATAGGTCCCAAGAACACATTTTCAAGATTTGGCAGAGGTTTTGGACGGATCTTCGATATTTTTGAAGATCAATGGCAGTAAAAGTATTCTTCTCCGAGGATTGTTTCCAGAGGCAGATTATTGCAAAGTGGCAGTTTATAACTTCCAATCCACCTTTTGTCTATTTCCTCTATTTTTGTCTATAATTCTTTGCATGTCACAGGAAATGACATATTACCTTAGATCTGACCAACTGGGTATGATCAACACATTTTCCCAGCGAAACCCATCTTCTCAGATTTGCTAGAATCAACAAAGTTGCTGCCCCTATTTTTAGGGATCTTTTCGAAAAAGTCTCAAGATCAAAAATCCAAGGAACTGGGTTTGTTTAGCTCCCAAGCATGAACAAAACCCACGTGCCAGATTTTTACCGAAAAAATACTTCTTAGCAGGCGCTATATTTAAGGGTTTCGGAAAAGTGTCAGAACAGGGTCAATTGCCCAGTGAATCTTTAAGTCTTGCAGAATGCAATACTCCTAGGTACAATACAAGACCAAGACGGTCTTGTACCATGATTATCTGAAAACGACTGACATAGACTTATGGCAGAAAAACCCAGAAGTCAATTCTGAGGACTTGGAGGGCATGAACCAGATTACATTGCGAAACATTGAAGAGTCTGGCTTATTCCAAGATACATCCATTCCAATCACTTTACAGAGCATTGAGCTTGTAACTGCTTGCACAAAGCATTACAACCCCACCACAAGAGAAATCCTGTCAGTGGACGAAAAGGTGATTTGTAGCGTAAAGCCGAAGGACATAGAAACGTGTTTTGCAATTCCACTATGTCCTACCAATAAGGTCGTATCTGTGACAAAATTCAGAAAGGCATTCAAGGCTTCAAAGGACAAGTGTTCACTGATAATGGCTGAACATTGGTTGAAAGTGAAGAAAACCAGCTTGCCCAAATTGGTTGGGCGAGGAGAATTCAAGGATGAGTACGTAGTGTTAATCACTCTACTCAGCAGAGTCACTGGACAAGAAGAGGGAAAAGCCTTCCAGCCGTGGATGTTCTATATCATTGGCAAAATAATCAGCAAGAAAGAACATTACGACTGGGCCTCTCTAATCAGTGACACACTCCACCAACAATTTACCAGGTTTCTAGAAGAGCACCGTTTCCACATGTTCTCCTACTTGGTGTACCTGATAGCCTTCCAAGGCGAATTCAGAATGCTAAACATTGTGGGAACCTTGGGTGCGCTTAAGGTCCAAGAATATTTTTCTCGCCATGAGTTTACTCAAGCGGAAAGGCACTTCAAGAAGATGAACTACCTTTTCACCATGTGCACCGTGCGCGAGCTAACCATGAGATGCACGTGCGTATTTCACTAGCAGCCAAGGCGGCAATGGTGGACGAGGCGGATTGGTTCATCCAATTCCCTACTTTCACCTACATACGCCATGATGCCATACTAACCTTCAGACTAGGTAGTGTTCATGGAATTTCTGAGGCAGTTGGCTGAGGTTCACTCTTACGTTCGCCAAAAGAAGAAGTCAGTTGCAAACTTTCCTATTTAGATGGGACTCTATAGATGTAAGACTGCAGTCGATGCTAGGTTGATAAGCCAGGAAACAGTGAGATTTAATCTCAAGTACCTCATTGACAGGAGGTCATTATATGATCCAAGAGGACTCTTCGCAGTACATCTCGAGCAAAGATCACCACATGAATCTTTCATAGAGGATTTTTGGGTCAACTGTGAAGATGAGTTTGAAGTGAGAAGAAGGAACTACAACAAATTTGAGCTCTCACAGATTGCAGATTTCATGTCAGAAGACATCGAGGGCTTATCTGATGATGAAGAAGTCATTCTTTCTTCCTTCTTCACGGATCAAGTGGATGCACAACCAATCGGCAAAGTAGATTGGTATGCAAAAGAGAGTATCTATTGAGGAAAGAACTGGTAGAGTAGTCCGACACAGTTGACTCTACCTTGATAGTAAAAGGGCAAGGAAGGTAGTACTTCCCCGATCAGAGCTGCCAACGGTTCAGTCTACACTACCTTCCACGTCTAGGAAGAGACCTAGACAAAAGAAGATGAGCATCCTTCCTGAAGGAATGCGAATGTTAGAGAGCACATGGGGAAGAAAAGGAATTGCTGGTACAAATTAGCAAGAGGTACAGGTGGAGACAGGCACCAATTTACTTGAAATAGTTGAGAACGCTGCAGTTGCACCAGAACCAGTGATTGAAATAATCACTGCAGAGATGGAACCCATTGTAGAAGCAGTTGTAGCAGAAACGGTGCCTGTGATAGAAACAAAGCCGCCATCTTCACCACCATCACAGAGGTCGCAAAGTCCCATTCATTTGGACTCGCCACCACGAGGCATCGCCACGACACAGTCTCGTTCTTCGAGCATTTAGGGGGCCTATGTTCCTCCTTCCAGCAAAGCTAGCTGGGATTCTATCTGGCTAGAAAACTCACTTGGAAGGAATAGGGAAATACCTTCTTATCAACTTGACTTCACAGAGTTCAACCATGTCCCTCAAGACATGCCGGCTAAGAAGTTAAAGAAGTAGACACATGTAGAGAAGAATGCAGAGAATGAGGTTGTCATAGAGACTGCTGCCCCACCAATAGATAAAGACATATACAATGTGAGGGTTGAGGATTTCACGCTATCAAAGGTGAACCTTGGAAAGACCACTTGTCAGGTGGAGGTAGACCTTCTTGGAATTGCCTCAGCAAGCGTCAACGAAAGAATGATGAAGGATGGACAAGACAAAGCAGCCTTGAAGGTTGAAATCCGTCAATTAAGAATGTACATTTCTAGCTTGATGCACGACACTTCCAACTCCTCGGCTTTACCTCAAGAATTGTTAGATCTCCCAACAGAGAGAAACCATCACCAATTGATTACATACGACAAACACTTGAGATGTCAAGTGGATGAGTTTGTTGTTAGAGGGCGGTGTGTATTAGCAGAAACATATCAGCTGAGAGATAAAGCACATGGATTCCGAGTATAGATCCAACAATCAGACTTGAAGGCAGCTCAAGAAAGGCCGGGAGAGGAAGCTACAGTTGCTGATCTACAACTAGCATATCAGTCAGTTATAACCACCGAGAATAGATGCCATCTCTTTGATTGGGAAGAACAATTGGCATATAAGGTGAGAGCCTACGATGCCAATTCAGTGGAGCTGATTGACTATAGACACTTTTTCGTTGATATTATCAACTTCGCAAGAACGTTGGTAATATCCTTCCCTCAAGTAGAATATCAGCATGAGGGAGGAGAATACATTGAGTTGGGAATGGTATAGAGACAGTTTCAAGACGTCATCCGTTGTTCGTTCCTTGAAGATCCCAATGGTTGCAAGTTAGCCAAAATTGCAGCCATGTCTATCAAGTTGGATAAAGCAGCTGCCCAATGCATAAACTATCAACAACAGCTTGTGACACGCGAAGAAATGCTGAGATGCCACGCAGTCATCTTGAGAAGCATTAATTGCTCGGGGGCCGAAGAGGTCAACAATTGGATTGAGACTTTGTTGACCAGTGGCAAAGAGGTGTAAAGCACCAAAGAAGGACGTCCTACCCTCCAGAATAGCAATAAATATGACTAAAGTCAATTTGATGCCCCTTTCCAAGTTGACTCCAGATCCCCACAGATCATGCATGTCAGATCCCACTAATCTAGGATGTCTAATTGACTCCCACGATTTATGGATCTCAGATCTCCTTTAAAGGTGGATGTCTATTTGGAGACACATTTGTAATTATAGTTCACTTTTAGTTAGGTGTCAGTCAACTGAGGTAGACTCCCAGTTTGACTTTTGTTTAGTATCAGTTAACTGAAGTAGTTTTCCAGTTAACTACTTGCTCACCTACTTTTAGACAGGGGAATAAATTTTGCTGATTGGCAAGAACTGATTGTTAACTCAAGGAGATTTTAGGGTTGTCTACTCCTTTGAGTTTCTATAAATAAGAGCCTTGGGCTCCTTATTTGTTTAACCTTTATTTGCTAAGCAAAATTACTGCGCCATTGTTGCTAGAGTTAGCTTGTTCATATTTATTCACTCTTGGATGAGAGTTTGTTGGTTGATCGCAATTGTGCATGATTTCGTGCCTTTGCTGTGCTGACCTTTGTAATTCTTTGGAGAAGCTTGAAGAAATAAATCAGATGGCGCATGCTTGCTTGATCTAAATACTTGAGTTCTTTGAAAGTCTTGTTTTCAATAGTGTATTGTTTCAATTTCCTCCTCGAACAAGTGTCGTCACCTCCTTGGATATTTTGTTATTAGTTACTATCGTTTGATGTTGTTAATGAGTTGTCTTTCAACCTACACTTTGGACAGGTGTCGTCACCTCCTCGGGAATCTTGTTAGCCGAATCATCGTACTTTGTTGTTTCCAGTAAGCTGTTTCCAAGCCTATACCTCAGACAGGGGTTCCTCCTCCTTGGCAAGTCTCAGATCGAGCCTATCGTATAGAGTGTTTACTTGCATCAAATTTTATCTTGGTATATATCCAAGAGTTTAGAGCCTCGGCCATATTCCACTGAGACAGAGGGTTCAAGTAATCCAACCCATCCATTTCGCTCCTACGCCCTCATGCTTTGTTTATCTTGAGGAGGTAGGATAGTCTAGAAGCTAGTTAGTCGTAGTTGAGAATCTGCGGAAACCAGAGAAAAAGCTTAGCTATGGTGCATTGTGTTTATGCACCCTTGTGTCCTACCGCTGAGTAAAAAAGATAGGAATCTTAGTACGCCCCCCTTTTTACATAGAAATAATCAGCAAAGAGAGATCTTCCTCTCTATAATCCGAAGAGCATGTACTAACACACTTGCAATAGCTGTCCGTTTCCAATAAGCACTCCAGAGGTGCTAATTGAAACGCCAACAATATATATATATATATATATATAAACATTTTTAAAGTTAGAATAACAATACTTCATTAACCATCTATTCACATATATGTAGTATTTCAGCATGAATAACATCAATTGAGATAACATCAAATGAAACAACGTCAAATGAGATAACATACATCTTGATAACAAGGTACAAGCATCTCTAGATTTCACATTACATTCATATTTACCCTATATAGTAATAGTAAATAGTAACCTCACAATTTGGGATGTAACAAAATCTGAGCTATAGTCAATCTGATATGAATTACTAGCAAACATAAATGTCTAACCAACAAACTGTAATACACTAAATGCTCACAACATTCTCAAAACACCTTCGAATGACCTGAAATGAAATGCAAAATCTCTTAAAGATGATGGCGCCCAATACCCAACACAAAACTGCACCAAAAGCTCATCAAATAATTATGCACGAATCCGAAGACAGCCCTAGGCAAGGTACGGCCTCCCTAGAGGGGCAAACTTCAAATTAAAATCAAATACTTCAAATTAAAATCTACTTCACCCATAGAATAACCAGCAAGTACAAAATGAAAATTATCACCAAAATTCATCAATATTGTAGCACAATCTGCTAGTCTGGATGAGAAGCAACCACAAACCCAACTAGGTGTTATCTTTCAAACACGAAATTGGACAAACGCTAGGAGGTAAGCATTCCTTGAAGCCAAATTCATGAGGTCATTTTGACAGCATAACAATGGCATAAACATAGATACCAAATGCTGGAGCAAAACCTCTCTTTTATAGAACTTGAGGTGACCTTTCAACTTCCCAAAATTTCCCTCCAAAAAGGAACGCCTATTCACCTTTTGAAATATTTTAATTTTTAAAAGATATTTATTCCCTCCTTAATTTGGCGTCCATTTTCCAAGGCAACATTAATAACTTGAAAATATTAAATGACTTCTCAATGTGGCATCCACCCTTCATGACCACCTTTTTAAAACAACTTCAAGTTATAACACTAGGCCAAGAGATCAATTAAAAAATATAACATTAATGACTTGAAATAACTTATTTCTCCAATATTTCACCTCATTTTCCAAAACCAAACATACTCAATTGCTCGAACTGAAATGGAAAACTCACCGTGAGGCTGCCAACAGAACCACTGCCAAAATTAGAACTTACTAAAAATTGTAAATTATGAGAAGTGCCAAAAACCTCCAAACGATGGAAACCCTGATTTCATCTTGATGAGCCTACGGGCCTCCAGAATTGGTTGACAAGCTACAAAATTGCTCACTGATGAGAAGGGGACATTACAGTTCGCCCTCCTCGAGATTGGTTGTCCTCAAGCAACTGCAAGTTTGGATGCTGCAAGATGTGTTCACCTTCCCATGTCGCATCTTCAATTGACAAGTTCCTCCATTTCATCAAGTACTCTTTGATTGTTCTTCTCCTCAAAGAACGTTCTCTAGTATCAATGATTTCCTCTGAAATCAACACCAACTGTCCTTCTTCGTCCAACGGAGGTAACTCTAAAGTAGCAACTACATTGTGCCCAAGCGCCTTCTTGAGGCGAGACACATGAAAAACATTGTGCACCTTGCTATTGGATGGAAGCTCCAACTCATATGCCACTTCACCAATCCTTTTGATGACTTTGAATGGGCCGTAGAATCATGGCTTGAGCTTTTTTGCACCACTCTTCTTGAGAGTAGATTGTCTATAGGGTTGAAGCCTCAAGTAAACCATATCTCCAACTTCAAAAGATCACTCAACACGGTGCTGATCAGTGCATAACTTCTGCTGATTTTGAGTTTGTTGCAGATTTCCTTTAATGACTTCAAGATGTCTTGGCTCTGCTGCAACATATCCTTTGCCTATGGAGCTCTACTATCACCAAACACCAAATCTACAAAGTTAGGAGCATCATATCCATAAAGAGCCATGAAATGAGACATTTTAATTGACATGTGATAGGAAGAGTTATAACAGTACTCTCCCAAATGAAGCCATTTCACCCAAGCTCTTTGCTGCCCTGAAACATAATTTCTGAGGTAGCCTTCTAACCATTTGTTTACAATCTCGGATTGCCCATCCATTTGCGGGTGATAACTAGTGCTAGGAGTGAGCATTGTACCACTCAATCTAAAGATTGCCCAAAAAACACTTAGGAACTTGCTGTCCCCATCACTGACAATAGTTCTAGGCAAACCATGTAAACGAAAAACTTCTCTAAAGAACAATTCAGCTACCTGAGCTGCTGTAAATGAACTTGTGATAGCAAAAAAGTGAGAAAACTTAGTTAATCTATCTACCACAACATAAATGCAATCTCTCCCTTGCACTTTTGGTAGCCTTGTGATGAAATCCATTGCAATGCTCTCCCATTTTTGATTAGGAATTGGCAAGGGCTGCAACAAACCAACTGGGAAAGAATGTTCATTCTTGTTCATTTGACATGCTGGGCATTCCCTTATGTAGCACAAGATCTCTTCCTTCATCCCTTTCCATGTAAATCTTTCTCGGATCTGTTTATGCGTCTTGAAATACCTTTGATGACCAGCAAGGGGAATGTCATGAAAAGACTGTAGAACCCTCTTCTTAAGCTTGGATTTGGGCACTAGAAAGATTCTACCTTTATAGAGGATCAAACCATCAACCAATTGATACCTTTCATCTTGCAAATAACCTTCTACTATGCTGGTTGCAAACTGATTTTTTGCATAATCAGCAAGCAATGACTCCTTCCAATTTGCAGTAAGCTCACAAAGAGAATGCAAATGAGGTCTTCTTGATAAAGCATCCACCACTATATTGTTTTTCCCTTTGACATACTCAATGTCAAAGTCGTAAGCTTGGAGCTTACTCACCCACTTCTGCTGCCTTTCATTCAAATCCTTTTGGCGCATAAAAAGCTTAAGACTATTGTGATAAGTCTTCACCACAAATTTGCTTCCCACCAAGTATTGTCGAAACTTGGCTAATGCATGCATGATGGCAAGCATCTCTTTGCCATAAATTGAATATGTTTTTTCTGCTCCTCTCAACTTTCTACTCTCAAAGACAATGGGGTGTTTGTCTTGCATGAGAACAACTCCTACTCCTTCACCCGAAGCATCGCATTGCAGCTCAAAAGGCTTCGTGAAATCTGGTAGAGCCAACACTAGACATGAGCTCATTATGTGTTTGAATTTATCGAAGATTCCACAGGAAAGCTCCCTTCTTTGTAAGATCTGTAAGGGGGGCTGCCATGTGAGAATACCCCTTGACAAACCTTCTATAAAATCTACACAAGCTTAAAAATCCCTTCAAGTGAGATACATTCTTTGGAGGTGGCCAATCAAGGATGGCTTTAATCTTCTCAGGATGAACTTTGACACCCTCAGAGCTGAGAATGTGGTCGAGATAAAGCAGCTTCGTCATCCCGAACTCACATTTTGATTCTTTGGCAAACAAGCATTCCTCCTCCAAAATGCTAAGCATTTCTTCATACAAATGAGAATGTCGTCGAAGAAGATGAGCACAAACTTCCTCAACTGCTGCCCAAAGTGGCATCTAAATGCAGTCTTTTCAATATCCGCCTCTTTCATCCTAATTTGGTGGTAGCTTGATCTGAGATCAATCTTTGAAAAGAACATGGCTCCATCGAGCTCATCAATAAGCTCATCTATCCTAGGGATTGGATACCGGTTCTTGATTGTCTTCTGATTTAGCACACGGTAATCAACACACATGCGCATGGTACCATCTTTCTTTTTGACCAGAACCACTGCTGAAGCAAAGGGGCTTTTCCTTGGCCGAATGGACCGCATCTCCAAAAGCTCCTTGATGACTTTTTCAATCTCGTCCTTCTACTTCTTAGGATAGTGGTATGGAGTGGTGATGACTGGTTTTGCTCCTTCTTCAAGCTTAATCACATGCTCACAACCCCTTTCAGGAGGTAGACTTCCAAAGACTTTTCTCTTCTTAGAAAGCAAAGCTTGAATATCTAGATGATATTTCCTTTTCTCCTCCACCAGATCAACTGGTAGGATTAGGCATTCTGCTGCCCACTCAACTTGGTCATGGCAGACCAGCCTTTCCATTCTCTTCAAGGACACTATTTGAGGGCCTCCATTTGACATCCCTCTCAAAACAACCTTCTTTCCATCGGATTGGAGCTTCAGCTCCATTGTTTGTAAGTTCAATGTGATCTCTCCAAGAGATCGCAGCCATTGTATACCCAAGACAACATCGGTGTCACCAATGCCAACTACATAGAAATCATCTCTTACTTCATAGTTTCCCAATTGTATGAAGAGGTTCGGAATCTTCCTTGTGCAAGACATGGTGAAGCCATCAACTACCATCACCTTGAAGCCTTCAAACTCTTCTGTATGTAAACCTCTCTTTGCCACCAATCCTTCGTCTATGAAGTTGTGAGTTGCTCCAGTATCAATTAGAGCAACAATTATTTGTGAACCAATCACTCCACGAACCCGAAAAGATTCATTATTTTGAAAACTTGAAAGTTGTGCCAAAGCACTACCATCTCCAACATCTTTGGGCTTCTCTTCTGGAGCTTCTTTGCCTTCACTATTTGCTGATTCATACTGCTGATCAGAAAAATCAGATTCTGATCCATCATTAGAATAAGCCTCCATATGTTGTGCTTTGCCTTTTCCATAGCATATGTGACCCTTTGTCCAAGGCTCGCGACAAGTGTAGCAAACGCCATCTTTCCTCAACTGTTCTCGGAGCTCTTCAGTCAACTTTTGAGGATACTTGCTAGGCTGACTTGAAGAATGTTTCTTATCCTTCTTATGATTAAAGGTCTTAGACTGAAATTTTGGCCTTGGGGCAGCCGACTCCATGCTCCTTGACTTCTTGATTGCTTCATCCAAGGTTGGTGGATCAAAGGCTTTGACCCATCCCTTCAACGACTCCATTAATCCTTTAGTAAACAAGATCACCAGTCTCCTCTCAGTAATGTTGGGCACCATTACTAACAATCTTTGAAAATCAGCCACATAAACTTCAAGAGATCCATGTTGCTTCAGCGACGCCAATTCCTGGAATCTCACCTCAGGATCCTTAGTATCAAATCTCTCGATCAACCTATTGGTGAATTCTCCATAGATCTAGATGAGGTTATGGCCAAGTGTGACCAAACCATGGTACCACCATTCGTGAGCAACTCCCTCCAAATGCAAAGTGGCGAACTTGATAGCATCTGCTTCAAGCATCGGCCTTAATGAAAGATAGTTATCTAGCTTTTGCACCCATGACCTTGCCGTACACTTATCACTCCCATCAAAATGGGCCAAGGTCACCTTTCCAAGAGCTTGTTGATAGTCATTTTTGGGAGCCAAAGGAAGACGGTTCTCAACTCTTCCACCATTCCTTCTACCCCTTTGATTCATGAATTGATCACATGTCCATTGATTTCTAAGATCTAGAGGTAGGGTAACATACTCCATGTACGCTTGTCTTGCGTCATCTGCAAATGGTACTACAGCCTTTGCTTGTGGTGGTTCTTCCCTTTGAGTAAAGAGGGGAAAAAGAGGTTTGGAGGCTGATCCTCTAGTGATTGCTACATGCTGCCCAATAGTCCTCTCACTTCCGTTGACCTCCAAACCATTATTGCCATTATTTCCATTGACACCACTGTTCTCTCCAATATGATTGTTTTGGGGCTGTGTATTGTTTTGAGTCGCTTGTTGATCCATTCTTGCTAGCAATCATGACATCAAATCTATCATACCATCAAATTTCTTTTCCATTCTAGCATCTCTTTCCTCCATGGATTGTCTAGCACTTTTTGACATGCTCTCAACTGCTTTACGAGTTTCCCTTAAAGCTTTTGACAATGTTTTTGCCTTTGGCACTGGTGGAAACTGATGTTGAGTTCTTGCTTGACTTCTAGTGAAATATTTGTTATCTCTATCACTCATCTGACAGCTGAACCCAAAATGTCACAGGATGGCAGGATCTTGGGCTTTGATACCACTGAAATGTGCCCCTTAGTTTTTCTTGAATTTTCGAGCACAACACTAAAGATTAGTGTTAGATCCCAAAAGATAATCAAACTGAATGTAACCTTCGCCAAGAATGTTCACCAAGATCCTATTGAAGGCGAAGTGATAGCATATGGGAAGGGATCGTTAGTAACAACTGGATTGAATTCAATGCTGGAAATGTAAAGCAGGCGGTGATCCGACCTTGTGAAATCCACGCTACCACTTGTTCAGTGGGGGGAAGATAATTACAATAAAGAGCAATTCATCTGCTATTAGTGGGCATCCACATACAGTGGGGATTCTCCACTTAAAGAGTGGGTGAGAAATAAGAAATGCAATTTGTTCTTTCCTCTACACTGGCGGTAAACTGACTAGGGGTTACAATGTTTGAATTAAACACAAAGTAAATGCATAAATGAAAATGACTGAAACAATACTACTGTTTACAGTCTTACAATGTATAAAATCTGCAAATTACAAAACGTTAATGCTAGAGAGTCAATGCCAAATGATGAAGGATAATCTCTCACACCTCTAATCTTCTCAATTACAAGAATACAAGCCAAAATTTGAGCTATAGTCAATCTGATATGAATTACCAGCAAACAAAAATGTCTAACCAACAAACTGTAACACACTAAAATGCTCACAACATTCTCAAAACACCTCCAAATGACCTGAAATAAAATGCAAAAGCTCTTAAGGATGATGGCGCCCAATACCCAACACAAAAACTGCATCAAAAACTCATCAAATAATTATGCACGAACCCCAAGACAGCCCCAGGCAAGGTACGACCTCCCTAGAGGGGCGAACTTCAAAATAAAATAAAATACTTCAAATTAAATTCTGATTTTCTGCAAAAGGGGTCGCCATTAGCATTGGAAATGATTGTATTAATACCCAGAATGAAACAAAAATAACTCAAAGAGCTAAGAGTGAAAATCTACTTCAGCCATAGAATAATCAGCAAGTATAAAATGAAAATTATCACCAAAATTCACCAATATTGAAGCACAATTTGTTAGTCTGGATGAGAAGCAGCCACAAACCCAACTACGTGTTATCTTTCAAACACGAAATTGGACAAACGCTAGGAGGTAAGCATTCCTTGAAGCCAAATTCATGAAGTCATTTTGACAGCATAACAATATCATAAACAGTAGATACCAAATGCTGGAGCAAAGCCTCGCTTTTATAGAACTTGAGGTGACCTTTCAACTTTCCAAAATTTCCCTCAAAAAGGGATGCCTATTCACCTTTTGAAATATTTTAATTTTTAAAAGACATTTATTCCCTCCTTAATTTGGCGTCCATATTCCAAGGCAACATTAATAACTTGAAAATATTAAATGACTTCTCAATGTGGCATCCACCCTTCATGACCACCTTTTTAAAACAACTTCAAGTTATAACACTAGGCTAGGGGGCCAATTAAAAAATATAACATTAATGACTTGAAATAACTTATTTCTCCAATATTTCACCTCAAAAGCCAAAACCAAACATACTCAATTGCTCCAACTGAAATGGAAAACTCACTGTGAGGTTGTCAATAGGACCACTGCCAAAATTAGAACATACTAAAAATAGTAAATTATGAGAAGTGCCAAAAACCTCCAAACGATGGAAACCTTGATTTCATCTTGACGAGCCTACGGGCCTCCGGAATACGCTGATAAGCTACAGAACTGCTCATTGATGAGAAGGGGACATTATAGATTAGAAAGC
Source organism: Sequoiadendron giganteum (assembly GCA_007115665.2). Taxonomy (NCBI): domain Eukaryota; kingdom Viridiplantae; phylum Streptophyta; class Pinopsida; order Cupressales; family Cupressaceae; genus Sequoiadendron; species Sequoiadendron giganteum. The sequence goes on from CM021100.1 coordinate 663,387,170, forward strand.
GGAAGGTAGTTTATTCTAGTCGATTATCATTGTTCATGTTTGTCTAACACTAACAAGTGCAAAATTTGAAAAAATTAAGGGTGGGTTATTACATACTATTCCTTTGCATTTAGTTGAGATTAATGAAGATTGTGAAGTATGATTTTGAAAAGGAACCGACTCTTGATTTATGAGTATTGTACAATTAAGGTGACATTCAATTTGAATCATTAATGGGATTCACTCTTGTAAATATATCTATAATTATTTAAGCTTTTAGCTTCTTTGCATTTTTGGTTTTCTTTTTTTCTCCTCTTTCTTTATGTGCCTGGACTTATCTAGCTAGCACACATCCTCATATTTGTGTATTTATTTAATCCAAACTAGTGAAGAGTGTGCAATATTAATTTTGGTGGCTATCTCCGTTGTTCTTGTTTGTTGTTTATTTTTCTTTCTAACTTTTTCTGCATAATGAGAGGGTTATTAACTTATTTGAGTTGGCATTAGAGCGTTGATTCTTTGCCTACTCAAATTTGGTCAAATTCCTCTTTCAGTTCCGCCCTTGCACAACCCCTCTTAGATTCTTGAGAGTCCATCATTCTATAGATTGTTTTTGGGTACACTCACCACATCTAGGTTTTGGTTATTGAATACATCTTTTTCTTGGGGGGTAGGGGTGTTGTTCTTGCTTGCAACCTAAAACCTGAATATATCATCGAACCTGAAACATGCTTGTCAAACAACTCATATCATGTTCAGGATACCATGTTGGGTCCCATGAATATTGTTGACCTGAAGATGGACAAAAGAGTTGCAATTGGGAGTAATTTGGTAGTTAAATTGGTACGAAGTGGACTCTTTCAAGCTGCCTCCTTTCCCATCACAATTTTGTCCCTTGAATTCATGATAGCATATTCTTGTTAGTACAAGCCTAGCACTAGAAAGATCATATCTTTTGACAATGTTGTACCCATAATAAATTTTTGCTTCATTAAGGCATTTTGTTTAAATTAGTCAAAATCTCAAAATTGTTTGAAGTTGGAAATTTGGAAAAGTGGAAATTTGCATGTCATGCATGAGGGTCAAGAACTCAAAATTTTCAAAATCTGACGATCTGGGTCCATTCAGAATGAAATTATCTACAAAACCCAGTTTTCAGTTTTTTCGTTTTAGGTTTTCCTAAATTTTAGGGTTTCTTTTCCTCAAATTTAGGGTTTTCTGGGTTTGTTGTGAAAATGATGCCGGTAAAATTACTTTTTCAAAAAAACCCTAAAAAATAGGGAATAAACCTAAAAATAGCCCAAAACCCTAAAAAATAAGATCTTGTCAGAATTGATTGAAAATTATTTTGATTGGCTTATTTCACTTCATGATTACAGTGGTGAAGTCAAAATCAAGAAAAAGGTTAGTTTAAGGTTGGTGGATAGTTTTCACTTTTTCGGGAGAGAAGTTAGGACCTCCGAGGTCATCAATGGCGGATGGCCAGATGCTAGGTGTCGAAATCTAAGCTTAAAACGCTCCAGTGAAGATTCTATGGTGAGATATGTTCAAAATGATGTTTTGTCTTGGAGGGGATTTTCATCGAGGAGAAAATGCTTGAAAATTTCTCTCTGGAAAGAAAAGAGCACTTGCTAGCCAAGGGCACCCTAGATTTCAGAGGCCTAGATTATCTTTTTAAGATTTGTCACTTCCAAGAAGACTTCTCCGTAATACTGTCAGCTTTGCGATGAGCCTACTAGCCAGTCCAGAAGATCTGTCTAGCACTTGGAATTGAAGATTGAACGAAGAACGAGGGACATGAAATTTTAACTAACACTGGAGAGAAAAGCGCCCCTGGAGGTAGGGGGCGCCCAACTTTTTGAGGCACCAGATGAAACTTTTTGATCAAATGGCACCTAGGATGTTTGTCTCAGACTTGATTAGGCTTTGCAACAAATTCGTCAGCGGATGAATCTGAGTTGCTGAACTGTTGGAATCAGGAGTCAAATGTAAGGCTTTTATCATGGTCAAAATGTCAGTTTAGAGCAAACCAGGGGCGCCCAAGGTTTTGAACCCTCAAATGCAGTTGATTGGGTTATCTCAAATGCTCATCCTGTCCGTGATGCTTCCAGCCTTCCGTTACATATCTCAGCCAGGTTAGAAGACTTGTCAGTAGCCAACAGTCGGAGATTTAGTGGAGAATCAACACATTGCAAAATTGGCTATCTTTGGAAGCAAAAGTGCCTCTGGAGGCCAGGGGCACCCAAGTTTTTGATCTGCTAGATGAGGTTTTTAAGGGTTATGCTCTCCAGGAGATCATCGTCAGATTTGAGCCAGCTTCGCAGTGAGCTTGTCAGCCAGCTCTAAAGTTTTGTCAAGTGTCGGGAGTTGCCAGATGAAGTGGGGCCAAAATCAAGTTCAAAATGATGAAAATTGATGAAATTTGACTAAGTTTGGGAGAAAAAGCGCCCCCGGAGGCTAGGGGTGCCCATAATTTTGCGGGCTCAAAAGTCAAAATTAGGGTTTGCAACCTCAAGGAGTGCCTTTTCAGTTTTGATCCTATTCTTCAATGAAACTATCAACTAGTCTATTGGACACATCAGTCAATTCGAATCCGTGATCAAACATAGCCTCTGGTGACGTTTTGCAAATGAAATTTTCAAAAAAGTTTCTAAGTCTAGAGTTGGCGCCTAAAGTCAAACTTTGACTTTTTGAATTGAAGTGAACTTGCCTATAATGGAGGTGTTTGTGAACTCAACTTAAAATAATATTTAAACTCTAGTTCAACTTCCAAGTCGACCTCAAAATGACTCAGTTTTGCATGCATATGGCAAATTTATCTGTGCATGCAAGTTGGCGCCCAATTTAGGGTTTATTTTTCATTTAGTTAATTGAAATGGGGTCCAATAATATTTTGGCGTCCCATTTTAGGGTATTTGCATGCAAATTGATGCCTTCATAAAATTTATTCATTAAGGCATTTGGGTGTCCATTATTCTCATCACAGGTTGAAGGCAAACACATATCTTCTCTTGCAAGCAAGATTTGAAGGTGCTACAGGTGATATTTTTCAGTGTTCTTCGTAGCGCCAGGTCCAAATTGCTTGGAGGATTTGTTTTCTAGACTTCATCATTCGAGTTTATGCATTCCAGACTTCACAGATTTCATTCAAGGCATAGGCATCATTTATAGAGGCAGAATAACTTCCATTTTCTCTCTCTAAATTCTTCTATCCTTGTCTTAGGTTTTCTCTCGTATGTCAAAGTACACATCTTTTTCAGAATCTGTTCATCTGGGTTCACTCCACACGACATCAACAGCAAAACCCATGTTCCAGAATTTTTCGCAAAAATCGCCTCGTTACTTCACATTTTGAAGTACTGCGCTTTTTTTTGAAGATTCTTTTGCATGTCGGCCAAAAAGTCAACTTTTTGAAAGACGAAGAATCTAGGTGTGTTCAGCTCATTGGCGCCTACAAAACCCTTGTGCCAGTTTTTCTTGGGAAAAATTGCCCCTAGGCCCCCTAAAATTAGGGTTTTCGAAAAAAGTCAAAATTTTAAAAAACGGAGACATTGGTTTGTTCAGCTCGCATGCACCAACAAAACCCATATGTCGGATTTTTTCGGGAAAAAATAACCTCGGTGCCCTTTGTAGCTTCTACACCAAAAAGTCATTGCATGCCTAAGTAAAAGTCAATTTTTCGAATTTTTGACGATCTGGGTTGGCTTAGAATTTCTTTCTCTACAAGACCCATATCTCGGAATTTTTCGTGAAAATTGCCCCTCAACAGGGTATTTTTAGCCTTGTCAGAAGCTATTTTTAGCTTTTCCGAAAAAGTTGTCAGAACATAGCTGTGTTTATAGTCAACAGGCTAGTTTTTCATAATGCAATTCACTCAAACTGAATTCAAGATCAAATCGGTCTTAATTTACGATTTCATAAGAAAAGCTAACATCGATTTGCATCAAGCACATCTGGAGTGTTGATTCAAACAATTTGACAGGCGTAGTCGCTCAAAGTCCACATGGTTTCATACCTCGTATAGCTGATTGCCTTCCAAGGCCAGTTTAGAGGGTTGATACCATTGGAATTCTGCGTGTGCAACGAGTTCGTGTGCATTTCTCACAACCAGAGTGTTCGCGGTCAAACTTTGTGGTTTCGTCATGCCACACTCTTCCATGAAGAAATGCATCAAAAGCATAAAGCTGCAGAAGAAACATAGGCCATCACTCCAATTGTGGAGCCGTTGGAGTTACCGGTCAGTAAACTGTCAGTTTGAGTGTGTAGATATTTCCAGGATTGCTCAAGTTGCTGACAAGTAGTGAATTGGTAGTTGAGACATGTGACGACCTCCAAATGATGAGGCAGTTAACAACTTCTTGGAGGAGTTAATTGCTCGAGATCACAACTAGTGGATAGGACGTCCCACCTCTTCAAGATAAACATTTGACACATCGGTTAAGTTGATGCCTCTTTCCAAGTTAACTTGCTGTCCTACCTTTGTGCACGTCTATTTTGGAGTCACCTATGTGGAGCTTTCAGTTAGGATTTAGTTAACTGACATTAGTTGTCAGTTAACTCTCATATCAATAAAGACTTGCATGTTGCATAGTCCAATTATTTTAGTTTAGAATCAGTTAACTGAGGTAGTTTTCCAGTTAACTGTTAAGTTGCATACATTTAGACTTAAGAATAAATCTTGCATGCTTGCAAGACTCATGTTAACTCAAGGAGATTTTAGGGTTCCCTACTCCTCCGAGCTTCTATAAATAAGAGCACACTTGCTCATTTGTACTTTAACTTTTGCTCTTAATAGCAAATTGTTGTGCGCACCTTGCCATGCAATATTGCTATTCAGTATTTGTTCACATTGTAATTAGAACTTTTGCTGTAATAAAAAATCGCTGAGCCCACCTTGCCGTGCAATATTGCTATTCTGTACTTGTTCACTTTGTTAATATAAAGCTGGTTTGATTGTTCATTTGTGTGATAGGTCCTTCATACAATTTGCTGTCCTAGATTTATTTGTATCTAATAATCTTGTTTTATATCTACACACCTCGGATAGGGGTTCCTCCTCCTTGGAAATTTAGAAATAGAGATTATCGTTTGATGTTGTTTCTAATAAGCTTTCTTTCATATCTACACCTCAGATAGGGGTTCCTCCTCCTTGGGAATTTTGAAATAAAGTTTGTCGTTTAAGTGTTTGTTTCTAGTAAGTTACTTTCAGCCTACATCGCGTATAGGGGTTCCTCCTCCTTGGGAATCTTGAGAATTAGCTTACCGTTTGATGTTGTTTCCAATAACCTTTACTTCAGCCTACACCTTCTATAGGGGTTCCTCCTCCTTGGGAATCCCGATTTAAAGTTTATCGTATACCAATTCCCTGCTTCTAATTCCTCTTGCTCTGTTTATCTAGAGGAGATAGAATAGTTTTAGTGTTAGCTTAGTTGTACTTAAGATTTGTGGAAACCAAAGAAAAACCTTAGCTACAATGTATTGGTTTTCTTAACCTTGTGCCTCTTCCAGCCGAGTCAAAATAATGGGAATTAGATTACTTTACTTTTCCACGCATATCAGCAAAAGAGGGAGATTCCCCTCCTAATTTGAAGAGTAGTTCAATTGTGCATAGCTATCTGTTGCCAATACACACTCCGGAGGTGCGAATTGTAACGCCAATAGACAACCAAGTCATTTGTAGGTTGGATGTTGAAATTTTCTACTAAATATTTGAATTGTAGCTCAACGAGGAGACATAAGTGATTGATCTAAAAGAATGCAAGCTTTTGTGGGATAATAATGTACAAGATTGCCAAAGCAAAATTGCATAGAAATGGCTCAATGAGACCAAGAGGCTTACATGCTTGCCAACATTATATTGAAGTGATTTTAGAGAATTCAATCTTATGATTACCATGCTCAATAGGGTGATAGGCCAAGTCAAAGTAAGGAATTTCATAAATTGGATGCTTTGTATTATAAACGCTATTTGCGAGGGAATAAATGCATTGACTAGGCTCATTTGATTAGCAACTCCATTCATTCTCAGTTGATGAAGTTTTTTGATGCTAGAGCTTTCCACACGGTATTGTATCTCATCTATTATTTAGTACAAGCAAATGCATTTATAGTGTTGGAGAAAGTTCAAACAAGAAGATGCTTTTTTTTGAAGCATGTAATGTCCCCATTTTAGCCCTACGCTCTTCTTGAGGTTTTAACCTATTTCTGGAAACTCATAGGCTAAGCAGAACTGGAAATTAGGGTTTCCTATTTTTTAGGAGGTTTCAGATGCAGTTTTGAGGGCTTGCATGTATGGGTTTTTGATGCATGTCTGGTGGAGTTTTCTGGGTTTTCAGAGAGCTTTAGAATGGTGTATCATGTGTCTCCATCCGATAACTTTTTCCAGGCACTTACTATTTATAGTAAGTCATGTTGGCTTCCCGGATTGTACTCAGAAGGCGTTTGGAAACACTTACTATTTATAGTAAGTCATGATTACTGCTCAGATGAAGTTTTGCAAACTTACTATTTATAGCAGTTGGTATTTTTAGTAAGTCTATTTATAGCAGTCTCTTTCTAACAGCAGTTCAATCATCTGCAATTCACATTTTGGGTAGTGTGGCTGTTCAATTGGCTTTTTGAAGTTAACTTACTATTTTTGGCATTGGCTATTTTTAGTAAGTCTATTTGTGGCAGTGGCACCATCAACAGTCCTGTTCAGGTCATCATTCTATTTCTGGCAGAATTAGTTTGAGTGTTGGCTTTGGTTTTGGCTTTTATCCCTCCTTGGATTGAGTCCCAGACTTAGTCAATTTTTCATATCTTGAAGTTGTACCCCATGCCTAGGCTTGATGACTTCAAGTTGTTTTAATGAAGGGGACATTAAGGGGGTCGATTTTCATATGCATTTAATGTTTATTTTTAAATGTTATTGTGCAACTTAAAATTGGACGCCAAAAAGGGAGATGAATAATATTTCATTAAAATCAAAATAAAATGACTGTTAAGAGATGGCGTCCCTTGGAGGAATTGAATAGTTTCTTGTTGGGATTTACAGATTGCATCATTTGCCAATTGAAGCTTATATATTGGTGCCTTGCTCTTTGTATATCATCTTGGAAAATTGAAAGTAAAGTTATGTTGCTAGTTTGAAATCCAGAACCTGGCTAAGGGGAAGCTTAGCGAATTCAATCCATCCTTCGAGCCTGAAACTATGGCTTCCTAGGTGGGTATTTGAGACTGTACTTCACACAAAAGTGCAGATGGAGCTTAATTTCTGATGTTATTTAATAGGTTGCTGCTGTATAACCTGTTATTGAGTTGCTGATTGGTTCATGGCTGAAGCGAATTTTTGATCACTGCTTCGCTACTGATTTTCCTATTGTTCTGGGTATTGGCCCAAGCTGTTCTACTGTGGAGGGCACCCCTTTTTGCAAGTTTGTAGATTTTTTTGTGAAGATTGTGATTTTTGAGAGAAGGTCGACCCTTTCTGGAGGCCATACCTTCTTGCCTGGCTGCATTGGGATTTGTGCCACTGACAGGTGCCAAGTTTGAAGGTGTCTAGTTGCTGTGTTTTGGATGCCTTTGCTCTAGGATTCATTCGCTTTCAATTTCATGTCAAACGAACTCCGTTTGGTGGAGTTATGAACATTTTGGTGAATTCACAACTTGCTGGTCTGATTTTCTGTACCTTCCGTTTCTGATCAGATTAGTTACTTTTTATTATCATGCTGTTTTAAGCTTCGATTCTTCATCTATTCATGTTGTAAGAGTTAGAGGAAGTGATACTCTAACCATTGCTTGTTTTGAAAGATTATCTTTGATATATTGCAGCTATTTGTTATTTGTTTGTAAGCTGATTAGTAGTACTAACAACAGTTGTTTACTTTGCTGCAATTTTAGTTTATTGTATTCCCCCCACGAAATAAGTGGTTGTGAGGACTTGTATACCCCCCACTGAACAAGTGGAAGTGTGGTTACATGGCTGGCTTGTCGCCTTAGATAATTGTAATAATCTCACCCACTGAATAAGTTGAGTATTCCCACTGCTTGTGGATGCCTGCATCAACATAAGAAGTGTTATTTCAGTTTTATATTTAAGACTCCACCATATGTTAGCACCTCGCCTGCTAAAGGATCTTGTGTGCACATTCTTGGTGTTGAGTTTAGCTCTCCTTTTCAATTGTAATCAAGTCAATTATTGAGTTATTAGATCCTAAGGATCCTTTGACCATATGCTCGCCCCTCCTCCTTAAGTGGTTTTAGGGCGCATTCTTGGTTAGAGTTTAATTCAATATTGTTTTGTTTTGGAGCTAATCTTAACGGGTGCATGATTGCATTGTATGTCAACTGAAAACTCAAAAAAAAATTAAGGGGAACATTTCAAAGCATCCACAATTGGAGTATAGAGAAGGGAAGAAACATTTTAAAAGAGTCAATGATGGGTTTATCATGCTAGTTTTTAGGAACTTGTGTAATGAAAACCACGTTCGGGTTTTAGATCAAGCAAGGATGTTTATAATGGAGTGGGTTGGTTGGTTCATTCATTTTCCTACCTTTATCCACATTAGAATTTGCAGATTTGTTTTGTATCTACAAGTTTCCACCAAGTGATTAGAAATACCCAGTTGATTAGATTCTTTAGATGGAATATTGTAGGCAATTGTTAGTTGTTCATGGGATTGCAGAAAGAAGCACAAGTTGGGTGTAATGTCCCCAATTTCGTGAGCATCAGAGTTCGAAGGATTAGCCTATCATTTGACCCTCGTAGGCTAGTGTGGTGGATTAGAGGGTCCAGTTTGAGAGTTATGGAGCTCTTCAGATGGCGGTTGTAAGTGTTTATCTCTCCAAATCCTTCATCTGTTCTGAGGCATTGATTTTCAGAGGTCTTTGGTTCCGTTTTGAGAGACTTACTATTTATAGTAAGTCAGTGGATACAATGGTTAACTCCCAGGTTGAGATGAAATTGAGAAATAATGATTATTTGTGGAGTTATGTTATTTTAATTATTAATAAAGTGAATTATTTGTAAAGTGCAATTATAAAGTTTTAAGTTCACTTTATGTCTAATGGGGCCATGATCCTCAAAAAGGTCACTTAAATTACATTAAATATTATTATTATTTGAGCGCCCATTTATTAAAGTGGAGGGCAAATATTAAATATCATTTAAATGATTTAAAAGAGACTTCTAGAGGGATCAACCTAATTGGAGAAGTATATAAAGGCCATCAAAAGTAAATGAAGGCATCATGGGATCATTTTATACTTTTGCATTTGGAGAGCTTTGCTCTTGGAGAAGGAAACCTAGGGTTTCTGCATATTTCAGCATTGGAGAGCATAGCTTCTTCATTGTTCATGCATTTTGAGGTTGTGAAAGACCAGCTGAAGATTGCTTATCAGATTGGTTTAATTCAAAAGTCAATATTGTGCAAATTGGAGAACATTGTGATAGTGTTTGAGGAATATTCATTGCAGATCAAAAGTCTTGAAGACTATTATTGAAGAGTACTTAATTATTGCTGAAGGGCATTTTTTCTTTGGCACGTGGGTTTCATACAAAGCATTTTAAAGGAGTTTATTATCATCAAAATTTGAGAGGGTTTGAAGAGCGGATTTCTTTATGTTGATAGCATAATCAATGGTGATCATCTTATTTGCTGCTGCCTCTCTTTACCAAGCCGTACTGCTGTACTAGCTGGGGCATACCATTGTGCCAGCTGAGGACGATTCATCTCTTTGGTGGGCGTGTGTGGTTTAAGGTAGAAACGCCTTTGCTTTCAGCATGATTTCAGCTTCTCTAGGGGCAGCTAGACCTTTGTTATCAGTCTGCAGCAGTTTAAGGGCAGAGACATTGTCATATCATGCTGGGTGCCTTGTATAAGGGTTTCATAATTGCTGTCATACACTTCCATAATTGCTGATATTAGTTTAAGATCTACAGTTAATGATTTTTGAGCAACCGAGTATGTTCATTGCTGTGAAAAGAAAGCAATGTTCTGATTTGAATATATATACATGTTGTATTTGCAAATTATGTTTAATCAGATTTGAAATCATTGCTACAATTTAAGTATCACTCTATTTTGCAATATATATATATATTTCTTGCTTTGCCTAGCAATATTATTATTTTTTAAATCAAAACCCAAGTCAACAAAGGTACGTAAGGCAAAAAATTTGTGTTCTCAAGAATCCACCTGGAGAGGGTTTTTACAGTGGTATCAGAGCGGTCTCCTGCCATCCTGTTGGGGTTTATTTTATAAATTCATTGAGCTCACACAGTTGATATTTGAGTGACCAACACTCATTCACATTTTTAAGTTACATTGTTTTTCTAGTCAAGTTTTAAAATGAGTTCAAGCAGTGGAGAAATAATGGAATCGGGCGATGGAAAATGGTTAGCTAGGATGTTATATGAATAGGGTAAAAAACTTAGCAAATCATCACAATTTAGATTGGATACATTGTGTATTTTGAGTAGGCTGGAAGAAATTTAAGTCATGTAGAATAGTCACCTTCAACATTGCTTAAAATAGCTATGGTTCCTACTGTGAAAGCATTGGGTGAGCATAGGTACTCGAGACACAGTGACAGTGAGATTAGGCTCACTGTTGCCCTATGCATCAGTGAGTTCACGAGGATCACAACTCCTCGGGTGCCTTATGACGTGATCACCATGGGTGAGGTTTTTCAGCTAATTATTGACAGTTTGGTTGGGATTGATGACATTAGTAGTCCTACATTTGGAAGGAAGGTCAAGGTCTTAGAACTGATGGCACAAGTAAGATTATGCGTTACCATGATTGATTTTGATCAATATGATCTAGTGTTGTAGTTGTTTCGACTCTTCTTGGAATCTATCAGTATGAGACATGATAGATCTATCCAGGACTACATGGGAGTTATTATGACTTCCATCATTGATAACAGTGATGACCTATCTCAACCCATCATGTCATTACTTCTAGCAGTTCGTAAGCGAGAAAAATTGACATCTCCTACTACAACATTTTGGTGTGCAATGTTTTTGAATAGTGTGAAGACAAGCTGAGGCCCTATTTGGTTGAGGAGGAGCAGGTGCAGGAAAAGAAGGTGAGATTTGAAGAGAATGCTGACATTATTAGCGCTCAAGAAGTTGTTATCAGTCATGATAATGACTCTGTTTTTGATGACAGCAGTCCTTTGCTTGAGCGTAACGATGGTGTTGATGTCCTGGGAAGTACAAAAAATGTTGTGGGAGTCACTTTGAATATTGACACGCAAAATGTGAGTGTCAAACATGAAGATTGCTTGGAAAATATGACCCATAACAATTCTGATTTTCATGACAACAGTGAGATATGTTTGCATCAACATGAGACAACAGTGATTTCACATGTGAATGATGTTTCTATGGAGTTGTCGAATGTTGGTACTCAAGATTTGGGTACTAATGATGCAATTTATGATGAAGATTCATGCCACAACGAGTCTGATTTTTCATATCAGATCCGAGAAAACAAAATAGAAAAATTATTTATTGGCAATGAATCCCAGGATCGTGCTTTGGATGGACATGCAGTTACTCTGGTAGCAGAAGTGTGCAAAGATATTGTCAGAACAACAACTTCTACCTTGCCAGTTGAGCCATCCTATGAGGTACATAGCAATAGTACCTTAGTTGTTGATGTGTGCATAGCTGATAGGACACATGATGCTGCTTATCATAAGGTCATTGACGTCGATTTAGGCTCATATCACAGTGCAGATGACAAATCGGAAGATTTGTGTGGAGATGTTTCATCACAGGGGTATCATCATTTACCAAGGCAATTAAAGGTTAGTGATAGCATGATTGCCACAACCTTAGAGCATTTTGATGTTGCTCGTCAGATGTTGGCTACTTATGGTTGGGGTACTCTCGTGACAGATGAGCATGATGGTTGTGGACTTTCCCTTAGAGAAACGATTGGGATAATGAAGAATAGTTATTTACTGTTACTATCTGATCGGGATTACCTTCTCAAGTGGGATGGGATTTGTTTTGATGCATTCAAGGGAAAAGAAGAGGAGGTTGATGAGCTCACTCATGAGCTTGAGGTGACCATGGACTTATTGAAGAGCGCTCAGTTGGCCCTTCAAGAGTCGTAGTCACGGATAGAGGAGCTGACCGTGGAGTTGAGTCTGGCGCAGTCTTCACGATCTATCGATACAATTCAAGCTTCTTTGGAAGCAGTTGGTGAGGAACATATATTCACAAATTTTGCTATTGGGTTCGCAGAGTGTGCCTACCCAATTAGCCATTCGAGATTAGAGACATGAGTCATCCTCTGATTCTAGTGACGAGAGTAGTGAGAGTGATGTGGAGGGTGTTGCCTGAGACTATGACGGTAAGCCATTGACGGAGGTTGGTGCATTTTACCTTGATTGCATAGTGAGGAGTGCTCATCATTTCTCTTTTAGTCCACACCTAGAGGATTTGTTGATGCGTCGGTGTGGATTGGCTTAGAGTTTGTACCTTCCTTTTTGGGTTGGAGAGTTGCCATCTTCAGAAGATGAGACTAGAGGCTGCAAGTACCCATCTCAGTTGTTTGCAGGGGATTACTTGCAGGATCAGAGGGTGGAATACCATCATGCTGTTGTGTGCCTGGCAGAGTTTGCCACTTATGGGTTTCATTTGGAGTCAAGGCTTCAGGGTGGTTATAGTGGCAAAGGGCATGATGTCTTGGTTAGTTATCACATCCATGGGAGTTTCGCAGAGGTTGTAGAGAGATATGGTGTAGCAAATGCTTCTAGATGTTCTTATCTCCACATGACAGATGGATGTGATGTTTGGTTGTTGTGGGATCCAGGTGGTGAAAGGTTTGGCATTGTGTATTGGATGGGTGCCATTGGGTTGCTTCACCACTCTCGGCATGGTGAAGTTGAGATCAGGTTAGCACAGAGGAAGTCAGAGGGTATTCGGCATGGTAGACTTCCATTCTGGGTTTGGGATCCAGGGATATTATGTGCAGTTGGGTATATGCTGGTGCTACATGATTTAGTTGGAGATGTGTGGGACATTTTACAGCTCTTCTTTTGGGCCTCCTGAGGAGTGGAGTTTCTTTGCAGTGGAGATTGCTTGGGGACAAGCAATTTCAGGGAGGGCGGACTGTAATGTCCCCAATTTGGTGAGCATCAGAGTTTGAAGGATTAGCCTATCATTTGACCCTCATAGGCTAGTGTGGTGGATTAGAGGGTCCAGTTTGGAAGTTATGGAGCTCTTTAGGTGGCAGTTGTAAGTGTTTATCTCTCTAGATCCTTCATATGTTCTGAGACATTGATTTTCAGAGGTCTCTAGTTCCGTTTTGAGGGAATTACTATTTATAGTAAGTGGATGTTAGAGAGGGACCCTTACTATTTTTAGTAAGGCAATTGGATGCACAGTGGATACAATGGTTAACTCCTAGGTTCAGACGGAATTGAGAAATAATGATTATTTGTGGAGTTATGTTATTTTAATTATTAACAAAGTGAATACTTTATTAATAATTATATATAAAGTGCAATTATAAAGTTTTAAGTTCACTTTATGTCTAATGGGGCCATGACCCTCTAAAAGGTCACTTAAAGTACATTAAATATAATTATTATTTGAGTGCCCATTTATTAAAGTGAAGGGCAAATATTAAATATCATTTAAATGATTTAAAGGAGACTTCTAGAGGGATCAACCTAATTGGAGAAGTATATAAAGGCCATCAAAAGTAAATGAAGGTATCATTGGATCATTTTATACTTGTGCATTTGGAGAGCTTTGCTCTTGGAGAAGGAAACCAAGGGTTTCTGCATATTTCAGCATTGGAGAGCGTACCTTCTTCGTTGTTCTTGCATTTTGAGGTTGTGAAAAACCAGCTGAAGACCGCTTATCAAATTGGCTTCATTCAAAAGTCAACATTGTGCAGATTGGAGAATATTGTCATAGGGTTTGAAGAATATTCATTGCAGATCAGAAGTATTGAAGACTATTATTGAAGAGTATTTAATTATTGCTGAAGGGCATTCTTTCTTTGGCATGTGGGTTTCATACAAAGCATTTTAAAGGAGTTTATAATCATCAGAATTTGAGAGGGTTTGAAGAGAAGATTTCTTTATGTTGATAGCATAATCAATGGTGATCATCTTATTTGCTACTGCCTCTCTTTACCAAGCCATACTGCTGTACTAGCTGGGCCGTACCATTGTGCCAATTGAGGACGATTCATCTCTTTGCTGGGCGTGTGTTGTTTAAGGCAGAAACACCTTTCCTTTCAGCATGATTTCAGCTTCTCTAGGCTAGACCTCTGTTATCAGTCTGCAGCAGTTTGAGGGTGGAGACATTGTCATATCATGCTGGGTGCCTTGCATAAGGGTTTCATAATTGCTGTCATACACTTCCATAATTGCTGATATTAGTTTCAGATCTGCAGTTAATGATTTTTGAGTTACCGAGTATGTTCATTGTTGTGAAAAGAAAGCAATGTTCTGATTTGAATATATGTACATGTTGTATTTGCAAATTATGTTTAATCAGATTTGAAATCATTGCTACAATTTAAGTATCACTCTATTTTGCAATATATATATATATTTCTTGCTTTGCCTAGCAATATTATTATTTTTTAAATCAAAACCCAAGTCAACAAAGGTACATAAGGCAGAAAATTTGTGTTCTCAAGAATCCGCTTGGAGAGGGTTCTTACATTGGGGTCTAATTTTCCAATTCAGATAGGGCCATACAGATGTGCAAATGCTATTGATGCCAAGAATATGGGTACTGAATCTTCCAACTTCAACCTCAAATTCTATCACAAGAGTAGGTGTTTTGACTCCAAGGACATAATGGTCAAGGGACTTGGGACAAAATTTGCACACATGCTTAATGTTGGATACTTTTGGACGAATTTCCTTGATGATTATGAAGCTTGGTGGCGAAGACATTGCAAAATAGCCTTCGATAGCTAAGGAAATTGGTGAATGGTTCCAAACCAGTGCCTATCTATTGGGCAACAAAGTCACATCCCGCTGAATGGAAAACAAAACAGAAACAAGAAGAACAATGAGTCTTATGCTTTCATATACCCAAGATAGTGAAACTAGAATGATAAAGCATACTTATTTATCTAAAACAGAGATTATTACTAAGAGATATACAAAGCTTGCAATAGTTTCAGAAAAAGCTGTTACATTCATCTCAGCCACAGTTACGCTCATACCACAAGTGTGGCAAAGGAAAATCCCTAGCTGCGACTACAAACCTTCCAAAATATACACATACTGCTCTAGAGACACCCTGCCACATAATTCACTTGCATTCATTAGATCCTCTTGTATCCATGAATCTGCAATCCAAAGAATGGGCAAGACTTGGCGTCAATGGCTACTGTGCAACTTCCTTGGTGTTTGGAGACCATTGTAGAACCAACCTTTGTTGAAAATGATCCCCATCGTCTCTTAATACCAGTAGGGCATCAAAACCTTAACCACTGGACTGTAGCACATTTAATCTGTGGTTGAGGTTCTTTCCCATCCAAAATGGGCGCTGCATATTGAAGGGAAAGATCTGCAATTACTTCTGGTAACTGGACTAACCATTGCCATCGATGTGAGTAGGTGGAGTGGGCAGAGGAGAAGCGCGCAGTTTTCCCTGGATGAGTTGCGCATTCGTGCCCTTTTGCCTTGTTGGGGGTCCCGACCATATTAAGAACCACCACTATATTTGATTATTTCTCCTTGTGAAGTAAGAACTACTATTCAACCAACCTAAGGACTAAACCCCTATAGTGTTGGCCCCACGGTTGTCGTTGCACCAAAAGATCGACCTGTTAATGCTCGATACAACCGCCAGAGTTAACAGATCTAGGGAGGCGGTTAGTCCATGTCACGAATCCCGAAGGGAGTGCTGACCATCTGCCAACAATCTTCCCCTCAACATTACCCGAGGGGATTCGAACCCGACACCTTTGTCTCTGATACCAATTGTTGGCCCTATGGTTGCAGTTGCACCAAAAGATCGACCCGTTAATGCCCGATACAACCACCAGAGTTAACGGATCTAGGGAGGCGGTTAGTCCATGTCACAAATCCCGAGGGGAGCATTGACCATCTGCCAAAATATAGGTCTGGAATTGGAGGACGAAAACCCGCAATTCCTAGGGTGATCTCACACAAAATCACCATTGTGCAAATTTGGGTTTCAATTAAAATACCTTTACAATCAGCAGCAGATTGTGACCATCTAAGGTCAAATGTCAGGCAGTATTAAAGGCAGAAAAGGCACTTCATTGAGAAATAAATTGCTGCAGAAGAAGAGGGATTGATTAACCAGCAGCTGGAAATAGACAACTTGATCGTTCTAAACCATTTTCTGAATATTGAATCTAATTAACAGAATTAGTAAGTGGTAATTTTTGAATCATATGGATTTCATATTTATTCTAATTGTGCAAACTTCTATAATTGAGAGTTAGATTTTATAATTTAAAGAAAAATAAGGAAAATTTAGAAAAGGACATTACATTCTTAATGACATTATTTATAAAACCTCATCAGGTAAACATTTAATAGCATTGGATACGTTTACACAGATCATATACCACTGAAAGCAGTGATTATTCTTGAATAGGATTTGGTCATCTTCAAAATTTATATTGTGAAAACTATTTTGAATTGGGTGTTCTAGTTTTCTAAATTTTGGATTGTTGAATAATCAATCATTTACATCAATTAGTCTAGTGTATCTATTGATCTGTCGTAAAACTCCATTCTTTTTAAAAGAATATACTACGATTTGTCTTATGGCTCTAAAGTAAAATTTAAAGCTCCATCATTGTTTCTATATGGTAAAATTCCATTAATTGTGTACTTTACTTTTTTGTATACCAATGATTAAACTTTAGACATTTTGAATAGACAAGAGATGCCAATGTCTGTTGTTGATTTTTAAAACATAGACGATGATATGGAAAGCCCTGATTTTGCAGCTTCTTTGGGTACTTTTACTGGCTACTATATCTGGTGCTCTGATCCAATCGCTAGCTTCAAATTTAGGAGTTGTTACTGGTGAGTGCTACTTTGTAGTTTATTCACTTTAGTTTTACAGCCTTTTTTTTTTTTCATTTTGTTCTTTTGTGGGGCTGGTGATGATTAATACTGTTAGTTTTTTCATATGTTCAAATTGATTCAGTTCTAGTTGAATTTGCAATATAATTCTGATTAGAATTTTCTGTAAATTACAAAAATGCAGGCAAACATTTAGCTGAACATTGTCGAGCAGAATATCCTACAGAAATTAACTATATACTCTGGGTACTAGCTGAACTGGCTGTTGTTGCTAGTGATATTCCAGAAGGTTATAACTTTCTTCTGAATCTTAAAATGGATTATTTTGTAATTAGGATTATTTTTTCTATACCGTTTGCTTGAGTTCCCTTCCACTCTTTTTTCTCATAGACACCTGGACAGGTACTATGTACAGTATAATTACATTTTTGTTTCATTATGTGTTTATTTCTATGCATTAAACTTTGGATGTATATAGCCTTTTTGTAATCAATATGCCTTTTTTTGCTTTTCTCTCAATGTTTTTCTTATGTTGCCAAAAGACTTATTGTGTGTTTTCTTGTTTGTAAAATGTGAATATTTCAGTTATTGGGACAGCGTATGCCTTAAATATGATGTTCCATCTTCCACTGTGGCTGGGAGTTATTTTAGCAGGATTTAGTACTCTGATTTTTCTTGCCTTGCAGCAGTATGGGGTGAGTGCCTTGTTAGCTTAGGCTTAATGTTTTAATTGGTAAGAAAAAGTTAGATAGGTAAAACTTATTAATTGTCTTGATGATAATACGATTGAAAGTGATCCAGGGATTTTTCTGTCATAATCTATTTTTCCCTGTGCACCAAACACTCGTGATGATCAAGATAATTATCTGGATATATTTCTATTCTGCATTGGGAGAAGAATTCTGAGATTATTATCTTATTATTGGTGCAGGTGCGGAAGTTGGAGCTATTTATATCCTTTCTGGTTCTCACCATAGCCAGCTGTTTCTTTGTAGAGATAAAATATGCAAAAATATCCATTCACGAAGTCATTGAAGGGCTGTTTATACCAAAATTAAGCAGTCATGGATCAACTGGAATAGCAATCTCTCTTCTTGGTGCAATGGTCATGCCGTGAGTAATGTTAAATGGAATGGCAATAGGAGTCTACCAAACTAGAAGGAATTTGATTTCCTGCCTGCCTATCTTATGATTTAATAAAGATTCCAGTAGTTTCTGCTCACTGAAAAGCAAACTTCATATTAGAATATACAAATCTTATTATGAATGGCTTTACTATGGTCTGTTATAGGCACAACCATACGTAGAAGTGCTAGTTTGTATCATTATAAAGTTTAGGTAGAGGGCTCTCTTTACGGTACAATATCTCTGCACATGCATGATTTACAATTGTCATATAAAATATAACATTGAAGGCATTAAATAAACGGCCAACTAGACATGTAAAAAGTAATCACAAGAAAGGACTCAAGATCTTTAAACATCAAAGAGCAAGGTGAGAGGAATGCATCTATCCAATGTTTTTTGATTTTTATTGGTGATGGTCTTCAATGTTACATACTTTTGAACCTCCTCAATTGTATTGCCTTATGTAGCCTTATCATGCTAGTTTCCTTTTTCTTTTTTCTATTAATACTTGAACAATGAACATGCTTACCAACAACCTCAATAATTTAGGTTCAGTGCCTTATATCAGGCAGGGTAATACAGAAGACCTTATATCCTACATAGAGGAGTAACATGCTGTAGAATTTCCCTCTCATATTTCTTGTTTGTATCATGTCAGCTACTATGTTGTTCTTGAGTATGAAAGTCTCTGGCATATTTAATGAGAATTCAAGCACACTTTCTTTTGTATTGTTAGTTGTAGATTCATGAATTATCTGTAGAACTCTCAGGCACACTTGTAGAGTTTACAAATCCATACAACAACCACTATTCCTATTTGAAAAGTGTCATACCCCTGCCATGCTAAGAGATCGCAGCCTAAGGAGTGTCATTAGCAATTAAAAACAAATAAATAATAATATTAAATTAAGTTTCAAAGCAGCACTTAATGATGAAGAGGTGCGACTCTTGCAAAGCAATGATTTAATGAAGAGGTGTGACTCTCTCAAGAAGAAGGCGTAAAGGGAGATCATTTCTTAGGGAAGAGATGATTCATCCAAGTAACACACATTCAAGTATCAGTTCAGAAATTAAAAATTTACAATCAACTCAAGCAATTCAGCATATGAATTCAGAACTTCATATTATAAACAACTAGTCATTCAGCCATATATAATTACAGAAATTCACTCAAGAATCATTCATAAAGCATTCAAGTATTATTTAAGGATTGAATTGTCAATTCATCAAGAAATATAAATCAGCAATAGTCTAGCAAATACATCAAGTTATCAGTTCTGAATTCTAGGTAGCATTTGCAAATCGGACGGGATTTGGGCCTTCGGGGTGGGCTAAGGGTTGGAAGGACGGGGTCTCTGACATGGGAGGTGTCTCTAGGACTGAAAATGGATATGGAGACATATCCCATGATAAGAGATGTCTCACTTATGTCTAATCACGTTTCCTTTTAAAAACCCTAAAAAAGGAAAACAATTAGCCTCTTAGTCTGCAAACACAAAGCACTTTTTATATAATAGTGATGAGGAAGAATGGGGAGCAGCAATTTGTAATTAGAGCGTGAATAACAAGGACTAGGATTGACAAAGCTGCCGGTAACAAAGAAACAACAGTCTTCAGTCCAAGCAACATTTTAAATTTTTTAGAATATATATTATATATATATTTGTCATCTCTAAGCACCCGTTTTCTATTTGTTTTGGAAAATGACGTAATTGGTATCCATTCCCATCTCTTGTACTAGTATCGTTATTGATCTCCTAGTAACTAGCTATTTTCCGTTCTAAAATTTCTTGAACATCAAATAGTGTGCTTTTTTGCTTTCTAAAGGCATTGTTTGCGAAATGAACAAATTTTCACTTTTTATATCTAAAATTTTGATGCAGAACCTAGGTCGTGCTCCTTTGATTTTTGTTGGTGGAAAAAGTTTGTGCTGACAAACAAAAACCCTTCAACCTTTTTTTTTTAATTTGAAAAAAACATGCGAGCTCTATCAAGCTAAAAATTTGTAGGGACATTCTACACAAATAATCTAAAATGACCCTTTTTGCATCTCAAGAACTTAGATTGTTGTTTTTTTAATGAAAAAAATATTTTTTCCACCACCAAGAATGATGTTCCCGCTTTTATGGTTTTGCCCCCTTTTCTAATAAAAATATTAGACCAAAATTAAAACTTTGGGGATCATATGTCTTTTTTCCAACTTTTTAGACCAAAATCGCACTTTTTGACGTGCTACATCACTTTTCCACTTTTTTTAATTTCTGTACCTTTTCATTGTTTAGACCAAAAGCACACTTCTTAACTTGCTATGCCATTTTTATCACTTTTGGTGATTTGGCCAAAAGCATGCACTTCCATGCATATGCAGAATTTTTTTCAGGGAAATTCCACAGTGCACAACTTCTTGGGTCATGCTAGAGCAAGCCATAACATCTTGGAGGAAGATATAAATTTGAGCACTAGGACCACACAAAAATAAGTCTCAAGAAGAGACATTGAGTGTGACTCCTATATTGGCCAAGGAAGTTAGTTTGGTAAATGGAAGTAAGTCTTATCTGGTTTGCAAGCAGTTAGGGTTCACTAGGTAGATTCAGTGACTTCACCATGCCGTGTGGTCAAACAAAATCAACTTTAGAGATCTCAACCAATAAGTCACTCCAAGGAGACTAAGATCAAGAAGTGAGGCCTATGTATAGTTCAATGCTGTTGTTTAGGCCTTGGGGCATCTTGTAGAGGCTCCAATTATGGTCTTAGTAAAAGTATGTGCAATAGAGGTCCTTGAGGGCATGTGGTTTGAGTTCCTGACTGTGTCTGTTCTGGGGGCAGCAATAGTTTAGTGATGGGAGGTGCTGCCCGAAAGTGCCTAAATCTGTGCCTGGTTGGAGGTCTGAACCCTGTTGCCAATAGAGCTGTGACAATTCTCAGCAGCAGCTCTCCAAGCACTTCAAGTTGCTTGAGAAGGAGAATAGGGAAAGGAAGAGGAGAAGTCCCTTTTCTTGTATATCTTTGGTTATGTTCGGCCAGATCATAGAGCACATGAACATGTGGGGATGCAAGTGACAAATACAAATTAATTCTTTTTACTTTTTGCAATTTTTTGTTGCTTAATTTTTCTGATTGTTTAAAATGTGTTTAAACTAATGCGGTAAGTAAAACTAGGTTAACTTTGCAATGATAAAGTAAAATTGGCCTATATGTAAGCAGCTGATATGAATGCAGTGTCTAAATGCAGCATTTCCTATATGCTCCTTCACTAATGCACTATGCTTAGCCCCTAAGTTTTCAATAAAAGAAAACGAAGTTGGAGAAAGAACAAACAATGTTCACAATAGTGCAACTTTTGAATGATATGCAATAAGTCTTGATATTTTTAATGTGCAAATTAATTCTAGAATGCAAGTCTAGATGCCTTAATCAAAAACATCCAATCAGATAATGTTTCCTTGTTTTCCACTTTACTTAATCAACATAATCAAAAACATCCAATCAGATAATGTTTCCTTGTTTTCCACTTTACTTAATCAACATCATAGGCATCTAGACTTGCATTCTAGGATTAATTTGCACATTAGCATATCTGATAAATGCGTGGGATGTTTAATATGCGACTAACAATTAATTTCCAGTGAATTGTAATGATTTAGCAAGTTTATAATGTCCATGGAAATTCAAATCACGACTGATATATTGCTGTTCTGCAAGTCTGATAGGAAAATCTGCTCATATAAAGATGTTTTAATGCTCAAACTTAAAGTTTTGTCAAACCTACAATGTAAATAGTGTCTGCTAATGTTTAGAAGCTATCACAATGTATAAACAGGTATACATATGCTGATGAAATGCAGAGGCAGCGAAATGGATAGTCAAACAAAGGTCAAGCAATGTTACAATTAAGTGTTTGTAGGCAGGCAACAATAGATGAGCCTATGTGAGGCTGGGAATGCACTTGGACAGCTATAAACAAGCCCTAGAAGGCTGCAATCAATAGGCAATGAGCTTTAGAATGTTATAAGTAGATGGCACAATGAATTCTAGGCACTTGTATGGCTGTAAAAAAGTGATTCTTGTGAGCAATGCATGTAGTTGCAGGTGCCAATATGCCGGGACAGCGATAGACAAGCCTTAGAAAGTCACAAGTCCAGTAGCAAAATGAACTAAAATTTTATTCAAAGTTGAAAAAATATCAAACCGTAATTTGCTAGTGTCTTTGGTACTGCCACAAAGATGAAACAATGAAAAAGAAGCTCTTATGAGACCTTGGGAGGTGTAGTGTGAGGTAACTAAGCCTTGTGTAGAGAGGTTTGGATGGGAGAGTGCTTGGAAGCACACAATTATGCCCACAGAGACTCCTGAATGTTTTCCAAAGACTGCTAAGCATGAACAACAGAATTTCATGGGGAAAACAAGAAAGAAATCAATGATAGGAGGGCTGAAACATAGCATTCCACTCAAACAGGGAAGAACAAAGTCCCTAATATGAGATGCAGACCCTTAAAAGGATTTGAGTTGGTGTAAGGGATCTTAGAAGCTCTTAGTTTGATTGCAAACAAAATAGTTAAAGAAAATAACAAAACAGAGCACACACTTACACTACAAGACAAGAATTTAAATAAGACAAAGCACAAACTAACCATCAGTTAATTCTGAGTACAATCACTAATTAATTTAGCAATCTAAACACTCACAATTTGCTAGACTAAGCACAAAACAATAAATAAAACAAATATCCAACTTGCAGACTGAGTGTTTGCAGAATTGGGACAGTTTGAAGATGAAATTGATGTTTTCTGTTCTTAGGGAAACACTCCAACAACCATAATTCACTTGCAACCGGTTGACAACTTTGGTCTAAGTATGTGTAGATCTTGTAGAGGGGTGTAGCTAGGTTATGTGGGGTCTTTTGGAATTTGAAGGAATGGGATGAATTTGAGAAAAAATTCTATGCTTGTGTGAGGTGAGGATCCTTCAAACGAAATGAAAATTGTTTGTAGAAGAGCCTAGGGGTTAGCAAAGGTCAAATTCAAGATATGTGAGGCGGGAATGGGCATTAGAATGCTATAAAATTCAAAAGGGGAAGATGAAATGATCTAAATTCCTTTTTCATCTTTGTTGGGTGAAATAATTGTTTGTTGCAAACAAGCGGTCTCAAAATTGCGGGGGCAGTTGTGAGACTGCTGTGTCAAAAGCCAAGCCATTGGGATGGTAGTGAAAATGGTTGTGGCAATTTCACAACCACCAATTATAGTAAGGATGGTTTCACCATGTTGGCGTTTCAAATTGCACCTTTGGAATGCGTTTTGGAAATGGACAGCTATGTGCAGTAAACTGCTCTTCAAATTAGGAGGGGAAGCTCCCTCTTTTGCTGAGTTACATAAAGAAAGTAAACTAAACTAATTTTGCCTATCTTTTTGGTTCAGCTGCGAGAACACAATGAAATATACTGGGCAATTTTTTTCAATTTTGTAACACAACTAAATTCACCCGTTAACGTTAATGAAAAATCAATCGAACTGAAGGGAACCCTTTCCTCTGATCAACCCAGATCCCAATGCGGGCAAGGTTGAGAGCATACTCGAAAGGGGATCGTTAGCATAACTGAAACTGCTGGAAGAGTAATAGGAAGAAGATACAACCAACTCAACCACTTATTCAGTGGGAGGACTGGAGATAGAAATTACATTGCTGAAAGTAACAATCAACTCAACCACTTATTCAGCGGGAGGATTGGAAAGATAGAAATTACATTGCTGAAAGTAACAATCAACTCAACCACTTACTCAGCGGGAGGACTGGAAAGAGAAGTACAATGCTGAAAGTAAATATGCAACTCGACCACTTATTCAGCGGGAGTGTGTTGATGGCTTAGCCGATCAGCAATATGCAAATGCAATACAATATAAATTGAGCATGACGAGTCTCTTCCACAAAAGTGGGGATACAAAATATAAAGTGCAGAAAGTAAAGAGCTGATCAGTACTACTGATTCAGCATTACAATGTGATGAACAATTTGCAAATACAATGATATATAGATAACCAATGAACTCCAGAATGTTAGGAAATGAACTCCAAACAAATACAAGCTATCCAACATATGAAATATAGTAAAAAGGGATTGAAATATCAGCTCTGATATAAAAATTGCAGCAATCAGAAATTCATACCAGCAAGCCCTAGAATCACCAAAATGCTCATAACTTCGTCAAAACACCTCCGATTGGTGTGAAATCAAGTGCAAAGGAAGCATAAGAGAAGGGCGACTAAGTACCAACCAAGAAATAGAAGCAAACAACTTCTGATATTTTATGCACGCTTCCCAATGCAATGGCAGACAAAGTGCAACCTCCAAGAAAGGGCGACCAGCAAGATAAAATCCAAATCACCTCTGAAAAATCTGAAAACTTGCAAGAAGGGGTGCCCCAAGTAGACTTGAACAATAAGCCAATACCCAAAACCAACAAAAAATTGTGCAAGGAGCTATGATCGAAAATGTGCTTCAGCCAAGCACCACACCAGCATCTGTAATGTCCCTTACCCGACTTCCCCTAGAGTTCATTTGTTGATTAGGCTTAAGAATTCTTCTTTTCCAAATGAATGTTCTCTTAATGCAATAACCCTAGATAAGAATCCTGTATTCACCATATTAACAACATATCCGTTAGCATTAATATCTAGATATTCGAAATATAAGCATAATCACAAAAGTAATAATGAAATAGAAGAGGAGTGGCATGGATAGTGTTGTGACCTTTTCACACATCACCCCATGCCAGATGGGGACCCCCTATTTTTGCTCCATTTTGGTCTTTTGGCTTTGGTTTTGCGTCTCTCTCTCTCTCTTATTTCTCTGTTCTTCTGGGGATGTTTCTGTATTTGACCTAATTTGAAATTTTGGCTAAGTCTGAAGTGAATCTGTGAAATTAGGGTTTTGTTCTTCAGGCTAGATTGAGATTAAATCAAGTTGATAAATTGACATCTGAGTGCAGCCGTGCAGTCAGAGGGCCCAAGACAGGATCCCACTGAAATCTTACTGAAATCTGACAACTTACTATTTTTAGTAAGTACCTAATTTGAGGTCTTTTTCCTCAGAATTTCGGGATTCTAACTACTTCAGCACACTCAGGCAGCTTTTGAGTGCCTACATAAGAAATTTGAACAGATTCAGACAACTGGCTATTTTTAGCAGTTCAGACTTCAGGAGCCATTCTCAGGATCTTCACATGTGCATTTCAAATGCATGATTGGGGAATTGATCTGGGTTTTCCAAGACCTTCGCGATGGTGTAACATGCAAATCAATTTGGGGACTTTCAGAGTACAGCCTTCAGAGGCTATTTTTAGGGTTTGTATGCAGTGATTTTCAACGCATGTCCGGATATTCCATGTGGGTTTTTCGAGAGCTTCGCAACAAGGTGACATGCAAGCAGAGAAGATCAAGTTTCAAGGACTTACTATTTTTAGCCAGTGCCTGCATGTCGATCAATTTTCTAGGTTTTTCTGGGTTTTTTGAGATCCCACGGGCATTGTGACATGCAAATTCATCCGACATCCGATTGACCACTTTCCAGACACTTACTATTTATAGCAGTTTCACTTCGGCAGCAACCCGACACTTTAGTTCAACAAGCAGAGCAGTATGCAGTAGAAATCAAGTCAAATAGAGACCATTCGAGGCACATGCAAGTCAGATTAGGGTTTCCAGCTTCGATGCCTAAAAAGAGGGGTAAAAAGCCGGAATTTTGAAAAATGAAGATATCCCACTGCGATCAACATCCTTCAGGCAATCTACTGGTGAAATTTGGGCGCAATTCAAGCACTTACTATTTATAGTAAGTCACCTCCAGAACAGGGCTATAAATAGCAGGTCAGCACAAGAGGCGGGTGTGAACGGGTCAAGTAGGCGACGAGGATCACGCCTAGCAAATTTCAAGTCAAATGGAGCTGCAGAAGTCAAGCAATTTTAGGGTTTGCTAAAAATAGCAGGCGGGCTAAAAATAGAGAATGAGCTTGGGCAACAGGATAAACATGGTAGCGAGGTCACGAGAAGCATATCACGCTAGCTCCAGAGTTAGAACGAGTGAAAAGCCACAAAGAGTCTCACTTGTCCAAAATTTGCAAAAAATAGAATGGCAAGAGGTAGCTGAGGCGTTGAGGGTTTTCAGGAATGAAGGTTGGCATCAAGAAAATTCTAAGTATGAAAATGGAAGTAGCATAGGAGAAATGCACCCAAGCTTGATTAAAATTCCTCCTCATGGGGTCAAATGCGCCCAAGGTGGAAAATGCTTGATAGAAAAATCTAAGGCATTGAAAATTCCTCCTCCACCCTCCAAATGCGCCCAAGCTTGTAGAGGTGATATGGAAATTCTCTAAGTGTGGAAAATAAAAGCTTGGCATGTGAAATGCGCCTAGCATGAAGAGGTCATTTGAGAAAAGTTTCTAAGTTATGAAATAGAAGTACCACCTCTAAAATGCGCCCTCAAGGTAAAGAGAAGACTAAAATTTTCTAAGGCATGAGGATGGGAGTGAACACATGGAAATACGCCCATGATGAAAATGGAAGTTGACCCCTCTAAATGTGCCCAAGGAGATGAAGAGGGGACAAACACTTAGAAAATTTCTAAGGCACGAAATAGGAGTAGGCTATGCAGAATGCGCCCTCATGAGAAATTGCAGCACATACCTTCAAATGCGCCCAACAAGTAAAGTTATGAGTTGAAGAAATTCTCAAATGGTGAAAATAAAAGAAGACCTTGCAAAATGCGCCCTCAAGGGAAAAGGGTGGCTGAAAGTTTCTAAGGCATCGGAATGGAAGTTGCATGGGCTAAATGCGCCCAAGGGAGATGAAGGGTCACTAAGTTGTGGCGCTTTCCTTTTGCATGTGTGATATGCGCTCAAGGTTGGAAGTTGCACATGCCATATGCGCCTAGGGAAGGTGAAGAGTCACCCAAGGCGTGGGAAATTCCTACACACCACATGAAATGCGCCCAAGGGAGTTGGGACTTGAAGAAAAGAAAGTTTGCTAAATGTGAGGACAAGTTCCCAAGGCGTGGAAAGGCTAGGAGTGGAATGGAAGTCAACACATGCAAATGCGCCCAGCAAGGTTGAGAAGGGTAAAAGGTAAATGCCTAAGGCATTGAGAATAGAAGCTTGATGGGCAAAATGTGCCCAAGGCAACATGAGGTGGAGACAAAAATTCCTAGGCGTGGAAAATAGAAGGGGTATGTGTGAAATGCGCCAAGGCATGGAAAAGCACAAAAAAAAAGGTTTCTAAGGTGTGGATTTCCTTCACCACCCTCAAATGCGCCCAAGACATTAAAAGATTCCTCCTCCACCTAGGAAATGCGCCCAAGCCTAGAAGAGATGATGCCAAGGAGAGAAAAATGCTAAGGCATGAAGCCTAGGCGTGGAAGAATAAAGTGAAAATAAATGCATGGGGTGAAATGCCCTTCATGGGTGATTTGAAATTAAAATTTGTCTAAAGGCATTTTGCAAGGTAAAATAAAAATTCTCTAAGGCAGAGATGAAGTTGGAAATTCCCTCATGACACATGAAATGTGCTGGGGACAACAAGGAAATTTCTCAGGAAAATCAAGGGCAACGACAAGGCAAGAAATTGAAGACTGCAGATGTGGAAGACGTTCAGAACAAAAAATAGAGTCAACCTTAGTAATTTTTATTATTTTTCAAAAATAATAAAAATTAAACTTACCCCTTCGTTTGGATACACATGGAAATTATGATTCCTGAGGGGAATTTTCTTCTGGGTATTGGACATTTCCAATTAGGAGATGGTTTAAAACTCTTCCACGTCTTGCTCGTGTTGTTTCGACAAGGATTTTAGCCTGGCGCCTGTTTAACAAGTTTCCTAAGGCTCAGATGGATAAATTTTCTAAGGCATGGAAAAGGAAAGCGGAGGGGGTCAAATGCATTCAAGCTCAAGACGAGTGGAATTTTATCCAAGTCATCAAGCTCCTAAAGGAAGGTGGACAAGGCAAGTGAATGAAATTGCCAAGGCAGGAGGATGAACAACAAGACGACATGCACCCCAACACACAATGTGCCCATGATGAAAGTTTGCTAGGAAAGTGATGAATTTTATTAGATCTAGAGGTCAAGCAAATCTTGAAAGTCAGAACGTGGGAATAAGGTAAGTAAAATGAATTTAGATTATAAAGTGCTCTGATGCTCTTCTTTTGTTTTGCAGGATGAACGCTGAAGCCAAGGCATGAGGATTTGATGAAGCTGGACAACGTTGCAACTTTGGAAAGAAGAAATGGCAGTGAAAATTTGGCTAAGGACACTAAGAACGTGATGCAAAAGAGGCAAATGCGCCCAAGGTAGTGGGCTAAAGAAATGTGAAAGTTACAAGGAAGAAGTGCGTCCAGGAGTCAAAGCAACAAGAGGGTTGAACGACAAATCCTTTCAAATTTTATTATCTGCGGAGACGATCTTAGAGACTCTTTTGCTCTCCTCCTAATGCAACAGAATTGGCAGAGAAGAACAATGGGAACGCGTTTCCGGACGAGAATCTTCTAGAAGAAGATAATGGGCATTAATTGCAGATAATGGTTCCTGCAGAGGAGTGGAGAATATTCTGTGCATTCATTGCCCCACTCCTCTCTGTGGCAGTTTTTAGGGCAAAAACCCTAATTAGGGCATAAATGGCTCAATCTGAGCCCTTCATTGTAATCTGATCTGAACTGTCCGTTGGACTGGGCCAACTATAAAAGGGGCATCCCCCCTCATTTGTAATCTATTAGAGGTAGATGTTAGATTAAATCAAGAAATCAGAGAGTAGAGAAGATAGAAGTTAGAATAGGGAGTTAGCATAGATTGATAGCTTAGATTGAAGAAGAAGGAAAGTTTTTCCATTGAATTCTTTGTAAGAAGTTGTTGTGAACACTCTCATAATGAAAAGGGTTATCATTGCTTGTGGTTCCATCTTTTGTTTTGAGTAGCTAGCGAGGCTTCTTCGTCCTTCTAATTCATTTAGAGTCTTAGAGTAGACTTAAAGTAAAGTAGATTTGATTTCATGCAAGTAGTCGGTATTTGTGGAATGTGGTGTTTAATTTGAGCAAGCTACGCTTATCCATACCACTAGCGGGCTCACTGATGGTGGGTTCGCCTTGCGTGGTCAATTGGAACATTATGAACTTAACTTCGATTACGGTTTATGTGTTGATATGCGTCGTTGTGACGGTCTCTGCATGGTGAATTGTAGTTTGAATATCTCTTGTCATCCCTTTGAAGATTGCACTAGTTTTGCGGAAGCTGTCCGAAGTGAGGCAAAGCAGAGCTTGGTTTGAAGTTGCAAGAATTGATCTTCGCGTTCCACATTTAGAATAGATGTTAGAATCTCCATCCTCACATCCCTTTTACTTTCAGTATTATCCGGTTAGCTTAAGAACTCGAGCATCATCGACAGATCTCTTGAAATTTGAGGATCTTTTCTTCTGAATGAGCAACTCACGTAAGTCCCCTTGGAATACCCAGCATATTCACATCAACCAACTGAGTCTATTCGCAATAAAAGGAATCTTGGAGTTGAACGCATGAACTTTCACGCAATCTTAGCATGTGGAATACTTTGATCAAGAGGGAATAGAGTGATCGTTGGACATTTTATTCTGTGTTGGTGTTGTCATAAAAAACACGTCAACAGATAGATCCTCCCGAAGTTATCCATCTAAGCCCAAGGGCACAAGCACCTCATTAGGACAACCCACCCCTTGGCTCCGAGTTGAACATCCAAACTAAGACCATTCCATACTTGGAGTGGTGTGCTTAGTGGAAACACTGGTACCTGCTTTCTCTACCCATGTCAACACCTCGGAAGACACTTGACTTATTGGGGATAGTCGGGGGAATGGATAAGTGGCCCGGGCCTACCACCCCTCCAGGGCCGCAACGGACTATGAGTGGAACCCCCACCCCTCCATGGCCCACCCAGGCCTTGGGATTGGGCGGACTATGAGTGGAATTTCCACCCCTCCAGGGCCCATCCCTGCCTTGAGTTTCGGGGGCGGACTTAAGTGGGGTTTTTAGGCACCACTTCCCTCGCACCCTTCCTCCCAATAATCTTACAAACACAAAGAAGACAATCTTTTAGCAATCCAATACATTTGCATTTATTACTGATTCCTTAAGTCAATATCAACATCATTACCATCATGATAATACTAAAGAAAGCATTACACCAATAATCATATTAGCACTATCTATTTCTTATATTCAAAATATGCTAAATATTATTGCTAAGTGAGTACATCACCTGAGTTGCTATATCTCTCCATGTTTCCTTACTCGCCTCCTTCAACCTTATACTAAATTGATCATAGGATGAGGACAATTCATAAATATACATAATCTACTTATGTTTATATTAAAGAGTCATCATTACTTATAAGTATCATCATTAGTATTCATATATATATGTTTATATAATTATTCTTTCCTTATTCATATATATTCTTTATTCATTGCATATTATTCATTATAAAATTTATCTATATCTATGCATATATACTTGCATGCCTATTAAATAATATATATATATATTAAATGGCTCTATGTTCCAATGCATAACAATAAGTTGCTACTGTTCTAAATTGCAAATTGTATTTTTCCATGTTTTTCCCCCTTACTTATTTTCTTTCCTTCTATTTATACCATTCAAGGTAGGTGACTCATGGGGGGAATGTATTGTTTGGTGAAAGAGGTGACTTTTCACAAAATATATCCCTTTGTTAGATTTAATTGCTACCTTTATTATCACAATAATATCTATTTTTAGAATAATATATTATTACCAATAATTATGATATTTCAGATTTATACTTATTTTATTATTTTATTTTGATGTTTTA
Organism: Sequoiadendron giganteum; assembly: GCA_007115665.2. NCBI lineage: Eukaryota > Viridiplantae > Streptophyta > Pinopsida > Cupressales > Cupressaceae > Sequoiadendron > Sequoiadendron giganteum. Next base: position 663,418,181 of record CM021100.1, read on the forward strand.
TCGAACATATTTTAACATTAAAGTATAATAATAAAACCAATTTGCTAATATCGTATTATTATTTTATTCTAATGTATTACAATCTTTGATATGTAATGATTATAATATTTATTTATTATTATTATTTTTGATATTAAGTTATTTAATACTAGAATGTAATAACAATAATTTGCCTATATATTATTATTATATTTGTTATTTCATATTTATATATTTTTATATTGATATGATACACATTTATTTTATATTTAATATTAATATTGCTATTTAGTTTATTTATTAATTTATTTGTATTTTAACACTTGGTCTTTATGGTTTTGCTATTTCGGGGACATGACAACATCACCAAAAACTGATAAAACTACAAGAAACTCAACTACAATGTGCTCAATCTTTTCTCAAGGATTGAGAACAGTCAAATCTCAACTAGTTGCTATTTTTCAGGCAAGAAGTCAAGCCAAAGCTAGGAGGTATGCATTCCTCAAAGCAACTTACTAACCATTCCGACAACATAACATTACTGTAGATATAAGATAATGAACTAAGAGCCCAATGCTCTTATTTATAAAATTTCTTGCTCCAAATTCAAATTCAATCTCCCTTCAAATGGACACCAAAACCAAACTCAAATTCACAATGCCCATTTGTGTCATTTGCATTTCATTTCTCCAAGTCGTCCTCCTCCAAGAAGTATTATACTTTATTAAAATGTCAATAAAGTATATTATGGCATCCAAAATAATAATAAAGTGAAACATAAATATTATTGACCACTTATTTCTCCAAGGCGTCCAAACATGCCTTTTAAATATTTCACTTAAAATAATATTCTCATCAAATATCAAACTTGCCGAAATAATCACCTCAAATGCTGGAGACCAACTGACTATACTGCCCTGCCTGAAATAGCCATAATACCAAGTTGTTGAACCACTGCCAAAATTAGCACCAAAGGTGTTGGAGACCAAGCTGCTCAAATTGACATGCCAAATATAGCCACTTAATTGAACTGCAAAAACCTTGCTAAAAATAGTACTGCTAAAATAGAACTTACTAAAAATAACATACTACTAAAAATAGTAAGTTGTTCCTAACTCATTTTAACTACAATCCGAGCAGCCGTCATACTTACTAAAAATAGTAAGTCCGGAAAAGTTCTCTGATTCAGTTGCATGTCACGCTGTTGCGAAGCTCTCTAAAAACCCAAAAGGAATCCAGAATCCGAACTGTAAAACTCCAACATGCAACCGTCGTAACTTACTAAAACTAGTAAGTCCCGAAAAGTTCTCTGATTTAGTTGCATGTCATACCACTGCGAAGCTTTCTTAAAACTCAGAAAGAATCTCGCAACCAAATTGCAAAACTCCAACATGCAAACCCCTGAATCCTCAAAAGAAACCTCCAAGCAGCTGGAAACCCAAGTTTTGCCATTGACTAGCCTACGGCCATTCAAGGATAGGCTATCATTCACTGGAGAGTGCAGTGTTAAAAATGGGGACATTACACACAAGGTTATAGAACTCTAGATGTTGCAGCTGAGGTTTTCCCTTTAATGAAACTTGACAACTAAAACTTAACTTACGCTAAAACGTTTCTATCCTCTCAAGTAAACGCAGAGCAAGAGAGTTTAGAAATGGACGAGATTGATTTCCTGACAAAGATACTTAAATAAACTTTCCTCAACATACATCTACTGAATTTCAATGCAAGCTGAAAAAGGAGATCATATAAGTATTACACAATAACGGAAATATGAGACTTTATATCATGGGAAGCAAAGCAAGCTTCAAGACTTTATTTTCCCACACTTCGAGCACAAAGATTACAATTCCGGGACACCAAGTTGTAGCAAAATACTTGCAACATGCGATCAAAACCAGATTACAATTGACACATAACAGATGCACTAAACAAGGATTTGTAGCTAAGGAGGCATGCAAACTTGCTATTTACACAAAGTGAACTGACACTAATCGATAACAAACATGAAGGCATAAGCTCAGCGATTTTGTTATCACAAGCACGGTTCCGAATAACACTGAATAACAAAGAGAAGGCACTAAAGGCACTTGTGTCTTGTTATCACTAACATGGCTAAACTAAAATGAGCAAACATTGCTCTTATTTATAACTAAGCAGAGGGGTAGGGAACCCTAAAATCTCCTTGCTTTTACAACTAACACTTGCCAACATGCAAGCTTCATTTCTAAACCTAAAGAAGATAACATCTAACACCTAATAAAGCATGTAAAATAGGAAATGCCAACTCATTACATTTGTTTTCCTTCTTCTTCAAAGAATGGATAAGAATTGAGACAAGAATAGAAAGAAAGCGTGAGATAAGAATGGAAAGAAAGCTTGGAGAAAGCTTCTAGAAGATCGTCGCTTTGAATCCTGACCATATCTGCCAAAAAATTGATTTATTTCTTGTTTTTCGAGTGGAGAATGTTGCTGAAAATAGAATGTTGCTATCTTTGAAAAAACAATTTCTCCAAAAAAGCTGTGACCTGGGTTCTGTAGAAAATCACGTTTCGGAGAAACCCAGATGCTTGGAAACTGAAAAAGCTAAATCCATCCTGAAAAAGCAATCAAAAAGCAATTTCTAGAAGAGGGAAAAATTTCTCAATGCTCAAGAGGACGAAAAAGCAGAGAGACCCATGTGATCTCAGAAACGGAGAAAGCTCAATGGTTGTTTTGAAAGAGCAACGCCCTAGAAGTTTGGATTATGAAAAAGCGTTCCTTTTTGCTCACTGATCTCAGAAACACAAAGAACACCGAAAAAGCATGTCGTTTGGATCTTCAAATCTTCGTTGAGGAAAAAGAGAAAATCTTCATGCTCTGGACTCCAACCTATAAAAATGAATAATGAAAGACAAAATCTTCTGTAAATAAGTTGTGGTTGAGAAAAATTTGCTTTCATTTGCTTTTAAATCTTTTAGAGCCGATCCCGAACAGGTTTGCTAAATGTAGACGTTGTTTGAATTTCGAAAGATGGAAACTTTAAAATTTTGGAAAAAGTGAATAAGGCATTGAGCCTTGGGCGCCCTTCTTAGCCTGGGACGCTTTTTCCTAGTAGACTTAGTCAAATTTCTTGAATTTTCAAATTTTTTGCTTGATTTAGACCTCTCGTTGATCTTTGATTTCTGAGTACTCAGAGTATCCTGTGAACTGACGAAGGATCTCATCACGGAGCTGGAGTAGATCTGACGAAGTTGTCTTGGAGGCAAATTTTCATAAAAGATTCATCATACCCCTCAAAATGTTGGGCGCCCTTCTTCTCCAGTGGCGCCCATCTTCACCAGTGTTAGTTTTTATTTCACAAATTTCAACCTTCTGTGTTTTCTTGATCTTCTGATGAATCTTCAACTTTGGGAGTTTAGGAGGTCTGGTGAACTGACTGACTGCTCCGTTGCGTAGCTTGGCAAAGTCTGACGAGAGGATCCCGAAGACTGCAACTGCCAAAACTGCCATCTAAGGTCTCAAACCCTAGGCACCTATCTTCTCCAGGGGTGCCCATGATCACCAGACTTAAACCATTTTTCACATTGATTAGATTTCTATACTATCTCCTCCCCTTCAGATGATCTGACCATTTCGAATGATCCGGAGCTCCGATAGGTTGATGGTTGGACTTGTCGGGTAGCTAAGAAGATCTTGAGGGGGGTCTCCTGGGAGTGATGTCTCCGGAAAAGTTGATTTGGGCGCCATTTTCCTTCAGGGTCGCCCATGGCTGGCAGACTTAGCCATTTTTTATGCAATTTTCAACTTCTACCTCGTTTGACGTGCCTTAACTGTTGCTGATCGTCGGAACAAAAAAGTTTCTAAGGCATTGAAGTATGAGCACCCAAACTGAGCAAGGGCGCTTGGATTCACCAACCTTAGTCAAATTTTTGTATTTTTCAATTTTTCAATCTTCATTTCTTTGTTCCTTGTTTTTCGTGCACATTCCTCGTCGATGGCTTCTGTTTGACTCTTGAACGTCTGATTCTTACACCTGGCAGCTGACTCACCTCCATTAATGACCTTGGTTCTCCAGAAAAAGCTTTTGAAAAAACAGAATAGACCCAGTAGGGTAAAATTGATCTTTTTGTGATTCTGACTGCACCAGTCTAACGAGGAAGTATTTTAAGCCAATCAAAATCAGTCTTAACCCTAAAAGCCAAACTTTCTATTTTTAGAAAATTTTACAAGTATCCGTTTCTTAAGAAACCTAGAAAAACCTAGAATTTTTTTCTATTTTTAGAAAACTGCTAAAAATAGAAAATTTCCTAAAATTTAGGCTTGAAAAATTGAAATTTGGGTATTGTTGATTTGGTCGCTCTCAGCCGACTCAGATTGTCAGATTTTGAAAATTTCAAGGTTTTGACCCCCATGCAAGACATACAAACCCCAATTTTGACCTTTTTGACAGATTTAATAGTATTTGGACTCATTTCTTCAAAATGCCTAAGTGTAGCAAATTTTTTAATTTGGGGTACAACACACCATACTAGGCAAAACCAACGAATTTGAGGCAAAATGAAAGTACGAATGGACACACTAAGGCAGGAGGTGTTTGGAAATATGCTAACAAAGGCAAGGGGGGTGACTTGGGAATATTACAAACTAGGGAAAGTCAACAACTGTTTGATCTCTTGAGTGTGCTAGAAGGCACTTTTTGGAGTGTCGCATTATCATAGGACTAAAACATTGACCTGTCAAAACATTATCCAAAATGGGTACATACAACTTTATACGCTTTTGCCACTTTTTTTGTTTCAAACTTTTAGTCAATATATATGTTAATGAAGCATTAATTATGATTAGAGTCCATTATGTTGTAGAGAATTAATACTACATGGTATCCTTTAGGTGACTTTGGGAAGTCTTCTACGCAACTTTCTCAATTTCTTTGAATTATTATTCCCAAAATTACTTTAGTTGGAAGAATCTCCTTCACCTTCAAGAACATATTCGATACATGTACCTTTACTATGTCTTTTGAATTCTTTCTTTGAAACCTTTTCATATAAGGCTCCTCTTGTTTTGTCTTTTTCATGTTTATTTCTGTCATTTTTAAAACTTTTTTTAACATAACTTGTAGTGTAATTTAATGAACATTCTCATCCCTGAAGCTGTAATCTAAACTAAAACTTTAGAGCTGGAGCTATAACAAGAATGACATTGATAAATGGAATGAAGAGATGGCAAGGCTCTTGCTTGTATAATTTTGAACTTAAGTAAACCAATGCTTTACACCTTAGCAATGCTGAATCTTTGAATGAAGCGTGGGAGCTCCAAACATACATGCATGAATCACACTACATCAACACTTGAATTTATATCAAAGGAAGTTCTATTAGATGATGATGCAAAACATGGATCAAGTATTGTTAATGAGGATGCTACAATGAGTCTGTTTGAAGGCTTCGATGTGACCTATTATAGATTGGTTGTAGCATTGAGATCCTAAAACGATATGATCCTACAAAAGGTAATTCCTATCTTATTGTAGAGGAATTCAGAAGAAAGGATGCAAGATTGATCACAATGATGTCTGCAACACTTCGTTCTTCTGGTGCTGAAGAAAGAGGAAAAGGAAAATGAGAGTCAGTTTGTACCTAGCATATTTTAAACAAAAACCACCAGCATGTAGCTGTAATGTGAAAGAGAAGAATAAAAGGAAGGTGTTTTCATCATAATGTGAGGGAACACTCACATAGAGACTTTTGGAAGTGGATTGTAGACAATAAAGAATGGGATGAAGTGAGTGGTTAGATGCCACATCATGTAGGGATTCAATTAAATTGTTCATACCTCATAGAAACAACTTGAAGATGATGTTACTTAAGTAAAGCTGTCTGGAATTTGATATTGAAAATATTTTAGTTTATGTATTTCGACATTTGTTTTTTTTTTCTTTTCGCTTGGTACCTTGGGAAGTATTTGGCTGGCATGAGCTAGTTGAGGCCACAAACAGGGACCTCATCTCTAGCATTAGTGCAAATGTTCTGAACCCATGAGCTTCGTGGACCAGCAAGGGGACAAAGCTCATGTCCTCAATGGCCTAGTGGGGGTTTGAACCTTGGTGGTAACAATAATTATGCCAATGACTTAATGTATTTTGACATATTATAGATAAGAAGGAGCACTCCTTTTATAGATAATAGTAAGCATGAAATAGTAGGCAAAGAGTTATCTCACTCTGTGTGCCAAATGGCAATTATAAGGAGATTGACAATTTCCACTATGTGCTCACATTGGCCAAAAGCTTATTTGTGTTCAAGAATTTAACAAATATACAACTACCAGTAGAATTCAACTCTCTTGGTTGTATTCTCATGCATGTAGACGGGAACCTTTTTGCTAGTGGAAGATGGTATGGTATTATTTTGTACAAGCTTACCTTGAAGGTCTCTAAAGTAGATTTAGAAGCAATTATTGTGGGAGTGATAGAGGTGATCACTTGGCTGGTGAGCATACACACTTATCCAATCATTGGACTTGCTATGGAAGAAGCAACCTCTAGGGGTGAAACCTAGGAGAGGATGGTATGGCAAGAATTGATTAATGAACTGAGTTGGTGTGTTTATATTTGCAGAAAAATTTAGATGCTGTTGCACGGGGGTATAAGTTAGTTTATTATCTTCATTACTAAGTACTAAATGAACCTTTATGTACTTTTTGAAGAATAAGTTAATTGGGAATGTTCATGATCTTTACATTATTTGGGGAAAAGCAGATAGGAAACATACTCAAAAGGTTTATATTTGTCATTGAGAGTGAATACACTCAAGAAGATTTGAAAACCTTTTGTGAAAGAACAATTTTGTTAACAAGAACATATGCTTTTTGGAGATTGAAAGATGTATGCCCTTGAGTGTGAGATTGCCAACATTTATTTTTGGCCGACCTGAGAAGCCGACAATGTCTTTTTGGAGACTATGTACTGCAAAAGAAGTCCGCACTCATCGACCAGGAAGTAGAGTGTGGTCAATTTAATGTTTTAGATTTTGAGCTAGAAGGTGAAATTAGGAAGAAAGCACTTTTTTAAGTTCTTTGAAAGCACAACGTGGCATAAGGGAGAAAAATTCTGATAGGAACTAGTGGTGAGTTGATTTGCATTCCCATATCCAACAACTTGATAATGGATGCACAATGAAATCATAATCTTATCTTATATATAAAAATAATTCTCAGAACACACATCAGTGGACACAATTGCATAATTGCAATAAACTCTTGCATTACTCAATGAAGTATACAAGCAAGGACGTTTCCCACATTTGGTGAAGTAGATATGTAGGGATCACCAAGTAGGTTGTTTCTTGCTTGCAAAGTAGACTTGAGTATTGTTGTACCCAAAATAAATTTTTGCTTCAATAAGGCATTTTGATAAAAATGGTCTAAATCTTGTAAATTGTCGCCAAAAGTCAATTTGAGGTCAAACCAAGCATGGGATTTTTGTGGGTTTATGTCAAGGAGGATACTTGCAAATTTTGCAAATTAGGGTTTTAAACCCTTGTTTTTAGGAAATCCCTAAAAAATAGGACCTTTCTAGAAATCACTAAAAATGATTTTGCTAGGTTAATTTCACTTTGTGATCACACTGGTCAAGTCAAAATCACCAAAAAGTAAGTTTTACTCTGGTGGGTCTATTTCACTTTTTCAAGAGAAAAGATAGGACCTCCGAGGTTATCAATGGAAGATTGCCAGTACCAGGTATCAAGATCTAAGCCTCAGACGTTGCACAAAAGATTCTATGGCAAAAGATGCTCAAAAAGATGCTTCACGATAGAGGGGATTTCAGAAGTTGAAGTTTGCTGAAAATATTCTAAGTCTAGAAGATGCCTTGCTACAAAAAAGATGCTACGCAGTCAATGCCTTGGTCAACATTTTCAAGTGTTTGTACACGCAGAATGGTGAAAGCAAACACAACCATGAACACAGTTGCATCGTTGACAATGGTGATCAACCCACTCAAGCAAGATGGTGAACACAAAGTGCGAGGAGGTCAAAATCATCAAGAAATGACTAACTCTGGAGCCCATTGCACCCCTACAGGCCAGGGGCACCCATGAATTCAGGGGGCCAACTGCAGTTGTTAAGAACTGCAAAACCGATCCTCCTCCTCAGAATTCTGTTAGCTTTCCAATGCATTGCCAAGCAAGTTCATCAGATTCATCAATCATCGGCAAACGAAGGTGGAGATAGAAGATGCTGAAAGCGAGAGTCATCAAAGACAACAATCAATCAACAAAAATGCACCCCTGTAAGCTGGGGGCACCCAAGAATGAAAGCTCTCAGATTTCAGTCTTTGGATTGGCAATCTCTAGATGATTTCCTTATATTCAGCCTAGCTTCGCGATGAATCCAACAACCAACTTAGAAGATATATCAAACGACAGTACCTGTTGATCAAACGGGCATGTGAAATGGAGGATGGATTGATGCACATCAAAGCAACTGCACCTTTGTAGGCCAGGGGCGCCTTGCATTATGAGAAACCGAATGAGGTTTTTAGCAGTTGTCTTCTCCAAGGCATCTACTTAGAATCCTTCTAGCTTCACAATGAATCCAGTTGCCAGCTCACGAGACCTATCAAGCGCTCATAAACAAAGATCAAGCGTGAAACGCTCAAAGAAAAGGCGAGTTGAAGAACATGAAAATTTGACTATTTTGAAGAAAATGCACCTTCCTAGGAAAAGGCACCCAACCTTTTGGGCAACTGGATGCAACTTTCAGGCTTCATGACTCCCAAGAAGACCTCTTCAAAGTTGATCAGTCTTCATGATGAAACCGTCAGCACAAATGCCGGAGCAGTCAAACTCCTAGCAACGAGGGTCAAACTAGAGCATTTCGTTAAGGGTTACTAAGTGCAAAATGTATCTTAGAGGCACAAAAGCGCCCCTGCAAGCTAGGGGTGCCTAGGAATTTGAGCCTCATAAATAAGTTTTCAGAACTTGCACATATAGTCACCCTTTCCAGAATTCTTCCAGCTTTGCGATGGATTCAACATCCAGTTCGTGGGAATTGTCAATCATCAACAGCTGCAGATTGAAGTACGAAGGGTCAAATTAAAGAAATCAAAAAGCATCCAAGAAATTGGCTTAGTCTGACAAAAAAAAAAGCACCCTTCTAGGAAAAGGCGCCCAAGAATTCAAGCCACCAGATTCAGTTTTCAAGGCTTGCAGCCTCCTGTAACATCTCTTCAGAGTTGATTCAACTCCGTAGTGAATCTGTTAAGAAGGCTTCACGATCAATCGGGCGACTAGAATTCGAGATCGAATAGAGGCTGTCTATCAAGCAAAAGCTGAAAATCTTTAGCATTGGCAAAGTGGCGTCCAAAGTCAACTCCTAGTTAGGATTTTTGAAGACTTTATCAAGCTTAGACGTTCCAAAATTGGTGGAGATTGTTCCAGTTAACTTTCAATCACACAAATTGACTCCTCAATCTAGAATAGACACCCTAACTGATGCTTCAACCTCAGATTGATATATATCAAGCATCTAGGCATCATAATTCATTATTCTTTGTAGGTTGAAGAGCTCAACACAAATATTTTCTCTCCAACGCCATTTGAAGATCTGACGGAAGCCATTTTCAACGTTCTTCATATTTTCGAGTACAGGTTGCACAAAAGAATAGTTTTCCAAACTCCATCTTCCCAGGACGTATTTTTCAGAGACAAAAGATCTTGTTAGAATTTCATTAGACCGTGTTTCTCCATTTGGCGTTTTTCTTAAAGATTCAAGGTAGTAGCTTATAATTTCTAGCTTCTCACCACATATTTCTTCTATTCTTGTCTTAGGTATTCTTGCATGTCCAAGTAAACAACATTTTTTCTCAGATCTAGCCTTCTGGGTATGTTCAGCATGAGATTGGCCACAAAACCCATGTGCCAGATTTCTTCGGAAAAGTTGCCACGTTGCCCCCAGTTTTTAGGGTTTCTGCAAAAAGTCACTTTTCTAAAAAATTGACGAACTGGGTTTGATTAGCTCACAAGTGCCTAGAATACCCATGTGCCAGAATTTTCCAAAAAAAAAAAGAGCTTCTGGAGCCTCTAAAGCTTCTGCCTCGAGGGGTTATTGCATGTCAAAGAAAAAATCATCTTTTCAAAAATCTAACATTGTGGGTTTGTTCAATAAGATATCCCCAACAAAACCCACGTCTCAAAAATTTTCGTAAAAAGTACCCCTCAGCGAAGGTATTTTTAGCTGCCGTGAAAAGTAGTTCAAATAGTGTCATGTGCCTAATCAATCTTCAAGGTTTTTAGAATCCGATTCTCTCATGTTGAATACAAGACCAAATCGGTCTTACTTGATGATTTCTTGCAGACGACTGGCACCAATTTGCATCGGGCACACCCAAAAGTCAATTTGGACAAGTTGGAAAGCATAGACCAAAGCACACTTCAAAATATTGAGCAATCCGGGTTACTTGAGGCAGCATCATTTCCCATCTTAGCGTAGAGCATCAAGTTTGTAATCGCTTGTTGTAAAGCATTACAAATCGACTGTATGAAGAGATTCAATCAGTAGATGGGAGAGTAATATACAGTCTCAAGCCAAAAGATATCGGAAGATGCTTCGCTGTACCACCTTGTGCGAACAATTTGGTCATATCCATGGAGGAGTGTGAAAGGGCATTCAACATGTGAAAGAAAAAGTGCCAGAAGAGAATGGCAGAAAGGTGGCTTAAAGAGAAAAGAAACAACTTGCCCAAGAATGTGGGATGTGGAGAATTCAGAGACGAGTGCGCGATCATGATCACACTAGTCAACCGTGTCAACAGTCAAGAAGAGGCAAACAAATTCCAGCCATGGATGTATTACATCATGGCTCAACTTGTCAACAATAAAGAACACTATGACTGGCCTACCTTGACCAGCGATATTCTCCACAAACAGATGACTGATTTCTTCAAGGCCCATGAATTCCACATGTGTTCGTACCTCGTATATTTGATAGCCTTCCAAGGCCAGTTTAGAGGGTTGAACACTGTGGGAACCTTGGGTGTACTGAAGGTTCGCGAACATTTCTCGCAACTTGAATTCACACAATCAGAACGACATTTCAAGGGAGTGAATGACCAGTTCCCGATGCACACAGTAAGGGACCTTGATCACGAGTCACATATACACATCTCACCAGCAACCAAGTTGGCAATGGTAGATTGGGCGGATTGGTTCATCTAGTTCCCCACTTTTACCTACATCTGCGTATATGGATACTTAGGTCATCCAACCATGTTACCCCGTTATCCATCGGATAAGGTGGTATTCATGGAATTTCTACGACAGTTGCAAGAAGTCCATATCTTTTTGCACAGCAAATGCAAGACAGCTGCCAACTTTCCTTTTCATATGGGTATCTATAGGTGCAAATCAGCAGTGGACGCCAAGGCTATGAGCCATGAGATGATGAGACTTAATCTTAAGTATCTCATCGAAAGACGCTCATATGATTCTTGTGGTCACTTTTCAGCACGCCTTGGCCATCAATCTTCACACAAACCTTCCATGGAGGATTATTGGTTTAGTTGAGAAGACGAGTTCGAAGTGCAAAGGCGCAACTACATCAGGTTCACCCTTCTGCAGATCACCGAGTTCTTGTTAGAAGATGTAGAAGGATTATCAGATGATGATGGGGAAGTCACACTTCCCACATTCTTCAGGGATCAAATAGACTCGCAGCCACTTCGAGCCGTGGATTGGTATGCCAAGGAAAGCATATCCGTTGAGGAAAGAACAAGCAAAGATGTAAGGAACAACATACTTTACTTGGTCAGCAAGAAGACACGAAAGGTAGTCATTCCAAACATAGAGCCACCACCGGTTACTACTATGCTACCTTCCATTTCAAGATCAAAACTCAGACAGAAGACATGGAGTAACCCTCCAGAAGGTTTCAAGGGTAGAAGAATGTCAGAGCATTCGAAGGGGAAGACGTAGGTTGCTGATATAAATCAGCAAGAGCAACATGTGGAGACAACCACAAATACAGCTGAGACAATGCCAAAGGTAGAAGCAAAACCTCCTATCTAGTCGCCACCGTAGCAGTCTCCAATTCGTATTGACTTGGAGCCAGATTCTCCACCACATGACATCGCAACACAATCTCACTCGTCAGGAGTTCATGGGACTATCACCAATCCTTCCAGCAAGATTAGTCGAGATTCTTCTTGGCTAAAGAATCTCCTGGGTAGGAAAAGGAGAAAGTCGTCCTACCAATTGGACTTTGTAGAATTTGATCATGTCTACCAAGACACGTCAGAGAAGAAGCTCAAAAGTAGGTCCATGTGGAAAAGAACGTTGACAACGAGATTGTCATTGAGACCATCGCACCACTTGAGGATAAAAATGCAAATGAAGTAAAGGTTGACGACTTCACTTTGTTGAAAGTCAACCCTGGTAAGAGCACACGCCAGGTTGAGGTGGATCTCTTTGAGGTTGCATCAGTGAGCATAAAGGAAAGAGTGGTGAAGGATGGTGAAGACAAAGCAGCCCTCAAGGCTGAAAACCAACAGCTTCGCCAATACATCTCCAACTTGATGCATGGTACCTCAAACGTCACCGCCTTGCTTTCGCAAATGTTGGAGCTACCCGCAAAACAAAATCAACTAAGTCAGCCGATTCTATTTGGGAAGCACCTAAGAGATCAAGTGGAAGAGTTTGTCACCAAGGGCCGGTTTATACTTGTAGAGTTGTACTAACTGAGGTACAATGCCCACGACCTTCGCACAGAGATCCAGGAATCGGAACAGAGCATAGCAGAGTGCAAGCCTCGAGATGTGATCACCATCTCAGACTTGAGAATGGTGTACAAATCAGTCTCTACAAATGAGTACAAGCAGAAGGTTTTCACTTGGAAAGAACAACTTGTCTACAAGGTAAAAGCGTATGATACAATCTCTGCAGAATTAATTGAGTGCATACAAAGTGTGAAAAGAGCTGTCAAGTTCGTAAGAACATTGGTGACGTCTATCCCTTGCCAGTACCAGAGTGAAGGTGATGAGTACATTGAGCTTGCTGAGGTGTAGATGCAGTTTTAGGATCTCATTTGTAGTAGTTTCTACGGTGACCTTGTTGACTGTAGGTTGAGTCAGGTTGCTGCCATGTCAACAAAGCTTGATGATGTAGCTGAAAAAGGATGCCATTTTCAGGATCAAATTACAAGTGACGAGGAGACGCCGCGAAGACATGATGTCATCCTGAAGAGTATCAGTTTCCAAATGCAGAGACAGTTAACAACTGGTTAGAGGAGCTGATTACTCAAAGTGATGAGGTGTGAACTGCTAGTTGGGATATCCTACCTTCTCCAAAAATAGCACTGAAGACAAGCAGTTAACTTGATGCCTCTTTCCAAGTTAACTCGCTGTCCCACCTTTTATGCATGTCTATTTTTGGAGACACCTCTGTACATTGGAGTTCTTTTTATTTTAGAATCAGTTAACTATTAGGTTACCTACTTTTAGACATAGGAATAAATCTTGCTGATTGGCAAGAACTGAATGTTAACTCAAGGAGACTTTAGGGTTCCCTACTCCTTTGAGTTTCTATAAATAAGAGCAACCTTTGCTCGTTATTTTTTAACTTTACTTCACGGTAGCAAAACGTTGAGCTCGAAAGCCTGCGAATTTGTTCACTTAGTATATGCTCTTGAATCATACTTGTTATAGCAAAACGCTGAGTGGTTTTCTTGCGTTCTTGTTGTTCAAGTACTTGTGTTCAATATTTGTCAAGTGTATTTTGGTTGATCATAATGTTGGATGATTGTCCTCTTTCATACAATTTGCAGTCCCAAAAAGTGTAATCTTTGATCGAGTTTGAGATAATAAATCAGGAGAGCAATGAGCCTTCGATCCAAAATTCTCAAGATCTTTCATATTTGTTTTGTTCTTGTAATCTCCATTTCATCCTACACCTTGAAAAGAGCACCTCGCCTTCAAGGGAATCCTGAGATCTAGCTTATCATTTTATGTTGTTTCTAATAACCTTTATTTCAGCCTATACCTCTGAAAGAGCACCTCGCCTCCAAGGGAATCCTAAGATATAGTTTATCGTTTGATGATTACTTGCATAAACTTTATTTCATCGTAAATCTGAAAGAGCAATGAGCCTTTGGATGCATTCTGAGAGACAGTTTGTCTAAGTGATCTAACCATTCCCAATTGCTCCTAAATCCTCTCGCTTTGAATTACTTGAGGAGATAGGATAGTTATAAAGCAGGTCTAGTTTTAGTCGAGATCTACGAAACCAGAGAAAACCTCAGCTGCAACGCATAGAGTTTTATAAACTTTGTGCTCTCAATTGAGTAAAAAGATAGGAACTTAGTTTACATTTCTTTTTAGACATCAACAGTAAAAGAGGGAGCTTCCCCTCCTAAGTTGAAGAGCAGTTTATTTGTGCATAGCTGTCCGTTTCCAATATGCACTCCAGAGGTGTGAATTGAAACACCGACAAGTATAACGTTCAAGTTTCTAGTTTTCATGAGATTTTGTTGCCAAAGAGACAATATATTATGCTAGAGCTAATGTTGATTCCACATGACAGTTTTTGTCATTATTGACAATCACACTAAGAGATACCATATGCTTTTCTTTTGATAATTCTTTTCTTCATTTTTCTTTACTGTTACCGATTCTGTGGTTGACCATTGGCATTAGTTATCCTGTCATTGGTGTCTACATTAACATGACTGTCTACATCCATACTGATTCTTCTTGCCATTTGCTATGAGTGTCATCATTTCTAATTTCACCATAAGTGTCATTTTGGCCATATATGGACTTGATGGAGGTTATCTGCATCACAAATTTCATCCCATTCATCTTTAACTCCTTGCCTTGGCAGTCTATAATACTTGTCGTGACCATCAAACATCAAACTAGATTCACATGGGTCCACTACAAGACAGTCTGCATGGTTTTAAAGGATGTGTAACATTTTTTATTCACAATTGGGCCCCACCATAAAGCTATCCATCATCTTGTATTAGACTGTCTGTACCATTTTGACTAGGCTGTTTGATTCAGAAGGCCAGGCTATTTGCATTGTCTACATTAGGTCATCAAGAATGAATTTATTAGTCTGTATGGAATCCCTTTATTAGATTATCTATCCTTGACATACACTTTATTCCTTTTAGGTTTCCTCCTGGATTCTCTGTCCTATTTCTTATTCAACCCATTAATCTTTGTGCCAAAGCATTTTCAATTTTCTTTCATTCATTTGGTTACCATCTTCTTCCTTACTCTTGCATAACGTTCCATCTTTTTGGACCTTCTCCTATACTCTGTACAACTTCAGCTTCTTAACTAAGATCTTCAATCTTCGTATCCTCAAAATTTAGAAAGTAACTTTCACTTTTGAAAATATTGAAAATGTTTATTATGTCCTCTTCTCCCTCTTTTCATTTCTCTCATTTCTATTATTGAATCTTTAAAAAAATAAGTTTCTTTCAGCTTCAAACAAGAAAATAAGATGGTATGTTTCATCTTTTGTTCTGACCTTCTAAATATACTTTCGATGTATGTCCTCTTCATCAAATTGAGTCTTACTTTGACGTGGGCATATGCATGTTTCACCTCGACATCTGCAGCTTATATCTTGTTCATCCATATCAAGTTGCCTTCTTTTGTACATCTCATCTCTCATCTACTCACTGTTCCCTTTACAAAGCATACCATCCAGGTTTGTTGGTTGCATTGTGCTGTCGTCATGTACTTTAACACAATACATGGATCTTTCTTTCACAGTTTTATTTCCCAGGCTTGATACTTGTTTTCTCTTTTGTACTTAAATACCTAAGCTCTGTCTGCCATATTATGCTTTTCTGAATGCTTATCATTCGATAACTTCATCATTATTTCAATTATTTGACCTACTGTGCCATTGATCATTTTTCATCAAGTGTGATTAGCTGTTCATGTCTTCCGTGCATACTTTCTTCAACATCCAATCTGTCGCAAACAGCAATGTCAAGCTTCACAGTCACAAAATTCTTAGGTACCAGTGCCTTGTGCCTATACATCATATCAAATGGATTATGGTTAGTGGTAACAATTTAAGTCATCTTCAAACCAAGAGTGCTACTGGTAGCTTCTCTGCTCAGACCATTCTATAAATTAAGGAGTTCCTATGCAAAATGTGCACCAAAGTTTTCAGTCACTTCCGGTAATTAAGGACTTGATGTATCATGATTTATCAAAAAATCCTTTGTTAGATGCTGAATCACTTCACAAATTGTACCCTTCTGTTACTTGTCAAACTGAGAGGGCATCTAAATCCTTGAGTTTTATGGAAATGGTTAACTTTCCATTGTAAGTATTCTATGATGAATTTTTCTTAGAACAAGTTGATTTTTAAAACATTTATCATATCTTGTTAAGACCTCTTTGGCAGAAGTGGAAATATCTTTGCCTACTAGGTATTTTAAATCATAGTTCCACGGGGACGCGTCCCCCCCAAAAAAGGAGCCGTCTCGGAGACGGGGACGTTTCCAAGATGCATAGACTTCAAGGAAACGTCCCCCTGCCGTCCCCCCGCCGTTTCCCCGTCCCTCTGCCGTCTCCTGAACGTCTCCTTCAAAAGGAGACTTTGTCACGTCTCGGAGTCTTCTATGTGTCTCCAAGACTCCAAGTTTCCCACGTCCCCCATTAAATAATGATTTTTTAAAAAAAATTAAATTTTTTTTTTAGTAATAATTAAAATTTAAGTTTAATATAAAAATAATATATTATATTATTAAATTTTTAAGACTTCTAAGAATCTAAAGTCAATGTAAATTAATTGTTTTTGTTTTATTTTTCATTTCACATTACCCGTGCGTGCCTATGCAAGTCGCAACTGCATCTAGACTGAGAAGTGCTGAACCAAAGGTATTTTGCTGCTTGCATTTTAATTTTTATATGGTTTTTTAGCTTTAGGTTTTTATTTTTAATTTTTTTTTCATTTGAAATACCCACAGTAAGGGCAACGCGACACAGTTGGAAGTGGACTGTGGAACAAATCCCTCAAAGGGATGTCAGCTCATGGAAGAGGCGTTGCCTCTTCCATGATGTGACAGACGCCTCTTCCATGATCTGACATCCCTTTGAGGGATTCGTAACATTCGTTCCAAACTTCCAATGAATCAATTTTTTTTAATTTATTATTTAATATTTTCTGATTTGAGATTCTCAGATTTCAAAACTTCACAGTTCACAGTGAATTTTGAAATAAAAATTTATAAAATAATTTAATAATTGTTTTTAGTTTTTAGTTTATCAATAAATTTCATTTATATAATAATTTATTTTATAAATTTATGGTCATTGGTCTGCAAAATGTGGAAGCACAGGCAAGACATGTAAACTGTTTGACTGAAATTTGAATGCATCAAAATGTGGAAGCACAGGCAAGGCATGTGAACTGTTTGACTGAATGCATCAAGGGCCTTGCTTTTACAGTTATACATCTTTTTATAACTAATTTTTCAAGTACTATATGTATTTTAGTGCACCGCTCCCCCACCGCCCCCCCGCCGCCGTCCCCTCGCCATGACCTTGCCGCCCCCAAACTTAGGCCCCGCGCCCCCGCGCCCCCGAAACCCGTCCCCTGCCGTCCCCCCGTCCCCGTCCCCGAAACTCGGTGGAACTATGGTATTTTTATGTGATTGCTAGAGTTGTATATTAATTGCTAGTGTAAGTCCTTACCAATGTAAAAATGTTTTTGGATACTGAGTTTCAAATATGGGGTGGTTGTATTTGTAACTCTCACTTTTGTAATGAGACAAAATATCTCATAGTTTATGGATATTTATTTTCTGACTGCACATTATTGACATACTTACCTGATGTTTGGGCATGTTGGTGATGCCTTGAGTTTGTGCCAGTTTAAGAAGATGGAAGTGCTGTTTTATCTAGCACGTTGTCTTTGTTATTACCAAATTTGCTCTATTGTCCATTCTCAAACTTACACTTTTCATCATCATTTGTAAACTTTCACATGGCAGCAAAAGTAGATATATTTTTCTATGGATATTTTCCATGTTCATTATTTGTAAAGCATCCTAAATTGTCTTAAACAATTCTGTTCTAATATGTATTGCAATTTTGTTTTACAGGCATAACTTATTTTTACATTCAGCTCTTGTACTGTCAAGGAAAACTCCCAGAACAGTTCAAGGAATCAAGGTTATTTCTTATATCATTTTCAAACATTGGCTGAACTATATAAATTGTGGTGCTAGACAACACTTTGAATATAAATCGTGTAAAGAATCCCCCTTTAGTAAATGGTTCTCAGATTTTTAGTAGACTCTGGTTTTAAGCTGGATTTTTTTGGTTTTGCTAATTGACTCTTTATATCAAATGACATTATCTTGGTATGGGAGCATCCTTTAATTCTTAATAATAATTTGCTAATTGGAAAATTTGTGAGAGAAGTAGCTTTGTTCACCCTTTTTAGAATAGAAACAGTATGTTGATACCTCTTATGTTTCTTTTGAAGATACTTCATCTTATGTTACATCTGAGACCAAGAAAGTCTCATCAGTCAAGAATGATTCATAATCTACTTTGATATTCCAATGTATACTTCACCAATATGGATTACAATCCACGTACGTGCTGACCCAATACAATATGCTACTGGAACAAACAAATAATACAGGAAATTGATGTTTGTTTCATCTATTAGTTGCCATCTGTCTTTCAGTCAATTGACAATGTGTACACAGTGAAATATATGCTTATAATGCTATAAATCAGGTTTGACACCCTTTTTATATTGGTACCACATATTACTCTTCTTATCCACAAAATCGATTATGTAACAGAGAAGTAATGATGATTTTCAATGTTGCATGCGCCAAAATTCTTCTTCAACTCACTCCTATAAACAAGAACCATGCTTGCAATCAACTGAACATGTAATTTGTATTCTTGCTTAAGTGCTTGGATTTGTGAATTAGTTGCGCCTGAATCTATGATGTGTGTAAGTGCATTGATAAGGGAGATTACATGGAAGACTAGGTGGAGCATCTTTAACCACTATTTTTAGGTGGTGTAAGAGTATCATGTAACAACAATAATTTCTCCAAGGTGGAGTGCTTGGGTTGAGGATTTAAGCAACATGATTGTAGAAGTCAAATGGGAGTTCCATTTGGTTTTGGGGGTGCATTGATTACTTGTCGGAGTGTTGAGATTTAGAGTCCAGCATGGGTGCCAAATTGGGTCACTTGTTTTGACCCATGGTTTTGGAAACCATTGGTGGTTCGTAGGGTTTCTCTTGTCTATTAATTGGATGCTTATGATGGGGTTCAACATGGGCTTTTCTTGTAAGTTCAGAGTAAGGTTATATCGTTGGATTATCTCTAGATATTAGAGTTCTTCATTTTACTTCTATGATTGTACTGTAATCCTCTTTTGAAGACAACATAATTAGTGTGCTCTCTTCTTGTTGGGTTTTTCTCAAAAGGGTTTTCCCATGCATATTTTGTGCTATGGGTTTTGCTATTCTATTGAAATTGTTTGATCCTTTACTCCATTTGTAGTAATTTCCTCATAGATTAGCATTGTATTTTCTTTTGTTTGGTATTAAAGCTGATTTCCTTGTTGGATTTGTGAGAAGAGGGTATTTTGACTCTAATCTAAAATCTTGGTTTGAGTGGGAGTTGTGCATATGTGGATTGGTTTTTAGGAACATAGATGGTAGGCACTTCTTGAAGGATGGAGATTGAAAAGTTGGAAAGAACTTTGAGCTTTGGAAGCTTAAGAGGAATATCTACTAGTTGATAGAGATCTATGGATTGCAATTGTTGGTCAAAAAGTTATTGGCATGACTGCAAAAGCTTGGGTAGTTGATGGGAAGGCAAGAAACTTGGTTAGACCGTGCCTTTGTGAATATGTGCTCTTGAATGTATTGGGAGAAAACTCGACCAAGAACTTTTGGATGAAGTTATGGAACTTCTATTAGACAAAATCTCTTGTCAACAAACTTTTTCTTTGGAAGTTCTATTTGTTGAGAATGAGTGATGGAGATTCTATTATAGACCACCTAAATGCCTTAAACATTGTGGTGAGCCAATCTTCTTTTGATGTGAAGATGGACAAGGAGGACTAATGTATTACCTTACTTTGTTCATTGCCAGATTCTTGGAACAACCTTGTCATGGTGATTAGTAGTATTGTCCCCAAGATGAAACTTGAGGAGGTGGTTGGTGCCATAATGTTAGAAGAAATGAGGGAAACTGTTGAGTTTGTCAATGATGCTTTGGTTGTTAGAGGTCACTGAAAGGAAAAAGACAACAACAATAAAGGAGATAAGAGATCCAGATTGAAGGGAAGTTCTAAATCTCTTGGAAAATTGAAGGTGAAATGTTGGAATTGTAGAAAGAAGGGCCATATTTGGAAGCAATGCAAGGAAAAGAAGATAAGGATCAATCTAATGATGAATTAGACATGAGGACCTCCAATGATGAATTTGGAGATTTGTTCCTAGCATCTAGTATTACACATGCATGTGATTATGTATGTCTCATTTGTTCGGGTGCTTCATAGTTGTACAACATGACTCCCATGAGAGAGTAGTTTATAGAGTATGAAAGCTAATACGGGGAAGTTTTCTTGGGATAATTTGTCTTTTAAGATTGTTGGTTTTGGGAAGGTCAAGCTTGTGTTTAATAATGTGAGGACAAAAGTTTCTTTCTAGTGTGTTGCATATCCCTGGTTTGGAAAGGGATCTGATCTCCATAAGTAAATTAAATGATTTTAATGTGCACGTTTCATTTTGCAAGGAAGGATGCAAGATGTTTAGAGGAGCCATAGTGTTGACAAAAGAGATTCATATTGGAACCTTGTTTAGTCTTGATGCTAGCAGATTGATTAATATAATAATTCTAAGGTTCTTGTTTTAGATGATCCTAAGCTTTTTGTTGACAAGACTATGTTGTGTCATGAACACATGGGTCATATAGGTGAGAAAGGCAGTAAGGCCTTCAAATAAAAAATACTTGAGGATTTGGTTGATTGTTCTTTGGATTTTGAATTTTGTAAATGTTGTATCCATAGGCAAAAGGGTAGGCAGGGTCTAGGTATCACTCTTAGACACTTCATTGAAAATGTTTGGGACACTCAAGGAGGGGAAGCTTTTTGCTGCTTCGTTGATTTAAGAAAAGTCTTTGACACACTACCTAGGGACAAACTTTGGAACAATGATGGAGGAACTTGGGATTTCGGATGAGTATAGAGCCCAAGGTGTAATGTCCCTTACCCGATTTTCCCTAGAGTTCGTCTGTTGATTAGGTTTAAGAATTCTTCTTTTCCAAATGAATGTTCTCTTAATGCAATAACCCTAGATAAGAATCCTGTATTCACCATATTAACAACAAATCTGTTAGCATTAATATCTAGATATCAAAATATAAGCATAATCAAAAAGTAATAATGAAGACATAAGAGGAGTGGCATGGGTAGATCCTCCTGAAGCTATCCATCTAAACCCAAGGGCACAAGCATCCCCTCAGGACAACCCACCCCTTGGCTCCGATTTGAACATCCAAACTAAGACCATTTCATACTCGGAGTGGCGTGCTTAGTGGAAACACTGGTACCTGCTTTCTCTACCCATTTTAGCACCTCAGAAGACACTTGACTTATTGGGGATAGTCGGGGGAACTGATAAGTGGCCTGGGCCTACCACCCCTCCATGGCCACAACGAACTATGAGTGGAACCCCCACCCCTCCATGGCCCACCTAGGCCTTGGGATTGGGCGGACTATGAGTAGAATTTCCACCCCTCCAAGGCCCATCCCTGCCTTGGGTTCCGGGGGCAGACTTAAGTGGGGTTTTTAGGCACCACTTCCCTCACACCCTTCCTCCCAATAAGCTTGCAAACACAAGGAAGACAATCTTTTAGCAATCAAATACATTTGCTTTTATTACTGATTCTTGAAGTCAATATCAACATCATTATCATCATGATAATATTAAAGAAAGCATTACTCCAATAATCAGACTATCTATATTTATTTCTTATATTCAAAATATGCTAAATATTATTGCTAAGTGAGTACATCACCCGAGTTGCTATATCTCTCCATGTTTCCTTACTCGCCTTCTTCAACCTTATACTTAATTGATCATAGGATGAGGACAATTCATAAATATACATAATCTACTCATGTTTATATTAAAGAGTCATCATTACTTATAAGTATAATTATTGCATAATCATATATATATATATATATATATATATATACACTTTATATACATATATATAATTATTCTTTTACTTATATCCATTTGTATTCATATAATTATTCCTTCCTTATTCATATATATTCTTTATTTATTGAATATTATGCATTAGAAAATTTATCTATATCTATGCATATATACTTGTATGCCTATTAAATTATATATATATATATATATATATAAAATGACTATATTCCAATGCATAACCATCATTGTTGCTGCTGTTCTAAATTGCAAATTGTATTTCTCAATGTTTTCCCTCCCTTCCTTATTTTCCTTCCTTCTATTTATACCATTCAAGGTAGGTGACTCATGGGGGGAATGTATTGTTTGGTGAAAGAGGTGACTTTTCATAAAATACATCCCTTTGTTAGATTTAATTGCTGCCTTTATTATCACAATAATATCTATTTAAAATAATATATTATTACTATAATTATGATATTTCAGATTTCTATTTATTTTATTATTTTATTTTCATGTTTTATTGAACATATTTTAATATTAAAGTATAATAATAAAACAATTTGCTAATATCTTATTATTATTTTATTCTAATGTATTACAATTTTTGATGTGATTATAATATTTATTTATTATTATTATTTTTGATATTAAGTTATTTAATAATAGAATGTAATAACAATAATTTGCCTATATATTATTATTATATTTGTTATTTCATATTTATATATTTTTATATTGATATGATACACATTTATTTTATATTTAATATTAATATTTCTATTTAGTTTATTTATTAATTTATTTGTATTTTAACACTTGGTCTTTATGGTTTTGCTATTTCGGGGACATGACACAAGGTTTGAGAGAACATTTGAAGGCTTTAAAACTCTTTTGCCAAGAGGTTGGGATGCAAGTAAATACTAGCAAGACCAACGTCATGATCTTTTCATTGAAAAGGAAGAAGTAGGTTAATTTTATTTTTGAGGGAAGCTTGTTGGAGATAGTGGAAGAATACAAGTACCTAGGAATTCACAATAGGCTTAGTTGGGAGACATGTAGAACGAGAATGATACAAGGAGGATGGAGAGCTTCTTACCTACTTCATAATAGGTGTTGGAAAGTGGAACTATGGGATTGAAAAACCAAGAAAACCTTTTTGGTTTATTGGTCACGTTGGTTGTCCTCTATGGATGTGAGGTTTGGGGGAGTATCATGTCAAATCACAAGCGGAGACAATTAGAAAGAATCCAAAAACATCTAGTCAAAACAATGGTCCCCTATGAGATCCTCTTGGTTGAAGTGTGAACGTTCCCACTGGAGGCATCAACAATAATTCAGTTGCTAAGTCAATTAAAAAGGGTTGAAAGCATGGATAAGCATCGCTGGCCCAAAATGCTTGTGGAGGAGGAATTAGACCGTAGGAAGAAGACATGGATGAAGCAGAACAAGCTGATGAGCAAATGGGACATTAATTTGCAAGAGTGTTCTAACACTAATGATGAAATAAAAAAGTTTTGTGTTAGAAAAATTTAGGACTGTTATGTGGACAAAACAAATTGGCTGAAAAAAGCGCATTAAGTCAAATAGTTCAACCCCACGTGGGAACATGATGAAAAAGCCTATCTGTGGGCTGCAATTAAGGGAAAGATTAATATTTTAGTTGCACAATTGAGGACCAATTCACATTATCTTAGATGTGAGATTGGTAGATGGACAGTCCCCAAAGAAGATTGGGAAGAAATACTTGCATTTTTTTGCAGCAAAGGGGTGGTCGAAACTAAATGGCACTTCATCATAGAGTGCATAGTGTATGAGGATATCCATATTCAGTATGAAAACAATTAGGTGTGTCGTCTAATGAGATATTAGAGGAGGCAAGGTTTCACAAAACCGCTGGTATCTTGATCAACATTCATAGTAGAAGAATTGACATTAAAAGGAACTTGAAAATGTATTAAAGATGTAACTCTCGGTCCTTTAATCTGCTTGGTCTTGTGGACATCATTAAAATTCTTCCATTTCATTTCATAAAGCAAAATGTTAAAAAATGATATAATGTGAAAATATAGAACTCTAAGGCACTTGGAGGAGTTTGAAGTGCCTTGACTTTATTGCACCCTTGCAATCTTGCAAGGCATAAAGAAGGAAAAAGTGAAAATGTTTAAAAATCCCTTTCTAATGGTAGAAAAGTGAAGTCTTGAGGGATATAAGGAAAAGTGTAAAATAGAAGGGCTCCTTTCTCCACCCATATGGAAGATTTGCAATGTATGTATTAAGAAGAAAACAAAATAGGCGAATGCCATGGGGTGGAGCTTTGCCTACATGCTTTTGTATGGAAAACTACATGTTGCCTTGACATCTTCGCATTCTTGCAAAGATATGAAAACACCTCTATGAACATGATCTCATAAATCGTCATGATTTGCAGGGATTTCAGCATTGATTTTTAACTAGTCTTTAGAAACTTTTGAGCAAAATAAAATTTGTAGGTGTAAATCTAAATTATGCATCCATTCCAAGCATTCTCCTCTACCTATGCCAAAATGGCTGCTTTAGAGTAGGGTTAATGCATGGAATGAATTCACGGAAATGGTTAGAAAATTTTGTGCAAATGCATTTGGCATATATAGTGCCAAATTCCATGACCTCCACGACAACTTTGGAATAGAATGTGGATGCATAAACCATGCGTTAACATGGTCCCATAGAAGCTGTGGTTGCTAGATATAAACAAAATGGCACGCGTAAAACCAGCTTCAACAATGCCTTTATTAGCATCCTCCCATGTTTATGCAATAAAATGGCAACTTTGGAATAGAATTTGGATATCTCTTGAAGTATATTGGAAGGGGGATTTTTGTTAGTTATTTGACATGAATGCAAACTGTGGAAGCAAAGACAACACACTGTGAATTGTTAAGCAAAATTCTATGATTGTAGGAACTGATCAAAATGGATTTGTTGAAGAGGTTTTAGAAACTTTTTAGCAAATGCAATTAGCAATGTTGAACTAAAATGAATATTGGCACTTGGAACAGAGTAGGGGTATCAATCAAAGAATAAAAAACAACGGATTTTTTCCATATGTTGTAGTTGCAACTGCCCTAACAACTATGAATGCAAACTGTTGAATCATATGGCACATGATTTGTTTGACGAAATTCCTCAAAGAGATGCCATCTAATGGAATACAAGGATTGCAGGATACTTACACAAGGGGTTTGTCAAAAGGATTTTCAAGAAAATGTAACTGGTATTTGTAATGTCAAAGGCCACTTTTGCCAACAATCTCCATACCTATGCCAGAATGGGCATTTTTGGAATAGAGTATGGACATCCATTAGAGCTTACCAGAAAGGGATTTTTATCAGATTTGTATGCAGAATGCAGAAATAGTCACAAGAGCATGAATTGTAGAAAGAGTGTCTCCAAAGGATGCTGTTTCATAGAATGCAACCAATTCCAAGAGTGCAACTCCATACAAACAATATCAATTCACATTCTGTAGAATCTAATTTTTGTGTCACTGCATAGTTCTGATTGAATTGGTCCAACCATATGCTTATGAATGGAATAGTTATCTAAATACACAAAGAGAGTTTAATAACCCATTTTCAAGAACAAAACATCCTACTATAAATTTTGAATGTAACTTTCCTGTTAGTTCTAATACTATAAGGCCTTTATCATTACATGCGCTTGGAATGTTGACTACAATAATTTTTAGTAGATTACATGTGATCCCAAATCTTCTTTAGTAGAAATGTTGACTACGATAATTTTTAGTAGGAATGTTGACTACAATAATTTTTAGAATGGCATTGGTCTTGAGCTGAATGATTTTATTTCCAAAGAGGGTCCCTTTTCCATCTTCAACTTCTACCATGGGCTGCCAATCGATAAGCTGATTTTCAAACTCATTCATGCAGTTCAAGAACTCGTAAAACTGCTTATTGTTGTGACCTTTTTCACACATCACCCCATCAAGATGGGGACCCCCTAAATTTTTGCTCCATTCTGGTCTTTTGGCTTTGGTTCGCTCTCTCTCTGGTCTCTGGTCCTTCCGGGGATGTCCCGTCGTTTGACCCAGGTTAAAATATTGGTTAAGTCTGGGTAATTAGGGTTTTCATCCTTCAGGCTTATTTAGGGTCAAACCGAGTCATAAAATTGAAATCTAAGCTTAGTACAGCAGTCAGAAGACTTCCAGCAGAGTCCCCCTAAATTTTCACTGTATTCCGGCAACTTACTATTTTTAGTAAGTATTCAATTTGGGACTATTTTATTGAGATTTTGGAATTCTGTCAGTTCCACTGCATCCGGGTAACATCAAGCTACCTACACGTAAATTTTGAGCCAGATCAGACGACTTGCTATTTTTGGCAGTTCAGGCTTCAAGAGCCGTTTTCAGAGTTTCCACATGAGCTTTTCAGATGCATGTCTGGAGAATCCTTCTGGGTTTTCCAAAACCTTCGCTGTGATGTAACATGCAAACCGAGACAACCACTTTCAGAGTTCAGCCTTCGGAGGCTATTTTTAGGGTTCGCATGCAGTGTTTTTCAACGCATGTCGGGTTTTTCTTTATGGGTTTTTCGAGAGCTTCACAACGGTGTGACTTGCAGCGGAGAAGATCAAAGTTTAAGAACTTACTATTTTTAGCCAGTGCATGCATGCAGACCAGTTTTCTGGGTTTTTCTGGGTTTTTTGAGATCCCACGGGCAATATGACATGCAAAACCATCCGGCAGTGGATGAGTCACTTTTCAGACAGTTTCTATTTTTAGCAGGTACACTCTGGCAGCCGCCCAACACTCCAGTTCAGCAGCAAAGCGACATGCAGAAGGAACGAAGTCAAACGGAGACCGTTCGGGATACATGCAAGTCAAATTAGGGTTTCCACTTTTATAGGGGGTAAAATCCAAAAATAGCCGAAACAAAGTACCCCACCCATGTCAGCACACTTCAAGGTACCTGCTGGCAAAATTTGAGCAAAGTCGGAGAACTTACTATTTTTAGTAAGTCAGGGCACGGCTATAAATAGCAGGTCTGCACCCGAGGTTGGCATCAGAGTGACCCTCAAGCTATCAAGATCAAGCGTTGCAACTTTCAGGCAAAACGGAGCTACTGAAGTCAGAAAGTCAGAACTTACTATAAATAATAGGTGGCTATAAATAGCAGGTCAGGGCAGAGGACTGACAAAACAGGTTCACCAGGCAGAGAAGATCATCTGATGAAATTTTCAGGCAAAACGGAGCCTTAGAGGTTGAAAATCAAGGGATTTGCTAAAAATAGCACAACTTGCTAAAAATAGAATGCGTAAACAAAGGCAGGCAGAAGCATGGAAAATATTCTAAGTGTGGGAAAATGAAAGCACACCCATGAAAATGCGCCCACCTTGATGGAAGCCTTGAAAGTTTCTAAGGCATAAAACAGAAGCTCATACCTCAAAATGCGCCCACCTTGGAAGTGCCTTCAAATTGTTCTAAGGCATTGGAAATCAAAGCATGGCACTTGAAATGCGCCCATGGCAAAAAACGAAAGTAGACCCATGTAAATGCGCCCTCACCAAGGTGTAAAGTGAGCTTGATGAAATATTCTAAGGCACACAAACGAAAGTATCAAGGGTGAAATGCGCCCTCAAGAGAAAATGGAAGCTTGGCCTAGCATTTGCGCCCATGATGAAGAGGAGATGGCCGAAATTCTTCTAAGGCATAAAATGAAAGTAGAGAGGTCAAAATGCGCCCAAGGCAAGATAAAGTGGCTAGGACTTGGAGAAATTTCTAAGTCAAGAAAATGAAAGCTCAAGACCCCATATGCGCCCAAGGTTGCTGGAGAAAATTTCCTAAGGCAACGAAATAAAAGTGGAACCTAGCAAATGCGCCCTCACCTTGAAAGGATATTCTAAGTGTTTGAGAATTTTCTAAGTGAGAAATCAAAGCTTGCATGAGTAAAATACGCCCAGGAGGCAATAAGATGCTAAGGCACGAGGAGTAGAAGTAGACACATGAATATGCGCCCAAGTTGAAGTGGAGATTTTTTTTTTTTTTTTCTAAGTGTGGAGAATGAAAGTGGCTCATGCTAAATGCGCCCTTGATTGAAAATGTTTCTAAGGCGTGGCAAGGGTAAAAGCTAGCAAAATAAAACATCACTGAGAGAAATACGCCCAAGATGTGAGATGACAGGAGAAAATTTCTAAGTCGCAAAAAAATAAATGCCAAGGGGTCAAGTGCGCCAGAGGTGTAAAGTGAGGAATTTTTTTAAATGAAATAAATATTTCATCAAAAATATACGCCTATGGTAGAAAAAAAAAAAAAATGTTAGAAAATTTTTCTAAGTGAGATAACATTTCACTAGGGAAAAATACGGCCTTGGCATGGAAGGATGATTTGATGAGTTTTAAAATTCTCCAAAGGCAGTTGAAAGTTGACGAATTTTTTCAAGGGGAAGATTTGATATCGATGAATATTTTCCATGGGTCAAGTGAAAATCAAATGAACCCGTTTAAAAGGCACCCATGGGTTGGGAAATTTTAAAATTAATTTCCTAAGGGAAATTTTAATATTTTCAGAGGAAATTCGTTTTGCCTAGATTATTTTCCTGACGGAAGTTAAATCTCAGAGGATGAATTATTTCGAGCAGGCGCAATAATTTTTAATCACTCGGAGTTGAACATTTTAATGAGAGAATTTAAAATGTCTAAGGCAAATTTTATGAAACCGAGGATTTAAATGACAGACATTTTAAAAGTTGGAAATATATTTACAACTCCCACAAATTTTTTCGAGTTGAATTTATTTAAACACTGCGAGATTTTAAAATGGAATTCAAGTGATTGTTTTTCTCGCGAGCTGTTAACTGGCAGACTAAGAGGAAAATTCGAAATTTGAAGAAGAAGGAATCATTATTAATAGCAACTGCCATAATGACCGGCTGACGACTAGCCCACTACTGCGCTTGAATTAGAAGATTCCGAACGAAGAGAGTGGAAAATTGATGAAGGTGCTAAAAATAGCCCCAGCACTACTTAGCAGGATTCTCCGAGAAAAGTTATTTAAACAATCTCTTCTCTCATTTCTCCTCACATTATTTCGAAGTTGAAGTTGCTGAAGAAGTTCTTGAGAGATTGAAATATTTTCCAAGTGGTTGAGGAGAGAAATTCTGTGAGAGTTTATTTTATTTCGGAGTGTTGAGTTGCTGAAAGTGCGAAGTGCTGGAGAAATTTTCATTTGCCGAGACTCTTTCTTTCGAAAAGCTGAAAGTGTGTTGCTGCGACTTCGAAGTTGAAGGTTGAAGTTATTTTCCGGAGTTGCTGGAGAATTTAATTCTCAAAGAGCTGAAAGTGGAGTTGCTGCGAAGTTTAAACGTTGAGAAGTTGAGGAAGTTGAAATTTCATATTGCTGGCAACTCTTTATTCCTCTAACTGCTGAAGTTGACAAAGTGAAGTCAAGGTTCGAACTATTTGTGCTGGAGAAATTAGCTACATTGCTGAAAGTTATTAGCTTGCTGCGTTTTTTCTTCACCAGTCAGAAGTGCAGTTGCTGAGAGTTGTCTCTAAACTCAGAGATTTTTATACAGTACGAGGTTTGGAGTTAGAAATTTATGCTGAGAAATTTTATTTTCAAAGCTAACTCCGTATTCGCAGCCGTTTCGGAGGTTACTTCATTTTATTTAAAAATCTGCAGCCTAGCTTATTGATATTCTATTTTATTTTGCAGATGGCCGGAGCAAAGGATGTTGCAGGAACAAGCAGAGCCGCAGGCAGAGCTGCAAACACTGAAGCAGGCAAGGCTAGCTCATCCCGGCAGGCAATGATTAAAAGGCTCGCTAAGCCATTTCTCCCAAAGTCAGCAATAGTTTCAAAGTTGGCAGGATTAAATGACACCAACCTTGGTTCATTTAATCTAAATGCACTCAAATCGAGGATGTTCGGGCTAGGGGGCCATCAACCATCAGTCACGGCACATAATATAATGAAGAGTGGAATCTACGCAGCTGCTAGTTTTCCGCCAGCAATTCAGTGTCCGGAGCTAATTATGGAGTGTGCCAATCACTACAAGCCAGAACGTAGGACGATTGTCTCTCCGGATGGTAAACTGCTCGCCAACTTCACACCGGATGCCATCGGAGAGGCATTTGGGATTCCAACTGCTGAGGAGATGTTATACAGAACAAACAAGAGGGCAGATAAGATGTACTCTTCCTCTTTCGAAAGAGTCACTGCAGTCATCAACAGAGTTTGGATGCAGAAGCCGAGGCCACCCCGCACTAAGCTCCCAAAGCAGATAATTGCCGAGGACGTGAAACAAGAATACTGTGATTTGATAATGATGCTGAGCCGGGTAAATGGGAGTGCACAGGCTTACATTTTCGAGCCTTGGATGTTCTACTTCATCGAGATCATCTTGGAGGGAAAGGAGTGTGTCGATTGGGCTAGGATGATTAGCAACCACATCGATGAGCAATTCAGGAGCCTGAAGGTGACGAAGACTTTCTACATGAGCTCATATGTAATTTACATGTTGGCCAGAATGACTAAGTACAGAGGGATTTCGTACAAGGAGCCAATCGGCTGTGCCCCTGGTCAATTCAAAATCCATGAAGCCTGCACACAGCTACATTTAGCTAACATTGCCAACTATAAACGGGCAAATGATGCATTCACAATGCACATTGCGAGGACACTTCAGCAGAGGACGCAGCAGAGAATATCTAAAGAAGCACAGACATTGATTGAGGAATATGGGTATTGGCTCATCCAATTCCCGAAATTCACATATATTAGGCTGCAGGGGTTCACTTCGTATCCGTATCGGTTACCACGATACCCCACTGATCACATAGTAATGCTTGAGGTATCTAGGCAATTGATTGCCTACGATAAGATTCAGAAAAGGAAAAAGAAGGGTGGACTTGATTTCCCTATCACCATGGGAAATTCCATTGAGGTGTGTCCCTCTTTGCAGGCAGCCCGAGAGGCAGAGGACGAGCTGCAATCTTATCATTTGTCATATCACACAGGCAGGCAGGATTTCGATCCTTACAGGAACATCTGGATGATACAGAACGTTGAATACCGGCACAGAGCTCATCTGGAGGACTTTTGGGCAAATGCAGTGGATGAGGCTGAGATAAGAAGAAGGATGTTTTCCAGACTTCCTCTCAAGTTGATTAGAGAATGTGAGATTATTCCAGTTCCCGACCAGGTGGAGGAGGATGTCAACGTCATGCAACCCGACTATGGGTCAGTTAGGGATACTCCTGTCCCACCACCTGATTGGTCCGAGCCAGAGATCATGGACTTGGACACTCTTTCTATCCCGGTGATGACTTTTACCAGGACTTGGGTCGACAGACATGTATGCAGACTTAAGAGCAAGTCGATCGCCCTTACTTACAGCTTGATGGGTGACCCAAGGCCGTTATCGGTAAAAAGAGGGAAACAAATTGCTCAGACATCGAGGGCACAAGTGGAAGTGCCAACCCAACCGATACCGTTGAGGATAGAACAAGCATCACCCGTGCACTCACAAACTCAATCTTCGAGTTTAAGAGTGGTTTCATTATTTGCCGATCAGAGGGCAGGATTAGAGGAAGAGCGGGGACTTGAGGAGGTAGATCAGCCCAACGCCCGGGAATCAGCTAGTGTCAGTTTATCCAGGGGCGGCCAACATGAGGAGGAAGAGGAAACAATGGCCGACACCCATTTTCAGCAGATGTTGGACACGGCTTTGGACGAAGAGGAAAACACAGAACAAGGGACCCAAGGTTCGGGAGATACCCAGATTATAGAGGAGGATGAGCCTGAGCAGACCAGTGCAAGAAGAGAGGAAGTGCACGAGATGGAGGCAACAGAAGAACAGCCCCTTGTTGTTTGTAATCCACAGCAGACAGTGCCTGATTGGCTTTCCGACAGAATGAGGAGAGAACCCGAGGATGACACGGATCCAGCCATTGAGATGGAAGAGTTCCTCAGGAGGATCAGTGCGCCACCAGAGAAGAAAAGGGCCCGAAAGTTTTCAAAGATCTCGACCGACGAGTTAGGCTCTCGCACGCTTCAGGTGGCTATTCCGAGGGAAGAATGTGATCGAACCGAGGAGAAACCTGAAAATTATGTGATCACCACAGTAGAGTTGGGTCGTCCTACGGGAGCCCAAGTTATCGAGGAGTTCGATAACTCCTATCAGGCATTGAAGGATCAGTTGCTCCGCACGGAGGGGAAGTATAAGAAATTGAAGAAGGAGCACAAAACTTTGATAGGATACGTACAAAATCTAGCACATCCAGGTGAACCAGCAAACCCAGCAGTGGAACGTCCATCATAGCTTCCGAAGCAGTCAGTTGTTGCCTTAGAGGATTTGAAGAGAATGGAAACGGAGGCAGACAAGTGGGTTAGCCGTGTTCATATCGAGACAGGGAAATTCATGGAGGACCTTGCCGATGCTTATCGACAGGCCTCAAATATTTTGGCACGGATGGATATAGTAGATCAAGCCTGGGGTGATACTCGCATCTATCAAACGAAGACTGTACTTCGTTTGGGGGCTTTGATGCATGTACCTCTAGAAACCTTGGTGGATGGAGGTGTAATTCAGAGAGGTGATAGGTATGATTTCACCAGTTGGTACTCCTCGGTGGTCACAGGCCGTGGATTTCACGACGCAGCAAGGGCAGATTCAACTAAAGTGAGGAAAGCAATGGGCAACATCTTGGGGGGAGTCCTCAATACATTGGAAGCCATATTTGCTAGAAAGTTGGTCCCAGAGGAGATAACTGCTGATGGCTTGAAAAGTAGACTGCCTCCATTCTTCTCAGCTGCGAGGTCACTTGTCCTGGATGACTTTGAGAATGTCTCCACGTTCTCTAGTATAATTCAGCATACCCAGGACGCCTTAGTGACATGGAGAAAATCTTACACCAGATACGGACAGACGGTAGCAGTCTTGGAGTTCCAGCTCAACCATATTCCATCGATCTCTACA
Source organism: Sequoiadendron giganteum (assembly GCA_007115665.2). Taxonomy (NCBI): domain Eukaryota; kingdom Viridiplantae; phylum Streptophyta; class Pinopsida; order Cupressales; family Cupressaceae; genus Sequoiadendron; species Sequoiadendron giganteum. The sequence continues at coordinate 663,451,349 of CM021100.1, forward strand.
CAGGAGGTTGAAGCAGTATTGACCCGATTGATCGAGTTTGCTATCCGGGAGAAGGCCAGTGGGAACGCGCTGCTTGATGAGGATCTTCTTGATGATGGTAGTGGGCATTAATTGCTCATTATGATTCCTGCAGGGGAGTGGAGAATATTCTGTGCATTCATTGCCCACTCCCCTCTGTGGCGGTTTTTAGGGCAGAAACCCTAATCAGGGCATATGTGGCTCGATCTGAGCCCTTCATTGTAATTTGATCTGAACCGTCCATTGAATTGGACTTATTATAAAAGGGGCGTCCCCCCTCATTTGTAAATTATTAGATAGACATTAGATCAAGAGTTGAATCAGAGCTAGAGAGTAGAAGGCATATAGCATTTAGCTTAGAAGTTAGCTTTAGATTGAGGAGGGAAGAAAACTTTCCTTTGAAAGTTTTGTAAAAGGTTGTTGTGAACACTTTTCATAATACAAAGAGTTTCATTGCTTGGTGATTTCTTCTTTGTTATGAGTAGCTAGCAAGGCCGTTTCGTCTTTCCAATTCAAGGTAGATAGAGTAAAATAGATTTTATTTCATGCAAGTAGTTGTTAATTGTAGAGTGTGGCGTTGTGATTTAAGCATATCTTCTTCATCCATACCACTAGCGGGCTTACTGATGGTGAGTCCGCCTTGCGTGGTCAACTGGAATATCAACGCTTAACTTCGATTATGGTTCATATGTTTGTATGCGTCATATTGACGGTATGAACGTGTTGCGT